>VZRI01011892.1:0-17369 GCA_013397515.1 Upupa epops
GAAGCAGTCTGAATTTTTGACATTACTGTCTGCATAGGACTAAAGTAAGGAAGCATGAACATGCTCTGTAATACAGACATATTAATGAACAACAAGGAAAGCCTGAGAAATGCCTTCTAGGCAAGAGGTGGAGAGAAATGCCATTAAAAAATAGTGCAAAAGAATTTGTTACCAGTGAACTTAGAAAGGGAAAGTGGAAGAGAAATGCAAGACAAATTGTATAAGGACGCCTTCATCCCCATTGCTATAAACACTTTAGAAAATCAAAGAGTGAGTGTTACACTCTCTCTCTTTCTACCCCTTCTTCCTATCATTGCTGCCCTGTTTACAAACAAAATAATCTTTCTGTTTAACACTCACTGTCTTGCAACAGCTATTTTCCTGTATTTACAGCACTATCTTGATATCTTATATCAAACCACTTAGGAGTTCTTGTGAGAGTATAACCACATTTTCTCTGACCAGAATAAATTATATTGGTTTAGAGGGGCTTCCAGACCCTGTTCTTTGTGGTGAGGACAAACAGAAGTTCCACCAGCACAACCAGTGGCAGTGCTCATATTACTCTCTGTACAGAAAGATATTCTGGACAAGAGTAACACAAGGCTTTTGTTCTCCAGCACGTAAGATGGATTTATATTCTTCAGGATAAAAAGCAAGAAAACATTTCACGTGCTCAAGCATCATCCAACAAGTAAATAAATAAATAAATCAGTCACCATCATCTGCAAGTGATCATCTGCAAGTGTGCACCACAGCAATTTTACCCGTATTTGCAGGCTGCTCATAAAAGCACTGTGCAGGCCAACGCTCTATTAAAACAGTTCGGCACTACTTCAGTAGAAATACATTCCTCTGTTGCGAACTTCTTCCTGACCTTTACGCTGATATTCTAGACGGTTTTAATATTTGGTCTGTAGTGCATAGGACTCGCCTTTTAAAGATCTGGCTGTGATGCAGTATTTTCTGTGTCAACAACTGTGCCCTGAAGCACTCACTACAATGTCCTGGATCACTTATTTTCTTTTAATCAAGATTTTGTTCTGTACATCTCCCAACAGTTTCTGGTCACGGCTTGTTTTCAGCTTTGCAAAGCTACAATATTTCTAGAATACTACAAAAGCCCACATTTTTCTTCTTTTCTCCACAGACAGGAATTCAGTGGGCTCACTGTGTTCTGTGGTTTGGTGCCATGAACCGAAACAGGTACCTCATTACCACCTTCTCCTTAGCTTTGTTGGTTGATCCATTCAAATACATAGGTTGCAGCTGGACATTAGGAAAAACTTCTTTTCTGTGCATGTGGGGTGAAAAGGATGCTGGAAAAGCTTGCCCAAGGAAGCTGTGGCTGGCCCAGCCCTGGCAGTGTTCAAGGCCAGGTTGGATCGAGCCCTGAGTAATCTGCTATAGTGAGGTGTGACTGCTTATGCAGGGGGGCTGGAACTAGATGATCATTAAGGTCCCTTCCAACCCTGGCCTTTCTACGATTTCATACAGTTCAGTTTCATCATTTGCTTTCAAAAGTCGGATGAGTGCAAGCCAATGCACTTTGGGCAGCGATATAAGTCAGTACAAAGTCTAGTACCTTACCTCACGCAACCAGTGAAGGTGAGGTGGCAGAATGCAGTAAAGCACACATTTCCTTCTACAAAGGCCATGAACAGCAGGGAGCCATGTACTCACAAGTCATATGAAATGGAGGCTTAAGAACTTGTCCATCAATTCTTTAATGCCAAAGGAAAACACTGTGAAATTGGATCAAAAAACTCCCACCTTATTACTTGGGCCTCTGTGCCACCTTAGAGACTGACTCCAGTTGAGGTCTTCTGAGGGAGTTCAGTTTTTAGCCAAAGCAGCTGCCTGATATAGCTCAAGGCACATTCATGTGAGTGCCTGCGATGCCATATGGAAGACCTTGGGCAGATGTGGCTCAAAGCAGGCAATACAGCCCTTTATGATGTCAGCCAGCTCTCCCATCAGTTTAAGTGGATTACAGATCCACACTTTGTAATTCTGAGCAGGTTAGCACAGCTGGCTTTCTGGTGTGACACAGAGGGTTTCTTTCTTTGACACAGCTCTGCTTTTAAAGCTGGTTTAAGAAGTTCTTACTGGAGATTCTTCACCCCTTGCTGCTGGTTCTCAGTTTTGCAGTGCAGTTCTTCATACCCTCTGCAGGCAGGCAGACCTACGAGCCCACTGAAAACTGGTCACAACAGCAATGGTCCCCAGTGACTCAGTTCACAGTAAGGCTTACCAACAGCTGCTGTGTGACTGATGGCAGTGCTTCGACAGTGCTTCAGGAGTTGAGGCCCAATGTTTCGGTGAGAAACACATTTTCCCTTTCCCCACCTTTGACATTATCAGTCAGTTCAGCACACGGAACTGCATGAAAACTGAGTAAGAAAGGTGTGCAGGTTCAGAAGGCTAGAAGGGAGACTGCTACTTTTAGCTGCAACAAGCCATGTGAATAGCTGAGGGCTCTAGTAAAACATCACTCAATGAGCTAAGGGTTCTGGCAGAAGGGATGGGCAATCCTTAATCTACTCTCCCACAAGAAAACAGATCCATAGAAGTATATCCAGATTTTTTTTACTTCTGATGAAAAAATGATTTGGTATCTCCCCTAGCCTCTGCCTTATGATTTCCAAGGCTGCCATCATCTTGAAATGAAAGTCTTACAAATATAGTTAATATATTATTATTATTTTTTTAAATGATGCCTTGCTTAGCATTTCCTTTACTGGTAGCTCCTGAAAAAAGGCAATCTAAAATAAAAGCACTTTGCAAGATCCCAAACAACAAGAACTAATAACTAATCCCTGCTCTCACCTCCCCATCTCCAGCACTCAAATACCTTAACTTCCAAGTCAAATATTCTTTATCTTCTTGAAACACGCGGATGACATCAGCATGTCATAAGCACCATTTCTCCTATTATTCAATTCTCAAAACTGTTTCACTTGGAATAAGTGAAATGGCTGATAAACCACATTTAAAACAAACTCGAAGGCCAGAGAGCCCTCTCTATGCAAAAGCTAACAACAAGGTACCAGTATAAAAACACAGAAAACTAGAAAGCTGCACAGGACTTGTTTTCTTACATAGGAGGAGGATTAATCCTCTGCTCTGTTGCAATTTGGCCTCCTTCAGAGAGTTGAACAGTCATCAAGATGACATCTAAAAGTGTGGGGGTAGACGGAAGAAAGGAAATTCTTCAATGGATTACTAAAACCATTGCTGAATTTTCTGTCCCAACTCATAACTTTGTTAAGGAACAGGGATAAAAATAATGGAGCAGACAGGACTTCCCTTCCCTGTGAGCTTATGCTGCACTGCTAACAAAACACCACCACTATTTGAAGGCACACAAATGTGTGCAGAAGTAGGATTGTGGAGGACCAGTGACAAATGAGAGACATGTCTATGTGGCTCTGCTCTGCAGCATGTCAATCACACTTGAGATGGGTCCAGATGAGAGACCCATCACACCAGTCAGCAGCACAGGGATCCCCACTTGCTCCTCAGGGCTCTTGTTCCATTCTGTTAACTTGAGTTGTTGGTACTAAACAGCCCAGGATTCTGTCTGGACTATATCAAGTAGTATCAGAGACCACCCTCTCTCAAAGACATGCTTCACATACTGCTTTTCAAATCAGGCAGAGTTAAATCAGTTCACTTGGAAGATTATTAACGTGGGCAGCACTTGCACAGTGGTCTGAACAGAGTGGCACAGGGGCAGTTCAGTGTGAGAACTAGTTAGTGGTATGAAATCTTTGAAACTCTAACCCCCATGTATTTGATCAAACTGTCAGCAATACAGCTGTATCAAACCCCACTAAAGCTACCTTCTCAGCACCTATCTCTTCATGACCGCAGCTATACAGTGCTTACAACCCAGCTTAAGCCAAATGGTGAGATGACAGCATCTGTACAGAGAGAAGGCTAGACCTCAAGCTTGCACGTGCAGGCAACGAGGCAACAAGCCAGAACAACTAAGTGGGCCAGGGAAACACTGTACCCAAGGAACCCCAGCAGGCCCAATGTTCCGCCAGTCAAATCCTGTCCTTTGCAGCTTTCTGGAAAAGCATTCTGCAGACGTTTCTGCTCCCTTTGCACTCTGCAGGAACTCCTGCTTACAACTTTGCCTTAAAGCTGCAAGAGAACATAAATCCCTCTATGTAAAGGTCAGTATTTCAGAGTGCTCTGAAAGGGACATGTTGTTTGCAGAAGTAGTGTCAAGGGAAAGCGTTACTGGCAGCAGAAAGAACTGTTGCAGGAGGCTGTCAGGGTAGGGTAGGGTAATCATGACTCACTCTCCTCACCCATTGCCTGACTAGGGCTGTGCACGATCAAAAGCAAAGCAGCCACAATAACGCTTTCACTCGTTAATGTTAGCTAGCCTGAAAGGATTACAGACTACCAGAAACCAAACCTATAGCAGAGTATCCTACTTAAAGCCTGGCATAAAGCGACACTGGACAACGTCATGGGGTAATATCATGCTCAACTGAAACAATCACTTGCCTTGGTTGCACAAAACAATTTACAACTTTTTATGATGAGTTCTCCTAGGTGAACAAACCCTCTCGTACACCTTAAAGAGCTGTAAATCCTTGGGGTGGGGAATAATCAGTTGCTAGTTACTACCTACAGAAACAGAGGGACACAGCTCTTTGGAAGGACCAACTCAAGGCTTCTGCAAGACAGCCACCTGTAAAGGAGCACAAGCACAAGCCAAACCCAAGCTGTGGCAAGTGGCCATCAGAAAGAAAGACAAAGCAGGAGAATTTGCTTCAGTGCTCAGTCCTGTTGGGCAGTCTGATTTAAGCATGTGCTTAATGATGCAAATTGATGTTCTTTCGTTTTAAGAGTTCTTCAGCAAAAACTAAATTTCAGATCCTTGTTGGGACCTTGGTCACATTTCATTTGTTCCCAAACCCAGACTAATGAAAACCCCAGAAGTAATTAGACATTTCATCAGAAACTAAGCTAGACATCAGGCAACTCAGATGACAACACAAGCTGTACCTCTGCAGCCCTTACAGGGCAGACACTCAAATAAACAAAACCACACAACAATTTAGGTTGGAAAACCTTCAAGATCATCAGTTCTAACAAGTGAACTCTGTCCCTCCTACCTCAGAAGCAGAATCCTGCATTTGCAGGTCACTTCCACTCCCCTTTAAAAACACCACCTCACCACCTAACTGCTGAACATGCTCCTCTACACCAGCCACCGTGCTCCTTACACCGCTTCCAGCAAGGGACATCAAAGGGGAAAGAAATACTGAAGTTGACCGTTAAATACGTAACATCCCTGGCCAAAACTGGTGTTGACAGAGTGAAGACTGATTAGCAGCGCCAATCCATGCTCAAGATATTGAGACCTCTACTAAGCGTCTGACAGCACCAACCTGGCTTTTCAGTACTGCCTCTGCTCACCTCTAGGAAACCTCACGTTTTGCCCCTTAAATGATACAGCCTGCAGGGACAGAGGGGAGGAATGATCCATTGCACATGGAAAAAGCGACATTTAGATCTGACTAAACCAGCACCAGCTAAATACATCAAGCCTGTATTTCATCTAGGTGGCAATAATTACTTGAGAGCTGAGAAAAGCTAGCTCTGAATCAGAGCAGACATGTGCTTAGGCCTTACACCGCATTGTGACACTTCCAGCTAGGCTGTTACAGCTCCGCTTGGTCTTCATATGGCTTGTTTATACAACTCTAAAGAGCACAGAAATTAGGTGCAGCAATCTCAATCCCTTTGTGCCTGGAAGCACTTCTCTCTTGACCAAGAAGGAGCTGTTACCACATGCTGCAAGCCATTCATGTACCAGTTCCTACGGCTGGTATGGAAAGAAGAGGAGTGTAGGCAGAGAAGTAAAAGAACATAATCTGGGGACCTACTTTCCTGTGGAAAGGGCACATTTATTTACTTAATCCCTTAATAAATAGGTATGGTGAATTTCTGCCTTTACTGAAGGCTACTTAAAGACGATTTCTAATGGCCCTTGCAAGCTGCAGAGAGGCACAACTTAAGTCATGGGAGGAGTGATATGTTGCCTAGTGTGGTTTACCACGCTTTGGAAATTGAAAAACAGAAAGAAGCAAGCCATCTTTTGTAAAGCCCAGGACAGATGCCTGCAGTGCTGACAAAAACCTCTGCTCAGACACTAGGGAAAACAAAACAAAAACACATTACCAAAATAACCCAAACCCCAAACACAAAACCCCCTGAAACAAAACCAAACAAATATGAAAATATGAGTACAACAAAAAGCTCGTGCCAACTCAGAAAACTCAAACCATCGTAAGGACAGTCAGAACTCAAACCACAGAAGCAGCTGGGTATTGCCGATCTCCTTAGTGTAGTCAAAGGGAACAGAAATTGAGGTTATTTTTTTTGTCTCGAGTACAAATCCAAACCATATCCAGAAAAAAAATCCTCCTTCGAATACTGGAACAACGCAGCAGATGACTTTAAGGCAACTTTCAGATAATTGACACTTCCCACAGTGGGTGTGTTTCAGGCTGTCTGGAACAAGACAGGCAGTTCCACCCAGGGTGCTGCACAGGCTGGAAGAGCGCTGCACCTTCAAGAGAAACACGGCATTAAAAATAAATGCCATGAACACCTGAAAAATCCAGACAAGACTCTTACCCTGCCTCATATTTTGGCTATTACATCCAAGACAAACCAAGTGCTGCTCTGGAACTTGATTAAGCCTAGTCATTAATGGAGCTCCTTTCATACATTGTGCTATTCACCTTTCTTGTGCTGAAGTTACAGAAAATCTTGTTTTCTGTATTTTCAGACACCAAACTACTTTTCTTGGGCTTTCAATGAAAAGGCTGGCATTCACTCCAGAGCTGGAAATAGCTATTTGCTCCTTGGTCATTTAGCATTCCAGCCCTCAGCTGAGGGCAACCAAGAGTTTACCAGTATAATTACCCTGTTGGTACACACACTGCCTTCAGAGAGCAGCTACTCACCACAGAAAGTGCAATGATTGCCTGTTTCTGTTCTGGAATATTCTGGTACTAAATGGAAGAAGCAACAAAACCGCAAAATCAACATGTGGAAGTGCTGTAGGAGCTGACAACTACTGATGATGCTTTTCCTGTAGCTTATAAAACAACCAAGATTAGTATTTTGAGTCACCCAGTCCTCATCCTGATTCATCAGTAATTAGATTGGTAGCACTATTAGAAGCTATACCTCCTGCAAATCGGATCACAATCAAGATACTTGCTTTATAAATAGATGAAAATCAATAACAAAACATCTGCAATGCAAGGGAAGGTGTGTGCAACACCCAGTAGACACAAGTCCTCTTTTACTCAGTACATTCACTCAACACCAAAAGAACCAGCAGGTCAAGAAAGGTCATTCTTGACCCTCACCCCCCTACTCTACCCTCATGAGGTATCACCTAGAATACCATGTCCAGTTCTGGAGTCCCCTACACCAGAAACAGTGGAGCCATTGGAGTGTGTCCAGAGGAGGGCCATAAGGATGCTCAGAGGTCTAGAGCACCTCTCCTATGAAGAGATGCGTGCTCAGGGAACTGGGGCTGTTCAGTCTAGACAAGAGAAGGCTCCAAGAGGAGCTTGCAGCTATCACAATTCCCTGCTGTTTAGAGGACACTGACAAGGGAAAGAGAAGGTCCAATAATTCAGTGTTGGACCATCACCATGACCAGTCCTGGTGGCCACAATTCCAGAAAGATGCCACTAGAGAGGTTTTCAGAAGAGATACAAGACTGATAATATCACTTAGGTTTGCTAGACTGAAGCTAGATTATGTTTTCTTGGCCATCAAGATTATTGGGAAGGTTGAAAGGGCAAATCTCCTGGAAGTTACTACAACAGAGCTCTCACCCAAGCTGTTGCATTTGTAAAGTTCTTGGTTTTCAGCACAATAAAATCAGGTATCTATGTTTGCCACTATTTCAAAACCTGCATGGAGAATGGAATAAATCCTTTCCTGCCAAATTGCCATGAACACTTTTGAGATCTGCAGGCTTCAAAAGCTCTTCCACCTTCGATGCTGTGCAAGCACAAGGGCTCAGCTTTCACCACAAATTAAATTTCACCACTTCTTCAAAGCGAACAAGGAAAACTAAAAATGTCTAAGGGCAGTTTCCTAACAAGGTATCTCAAATCATGACCAAGCAGAATCCAGTGCCCAACTTCACACCGTTTAGAGGGAGAACACAGTGAACAAAAATGATGTGTGCCTTCATTCACTTTTACTCAAGAGAAACTGAGATACCTCTTGAATTTGGCACTGTTCTATAATTACAATGTCTTGTCAAGCCACGGCTATTACACTCTGTTACTTCTGTAAACCTCCACTTTGGAACCACATTTGTACTTGCTAGATACTAACCCAAGGCCTGGAAGAGCACATGGAATTAGAGCACCTGAAAAATGACATGGTACAACTTCACACAATTGTCTTAGTGTACACACTCACACACACAGATACAACTGCTCCTTCTTCTGCAGATACCACAGAGTGTTATGACACACCCTTTCTTAGATGGTGCTTTTTAAACACAGCCACCTACCCTTCAGATGTCTTGGTAGTTCCTGCTTTAAAGCTCATTTTCAGTTGTCTATAAATATCAGACTTCCCATTCAAGCCAGCATTTTTAATGCTCCATCTGCAGCGATCTGTATATGTTTATAAGGACTACTAGAAAGAGGTGGGAGCTATGAATCAAAGTTGTTATACTGTTTCTCAGAACAGAACAAAATCATGTCATTCTACTCTGTCCTACTGCAGAGCCCCCTACTCCTATACACACAGCATCCATAACAATTCACAGGCTTGCTAGAAAGTTCTGGCACTGGTGGTTTTTTACAGTCCTGACATTCTCTTTTCTATCTGGGAATGCATCTTTTCCTCTCACTGTGAATTACCAAGATGGTCAATTTTAAGTTGTTTTAATTGTCCAATTTCTGCAAGATTCAGTAGCTTACTGGCTGACAGCAACAGACTTACAAAATCCTCTATTAAAAATACCAGTCCTCCTTCTAACACAGCTCTACTCCCACAAATAAGTAAGCAGCAAGGAATAACCATCAACCCAAACGCCAAGGAAGGAGAGAATCTCTATGGAAGAAGTAAGGATATGGAACCAGGACAGTGGAAGCGGGAAATGGATGGGCCTTAATACATTTAAGCAGGTTTGATGCAGGAAAATTAGCTGGAATTTAGTAACAGGAGTGAATGTTTTGATGGTGCACTTGAGCACTGAAGTCTGCTGCTTCTTAAAGACAGCAGTTTTCCGCAGACTGTTTCTTCGGATTTTCAGAAATTGCTTGAATGCACTGACGTAGGTTTCCGTGACCATACTGTTGTACTGAAGGCACTATCAAGCAGCTTTAACTTGTCTGTTGCTGCTTTATTAGATGCTACCCTAGCCTCTTTCTCCTGAAGGGCTGTCGGAGCACATCCCAGCACTCCCAACCGTTATACCATGCCACAAAATACCATATTTAATGTGCAGATTCCTCTGCCAAAGTAGTGGCAAACTGTAGTCCTGAGGTAAAATACCCGCTGTAATGAACAGTGAAATTAACTCTCAGTCACAAAGCTGCAAGATTCTTGCAGCATAAACCACTTGTTTGCCCGTGACTTTTGTTTGGAGAAGTGGGCTTTATTTTTGTCTTCACAAATTCCTTTAGGAACTCCTACAGATTCTTAACCTACTTGGGCTCCTGCTACTGTTACTTTCCTTCTTTGGGACTGCCATAAAACGGCTGACTTTGTTGCCTTTGCCGTTGACTTTAAAACAGATCTTACCTAAAAGACTCTCGAGACAGATACTGTGCAAGTGGGGAAGAAAGATGTAGGCTCAGAGCAGCTGCCATACACATTACTGGACTGTTCTTGTTACTAAAAACAGATTCTCTCTTCAGTCTGGCTTCTCCATACTGCTAATTACTGTTTAACATTAACAGGAAACAAATTAGAGCAGATATGATGATATTAACAATCCAAACTTTTCATTTGTTTTTTAAACTACTAGATTCCACAGTTCACCTCTACACACGATGCCCAAACTGAGCATCGTGTTGTATATTGGTGTTGTAGCATCACGAGCCAGGTATCTTGTGTATTGAATTGTGCAGATGTTAACACCACCACAACAAAATCTCACAACAGAGACTGCAGTTGTTGCCTCGTTTGGGGCAGGGAGTTCTGTTATATTTGCACCAGCACTCTAACTGCTGTGAACATCACCTCCCTCCTATTTCACCTTTCCCCTCCAAGTCTTTGGGCTCCAGTAAATTACAATGCTGCATGCCATACACACAGAGTCTGCATGTGGGGACACAGTTCCATTCTTTACTTCCATATTCCCATCTAGTTTTTAAATATCCCAAGCTCAAAAGAAGTCCAGATACACTACATCTTAGCATCTTATGAGCTAGGGTTATTATTCCAAACTCATCTGCTAGACAGCCAGTAAAGAACCACCTTAAATTCGAAGAAGAGCAGTAATCTTTTGTATCTGGAGCAGGAACATGTGAGCTGCATCTGACATGCAGGACAATCAATGGCACTATTCTTTCCTTGTCCCTCTTGCACTCATCACGTAGCTCTCCTGCTGTTTGAGTCTTACTTAAATTGGGCTAACCCCTAACATTATTTGTAAGGGCCAGGCACCTCAAAAGGAGAGAAACAACAAAGACTACACAGCCACACACCATCCTCCAAGTGAATACAGACAGATCTCAAAAAAGCTACAGAAATTTGCAGGGATCACAGAGCTAGGCAGAAATGGTACAGCTAGCCTTTCCTGCAAACTACAAAAGGCAGAGCCTGCTTTTTTTTTGCACCCCCCCTTTAGTGCCAGAGGTACCTTTGTTTTTCTTTGCTGTGGTTGCAGAGACACATACCGTGCTCCCAAAAAACCAGTGGGTCACGTTACAGCTTAAAATCTGAACATGGCAAAGACTGAACTAACTGTTCTCTGCAGAGACATTAGAACCAAACTCATACTGTGCTTTAGTTGCCAGAAGTCAGTTTATCAAATAATCCAAAAGGAAAGACCAAAACACAGTAGCGCTGACTGTTCCCAAACAAAATTAGTCATTAAAAGCAGTGGCAACGGTGCCTGAAAACAATGCTGTTCTTAACAGTGGTCTGTCCCATTGAAGACAGGTTCTTTATGGTAAGCAACTCAAACACTGAAACAGGGGGAGAAAAAGCACCACATCTTGGAGAAATCTTTGCCTGAGTTTCAGCTCTAATTTACCAAATCTCATGAATAAGCAGAAGGAAAATGAAACAGATCAAAGCATACACGGAATCACATTAATTGAGGCAAGAAGTTAATATTAGAGGTTTCTAACAAATGCTGACACCTTTATGAAAAAGAGAAGGTAAACACAAATTATTTAGATGACTGATGAGAACTGGAGATACACACAGAATGAAGAAAGAGTGGAACTTGTTTCTGATCATATCTTCATGAATAAAAATTGAAAGAATAGATTTAGTATCTATTAGAATGAGAAAGAACATGGAAAACTGTTGTGGTATTGCAAGATACTTTGGGGTTCTAAATCACTTAAATATTTATTTCTGTAAAATTTAGACATTTTCTTAATGAGAAGAACCTATTAATGCTGTCATACACTTCTTGACAATATAAATGAAGTAAGAAAAAACCAAAAAGGCAAGACTCAATGCAGAGGTACACTCCTCCCATTATGTTCCTGTACATCACTTGGTACCAGTGCACCACTCGAGCACTAGGAAAACCAACAAAATAAATGCTGTTAACCACACAGGAGCTGCCCCAATCTTCTGGCTCAGCATCTTCTTATAAGTCAGTAAGGAGTTTCCTGGATTAGGAGAAACACATCAAGTGTTTATCAAACCAACAGGATCCATCATCCTTTTCCTCACTACAGACTTTTTTCTACCATCTTCTTGCTTCCTCTTCTGAAGGCTTGAAACAATATTACTCAAAATAGTACAGGTACCATGGTTTCTCCATGTGAGGATCAGGACAGAGAGCTCTGCTGGCACAGAAAGCTTGTTTCAAAAGCACTTTTGAGAAACACTTCATAGATACTGACTGTGGTGGCAGCAGAGCACCTTTGATCTTCCTTGCAAAGTAGCCTTGATAACTCTGAAACCTGTAATTAGAAGTATCGTACGTGGAACACTGAAGTCATAAAGTCAAAGAATGCAAGGGTAGGAAATCCCAGTATTATATGACTTGTGCAACCATTATTTGGTTCCTTCACCACCTACATTTCAGTGTTGCCCAGCACCACACTAAAAGGAGTGTGACAGTGAGGGACTCTCAGGTTTAGTCCAGAATTGCAAACAGGTGCTCTGTTTTTGTTACTTCACTTCGTTCACCCACACTCTGCTTTAGGCAGAACGTCTACAAGAAACAGTGGTACTATAATGCACTTAAACAGGTATCACCATTTTCTAAAGGCATTTTCCAACTCATAGATAGCTTTCACCAGGATAACAGGCTTTAGGTTTTTAGGTTTGCTTGACTTTTTATAATGTTAACTGGAAAAAGTATTTTCCAGCCTAATGATTTGTTTTTATTTACTATTTTCACGGCAGTATCTTCTACTATGAAAAACATCTGGAATGAGAAGACCAACCTGATAGCCTTTTATGAAGGCAGAACTGGGAGGATAGATGATGGCAGAGCAGTGGATGTGGTCTATCTTGACTTCAGGAAGGCATCTGACACAGTCTCACACAGCATCCTCGCAGCCAAACGGAGGCAGTGTGGACTGGATGATTGGGTAGTGAGGTGGACTGTGAACTGGCTGCAGGATAGAAGCCAGAGAGTAGTGGTCAATGGGACAGAGTCTGGTTGGAGGCCTGGATCTAGTGGGGTGCCCCAAGGATCAGTGCTGGGACCAGTCCTCTTCAATCTATTCATTAATGACTTGGATGAGGGATTAGGGAGCACTGTCAGCAAGTCTGCTGATGACACAAAGCTGGGTGGTGTTGCCAACACCCCAGCAGACTGTGCTGGAGAGCTGGGCAGAGAGAAATTTAATGAGGTACAACAAGGGTAAGTGTAGAGTCTGGCATCTGGGCAANTGTCCAGTTCTGGGCCTCTCAGTTCAGGGAGGACACAGCTGACGGAGGGTGTCCAGCATAGAGAAACAAAGATGAGGAAGGAAGTAGAGTGCCTCCCTGATCAGGTAAGGCTGATGGAGCTGGGTCTCTTGAGCTTGGAGAAGAGGAGGCTGAGGGGTAACCTCATTAATGTCTACAAATATGTGAGAGGTGGGTGTCAGGAGGATGGAGCCAGGCTCTTCTCAAGGTCATCTAGTGATAAAACAAGGGGCAATGTGTGCCAGCTGTAACAGAGGAAGTTCCGTATCAATATCAGCAGGAACTTCTTCCCAGTGAGGGTAACAGAGCATTGGAACAGGCTGCCCAGAGGCATTGTGGAGTCTCCCCCTCTGGAGATATTCCAGACCCACCTGGGTGTGTTCCTGTGCAACTTGGTCTATGTGATCCTGCTGTGGTAGGGGGATTGGACTAGACAATCTTTCAAGGTCCCTTGCAATCCCTAATGGTTCTATGATTCTCAACATCTGCTTCCTTTGCTTGAGGCAAAACACAAACATTCAGATACACACAAAATTTCTACAGCAAGTGAAACATCTGGTGTTTCCAAGAGACAGAATAAAAATAAATATGCCCCAAGCTCGGTGGTTTAGATCTTCTCAGCAAATACAGTATTTATTTTTAGAAACTATTTATAAATAAAGTGTTTAACTTTACAAAGTTGTCTACAGACAACTAAAGAAAAATAACAATTGCCATCCACACCTAAAGAAGTCACACACAGTTGCTGCGACCACAGCTCATCACCAGCACTTGTATCTATCTCTACAGAAGGTCAGCTGCTGTTTACATCTAACCACAGAAAAGATCGCTTAGCTTATTTATAAGGAGCTCCAGCACAATAACTAACTCTATTAGTCCATTTAATTTCTTATCTAACCTGTTCCCTGTTTAACTTTGTGACAGAAAACAAAGCAGTGCAGCTAACTTGGTGAGCTTTTTTCTCATATTCAGTGCAAGCAAGCAACATTACCACTACACTTGCATCGTGAGGCTGTATGTTGTTGTTCCACACACAGTGGGAGTTGGAACCCTTCATGTGGCTGCATGGCATCCACAAGATACTAATCATCAAGTGTATTGAGCAACTTGCATAATTTCAAAGATAAATATAACAGTATCTCAAATTACTTTCACTAAACATACACATTCCAGGAGAATGGTCTCATTTTAAAAGCTACTGTGGTCATGAAGATAAATTTAGTTTGAGCAATCAGCTATGCTTTTCACGTTTTCAGGTCTTCAGGTATTAAAATGTGCTACTCTGATGTGGACTCAGCCTGTAAACAGACTGCAAATGGCTTACCTTTAAAAGAGAATACACACTACAACATAAACTAAAAGGAGTGCAACACATTCAACAGCTCACTAGGCTCTCAAAAGAAAAATGTCACAGCTGCTTTCAAGAACTGTAACCGTGTTCTTGTGGGCTTAACTGGTGGCAGAACCATAAGACAAATATTTGCTTTTACACCTGACAATTTATTCCATTAATGTCACATGAAACCCAAGTAAAGGTACAAATATATCTCATCACCCTGGCCAACTGTCCATTTGTGACCATCTCCTTTTATCTTGGCAGTGTATTTTCTGAAGCCTTACTCTATCTTGATACAGCCCATAAAACTGAGGAAGCTAGTCCCTGTCAGCCGGTTCCAACTGCTCCTGTCAGACTCATCTCCTCAACAGTCACCTAGCCGGATCAGTGCCTTTGCTCAATAACATTAGGAATGTAAATACAGGACACTGTGAAACACGGTGAGCAATGTTTATCTTTATTAAAGTAATCCAGAAATCTACTCTTAGTTAACATGGCAGTAAATATAGACCTTTTATTCAGCATGAACTTCATCTGAGCTTGTTGTCAGTAGCTGCACCACATTCCACTCTCCCACTTCATACAAAACCCTTCCCTGCATAGGTGGCGATTTGAATTCCCTCCTCTCACTGCTCTACCCAGATGCATCCACCAGTACCAGCAACCAGCAAGAAGAAACAATTTAAAAACAGTCCTCCATCCAACACCTGATTACAATTCTGCCCACATCCCCATTCAGACTGGCATTTACTTGGTAAATCCAGCTTGGTCTCACACAGAACACCATCCACAGCACACTTATTAGGCACAGACCATCCAGTTAGTTCAGCTTTACCGCTGAGGGAGAGAGGTGCGCAGCCAGGTCTCTCCAAGATGCTTCAGACCTTGAGAAAAATATATTTACTCTACTTTAATCACAATAGGGGGAAAAGAACTAAAGCAGTTATACTTTTTGCTACTGTCATGCTGTTGTCTGGGTTGGCTTTTTTTTCAAACAGTAACATTTTGTACAGAAGGGTGATGGCAGGTGGTGCCTGACATCGTTAGGGAAGGCCAAAACAGAGGCACCAGCTGATCCGATCCACAGCAGTTCCATGAGCAAGGGTGAGGAATAGGAGGATAAACTGGTCAGAGAGTGTCGCTGAGTGCTACAAACACAGCATCATGGGCAGGAAGTGCAGGAGAACTGGATGGTAAAGTGCAGAATGGCAGGGGTCGGAAGGGTTCTCTGAAGACTGTCTAGTCCAATGTCCTATGAAAGCAGGATTGCCAGTTTCCTCTCCTACCCCAAACTATTTCACAAGACATGGGCAGAGGACCAGACCAACTGCAAGAACTCATCTAACTTAGAAGGCTAAAAAGCAAAGCAGCATACCTCATTATAAAAAGCTGAGAGCAAAACATTTTTTGCCATGAACCATAGTTTTCTTTGGTTACACTGGAGCTGAAATAAGTGGTTTGGAATGGTTTTAGATGGCCCTTTGAAGTCAACGGGGTAGCCAAACAGGGTCAGTGTGGAGGCCTGCACTCTTTGCCTCAGGTAAAGAGTGGAGTGGTTCTGGGCTGCCTCTTAGGAGATAATCATCTCCTTCCAACATTCACCCAGGCCACCACCTGTTTATTTCAGCTGCTTTTACTGATACCAGAAGAGAGGCTGAACCACAGAGGTAGTTTCTACCTGATCTTTGCTTCTGTGGATGCAAGGTGCTCCTGAGAGAACAGTAGCAGTGATTATCACAAATGAAAGGAGGAAATAGGCTCCATTCTTTCTTTACCAGATACCGTTGTCTTATGTAAAGGCCAGGAAAAACAGCTGCCTTCACTATTATCTTAGTGCCTGAAGAACCTGCTTGGTTCCTCTCCCCCGCATGCTGTAATAAGAAACAAATGTTCAAAGTAAGGAGTGCCCTGAAGAGAGAGGAGTTTTCTGTTACTTTTCTGAATGCCTCTGCTGGAAGACTATTTTTAACATCCACAGAGATAAAGTAAATCTTTATGCTAACGCTAAAATAGGCTGGATCCTTTCAGTACAAGGCACATTAAAAATAAATCCTTGCAACAGCAATCACCTGCCAATACATGCTTTTCATGTTTAGCCAGCTGCTGGGATGCCACATCTGTCACTTCTTCCAGAAATGTGCTTTCCTTTTCTGTAGGGAAGGAGAAAATTCTGTTCCTGGAACTGTGCTGAGGATCACGATGCCTTTTTTGGTAGCTCTGCCATCCTTCTTCACATCTGAGCCCCCAGCACATGGGTCTCACGGTTGCCGGTTCTGCGCCTCCACAGCATTGTTCTGGTTTAGGTTTTACTGCCTTAAAGGCTCCGGTTTCTCTCTATATACTTTGCTGAACAACGTGCAATCCCTATAACCGACAGAGAACTGGAATAATGGTGTGTACAGGAGCAGTTTTTCCTCTGAAGCTCTCCTCACCTCCCTTCCCCGGGGAGCTGAGAGCCCAGGATCATGTTGGTTACGCTAAGCATTTCATAAGATGCCCTCTTGCTATTTTTAAAACCTAACAACGATCTGTAGTGACCCAAGCTCTACGTTAATTACTGCCTCTATTTCGCTCTCAATTTTATCTGAAAGTAAAGCCCGCATTTCCCCCCCAGCCATACCATACCATACCATACCATACCCAATTCTCACTCCACTTCCCGACTCGGAACTCTTTGTTCCGCAGTCGGCATCGCGGCAGGCTGGTGCCTGTCCCCAGCAATGGGTCCGGCCGCGCTGCGCCTGCAGCCCCAGCCCCGGTTCCGTGCTGCAACTCCAGCCCCTGCGGCGGAGGGGCCCACTCCGTACCCCGACTTACGGCACTTACGGCACTGCCGGCTGCTCCCGCGCTGCTCCCGCGGCTCCGCCGCTGCAGGGCCTCTCGCTCCCTCCGCGGGCGCGGAGCCGCA
>VZRI01011892.1:17563-34348 GCA_013397515.1 Upupa epops
GTGCGGGCGGCGCCCGACTGCGGGAACGCGGAGCCGCGGGGGGCGGCGCTGGCAGCGAGACTGCGGGCGGGCTGCTCGGAAATCCCGGCGCTGCGGAGGCGCTCGGGATGCGGGCAGGGGCGGCGGAGATCCACCGCGGCAGTCAGGCGGGGCTCCTGAAGCCCTTGTGCTCTGAGCTCGCTGCCGAAGGCGCCCGCTCACGTTGAGCGCCGCCACTCCTTTCCCCGAACGCGGGGCCAGCCCGCAGAAGCGCGGAAAAGCTGGTGATGTCCCCCCCAAACCCCCTTTCTTCTCACCTCTTGCGCCCCGACCCGCCACGGCTGAGCCTTCGTCTGGCCGCGCTCAGACTCGCCGCCGCCCCGCCATCCCTCCCGGCGCTCCTCACTGCGCAGACCGCAGGGCAACCAGCGGCAGCTGCTGCGGGAGCCGAGGGCGGATCCTCACGCCCAGCGGCGGGGCGCGGAGCCTCAAGCATCGCCTCCGCTGCAGCCGCGAAGCCAAGGAAGCTTTTTGATGACACAGGTGCTGCTACCTACCCAGTTCATGAATCCGCCTCGGCCAGGGCGGAGAAGGGTTCGGGACAAATGCCGCAGCCAAGGGAGCCCTGCGTGGGGAGCGCGTGGACACCGAACTGCGGTTCGGGTTCTTCACAGGTCTCCGGGTAATGCAGAGAGAGTCTCCGGCACTGCCCCGCTTCTCCCTACAACATCCTCCTCAGGGGCTCTGTGGCAGGTAGAAGAGCTCGACACGCCACATGGATGAATTCACCCAAGGACCGTTTTTCAAAGCGTTATGCTCGGTGCTGCCTTGCAAACATCACAGCGAGGTTCTGGGTGTGCTCCATGCCCTACCTAGGCTAAGGTATTTTTGTCAATATTGGCATAATTTCCCTTATGTGTGATGCTCTAAAATAAGTGTAAACAGTGGTACTTGCACATAAATGTTTCCTTAGCTAAAATACGTTTATATACCTTCATGTGGGGGAGAGTTTTCCCCAGGCATTGTTAACACTGCAACACTTCACCACTAAAGCACTTCACCACAGGGAAATTATTTTCTTTTCTGTAAGTGCAGTACACAAATTCAGAGAACAGTCTCCATTCAAGGTGCCAAGGCTGTAATACCAAGCGTGCCCACAGATCTGCCATGCCCTTACATGTACCGAAGGTATGGTTTGATCCTCCTGGAATCTATGCTAAGGTGCATGGAAAATAAGGAGGTGACAGCCAGCATGGTTTCACTAAGGGCAGACTAGGCCTGACATGTCTGGTGGCCTTCTACAACAGCATTACAGGGTCGGTGGATAAGGGTAGAGCAACTGATGTCATCTACCTGGGCAAAGCATTTGACACTGTCCCACACAGCATCCTTGTCTCTAAAATAGAGAGATGGACATAGGACAGATGGACTGTTTGGTGGATAAGGAGTTGGCTGGGTGGCCACACTCAAGAGGTTGTGGTCAACAGCTGAATGTCCAAGTGGAGTCCAGTTACAAGAGCTATTCCTCAGGAGTCTGGTGCTATTTAACATCTTTGTTGGTGACAGGGACAGTGCCACTGAGTGTCCCCTCAGCCAATTTGCTGGTGACACCAAGCTGTGTGGGGTTTTCGACAGGCTGGAGAAAAGTGAGGGCATCTAGAGGGACCTGGGCAGGTTGGAGAACTGGGTCCCTGCAAGTGCAAGTCCTATATCTGGATCGGGGCAATCCCAAGCACAAATCCATGCTGAGAGGTGAATGGATTGAGAGCAGTTCTGAGGAGAAAGACTTTGGGATGCTGTTGGATGAGAAGCTCAACCTGAGCCAGCAGGGTGTGAGTGCAGCCCTGGGCTAAATGAAAAGGGTCACCAGCAGGGCAAGGGAGGGGATTCTCCCCCTCTGCTCTGGTGAGACCTCACTTGGAGTCCTGCATGCAGTCCTCAATATAAGGACATGAAACTGTTGGGATGAGTCCACAAGGATAATCAGAGCTCTGGACCCCCTCTGCAGTGGGATCAGGCTGAGGAAATTGGATTTTTCATCCTGAAGAAGAGGATGAACTTTTTGCAATGGGCTCTGTGATAGGACAAAGGGGATGGTCTCAAACTGGAAAATGTCAGATTTAATTTGGATCTTCAGAATAAATCCCTGAGGTACCAGAATAGGTTGCCTAGGGAAGTGCTGCTCCAGCCCCGGAAGTGTTCATGGCCGGGACACATGGGGTTCTGAGCAACATGGTCAGGTGAGAGGTGTCCCTGCTCATGGCAGGGTTGGAACTTGGTGATATTTAAGGTCCCTTCCAAACTAAACCATTCTTTGATTCAATAGTACAGGTAGTATCACTGGGCAGGAAATATCAGGCAGCAGATTGTATACTGATCCTGCGATCTGAAACAAAACACAGAAAAACACTGCCCTTTCAGTGAAATGTCTAATTACTGAATAATTTTCAAATCTTTTAGCTATTTATGTGATTTAAAATACAAAGGATGAGAGAATCTCTCCATATGTGTTAGTTTAATAACTGAGGATGACACTGCTTGCTCAACTGCTTCATGGAAACAGTCCCCCTGTCCTGTGCCTAGCATGCAGCTCCCAGATGGGAGCAGGCCCCGCCTGAACAGGTGGTTGGAGCCCAGGGGATCAGGTTGGCTCAGTGCCCCAGCCTTCATCAGTCCCAAAGGCATGGCCAGAGACTGCACAGTCCCAGTAAAATTTAGCTGCTGATGCAGGAGCTTACGTAAATTTCAGAGCAGCCCACAGGCTGCTCCAGGTTTATGCAAAACACAGTCAGAGAAAACACGTATTCGAGAGTTTGTGTAAGTGAAAGGAAAGAAACATTCTGTAATAAATCCTGCCTTCCCTGGACATGTTCCAAACATTGTAATTATTCGATTATTTATCCTTGTGAATGTATCCCATGCTTCCTTTAATCTATCGACTTTTTAAAAGGGGTGCTCGAGGGGTGACATTGCTTGTGCTTCTTTTGTGCCTTGGAAAGGACACGTGTGGGCATGCATGTGTGTGGCTTCATGTGCTGAAGCGGGAGAAAGTCCGCACAACCATTTCTGAGGACAAAGCAGAGACTTGCAGGTGTATTGGCTGTAATAGCGGGCTGGTGGCATCTTACAGCTGCACATTCAAAGGCTTGTCCCAGTGATGTCACCCATTCCTGTCTCTGCTGAGTACTTCCCTTGGTTCTTCTTTCTCAGAGCTGTATTTCAAACCTTTCTGTGCCACTGTACCAGACACAGATGGTTTAACTCAAGTTTTTCTCTGAGATCCTGTCTCTTGCGATCTCCTGCACCTCCGACCTGCAACACCTGTTGTAGCTTTTCCTCTTCAGTTTTCCTTTGTCTTTATCCCTTCTGAGATTCATGTTGGTTTTCACTATGGCGAGGCAGTTACTTGCTTCTCTTTAACCTTAAAAGCCTAGCTGGCCTAAAGCCACTCCATTTCTGCTGCTCTTGTCTCATTGCTGTTACCCTTTTGGCCCTGCATTGGTCATACTGTGGCTGAAAGGCAGGCTGCATTCCCCAGTATCAGGAGCACATCCTTTACCCAAGAGTAGTGTCACAAGCCATAATGACACTGATTTGTTCTCTTATGAAGAAGCAAAGGACATACTAATAGGAGAGTATTATGTGTACACATGAACTTAGTGTTTGGAGGCAGTAATGGTTCCAAGAAAAGCTTCTGTTTCTCTACAGAATAAATGCCAATGCCTTTCCTGCTTGAAAAAGCCCAGCACAGAGCCACAGGAATGAAGAAGGAAGTGGAGCATCTTTCTTCAGCAAATCCTGAGGGATCTGGGAGCTTGGAGGAGACTGAGGCACAACCTCATTAATGTTTAGAAATATGGAAAGGGTGGGTGTCAGGAGGATGCAGCCAGTTTTTCTCAGTGGCATCCAATGATAGGACAAGGGGCAATGGGTGCAAGCTGGAACAGAGGAGGTTCCACATAAGCATAAGGAAAAATTTTTCCACTGTGAGAGTGACAGAGCCCTGGCAGAAGGTACCCAGAGAGGCTGTGGAGTCTCGTGCTCTGGAGACATTCAAAACCCACCTGGATGCAGCCCTGTGTGACCTGCCCTTGGTGACCCTGCTCTGGCAAAGGGGTTGGACTAGGGGTGTCCCTTCCAACCTTTAACTGTCTGTGATTCCTCAGCATGTTATTAGGAAACCCTTTAAGACAGAACTGTAGGGGCCAGTGGCGGAACCAAGGTTCACAGAGGCAGAACCATGGTTCTCAGGAGAAGCCTCAATTATACAGTTATTCAACTTCTTAGCTTGTAAAATATCAACATCATTAACAACACACGGATTTGTAACTGATCACCAGGAGGGAGTCATAGGATCCTCCACTGTTTGGTCTCTTTGCACCACAGGGTCATGCTGTTCTTTCCTGTCGTTTCAAACTTCATCCACCAAGAACTAAAACTGGAGTTTAAAGCATAGTCTCAAGATTCCTAAGTAGCAGGCATGCTTGAATATTAAAATACTTGACCCTGCGATATCTAAAGAATATGACTATAGGTTTAAGCGCTTTGCTGAACGAGGATCACTTCTATTGGTCACAGATTGTTTTTATTTATTCACACCCAACACAAGTCCATGGTGCTTGTGCATTTCTTTCAGCTGGAGCAAAATCCTGAGTTCAGTGGATTATTAAGCAGTTGGATTTGCTTTGAAATTCTCTTTTCAAAAGCTGTAATTTAACAAAGGCTTTGTGATCCTTAAAGTACTCATGATTAACTCTGCAAGCTAAGAAGTTAAACTGGTTAATGTAAACATTCTTCCTGCTGCCACCATGAGCAAGAAAATGTTACTAAAACCTTCCAAAAAGGTCTAATATTGTCCAGTGCTCCTGAGGATTGGCATTCTGAAAATGCTGTTGCTAAATGGTGTTTTATATAAGAATAATCTAATAGAGTTTTATGTAGGAATAATCCTGTGGATTTCCAATGCAGACACATCCAAACATCCAACATTTCTGATCAGTTACTTCATAGAGCAACAGAACTGTAGTGTGAGAAAGGCCTTTGGGACCATATCCTCTGCATTCTGCTCTGATGCAGGCAGGATCAAGCACTTCGTTTTTAAACACTTCCCAAATCTCTAGACCTTGCCATGGTCTTTTCCAGGGAAAATGTGGTCTGATTAGAGTTCCCCCAAATGGGCTGCTGCATAGTGCATACCAAGTCTTCTCCTCAGCCTCCGCTCACCGACTGTCCCAAATCCCCGCAACACTGTGGGCAAGTTGGGCAACTACAGACCAAGGCTACTCCTGCATGTGTTGTCCTCTGTTCCTAGGATTATGAGCTGATGAAAATTTGACACCATCCTGAGGTAGTTCTGCAAGCTTGTCTTTCCTGTATCTGTACTTCTTCTCCTTTGCCAACTGACATAGAACTTACATCTCCTTTTGGTGCAGATCAGTCTGCTTTCTCCTCTCACTGAGCCTTGAGGACTCATTCTTCGTAACACTCATTTGGAGGCTGTTAGTTCCCCCAGCCTTATAGTTTATCCTCACTCTTTGCTCTGACCAAGTTGAAACCATGACTAGGACTGCATAACACAGCTTCTCTTCATGGAAATTATTATGCAGTGTTGGAAAGAAAGAAAACAATTTGATCGAGGGAAGAATCTGCTGCAACTTGTTTTCCACGGATTATTTCTGTAACTGTCACTTGGGGTATTTCTATAAATAAAATCACTATCACTCTTCTGAGAAGTGAGCGTTTACTAAAAAATTTTTAAACAATGAAAAAACGCGGATCTGTTTTTCATCTAAATTCTTTATATATTTGAAATCACTCAGAGAGGGAAGTCGAAAGAAATGTGGTTAGGTTTGACGAAAAGAAGCCTCCCAGTGGGATATTTAACATAATACCTAGAAAACAGTGTTGAAAGACTTATAATATTTGGAAGCCATTTTTTTGACTCTTGTTCTATGACCTCTGAGCTCCAGAGAACCTTCCTTGACTTTAACTCATTATCCTCCATGGTGATAACACTTTGGACCTAGGGGAGAAAAGAAAAACTAATTGACCTGCAGTCCAAGCAGGGCTTTTGCCTGACCTCGTGCATGTTAATGACGGATGTTTGACTTTCAGCTTTTTGAGGTACTCAAACACCAAGCAAGATCTGGCTCTCCCTGTCTGCCTTCTCTTACTGGAAACACTCATGGGCAGACACCAACCTACCGCCTCCTCCAAAGTGCTCCCAGTACTGCCTGGGGGAGCACATGGGCTGAAGTGGTGATTCAGCTGGTGGAAGGAAGGGGTAGGTCACATACTGCTCCTGGAGGCTTCCTTTCTTTTGTCATCTGCTGCCTCTGGGTCCCCTCAGCTCATAGAGCTTTTCTCTTTAGAACTCCTCAGGGAGAAGAGGACAAAAATTCCACAGTGTTTAGCAGGAGAGGGTACAAACAAGTCACCAGTGCCAGAAGAATGCCACTGTCTGTGATCATCAGTAGCTTCAAATACACCACTAATTGATTTTTAATAAAAGGACAGTAATGGCTGCTTTGGGCACAGGAGAAAAGCAAACCGAGTCACTTGAGAGAACACTGCAGTAGCCTACATAAATGTAATAAACGGGCAGAGTGCTGACTAAATATTACTTCTAGCAATTCTTGCTCACTTTACAAAGGCAAAGAATACTGAAAGAACAATGAGATCTCTGCAAAACCTTGCCTCACTTCATATGAAATTTTCTATGACACTAGGGACTAAGTTCCAGAACTGCTGAAGACCCTTCCATTAACTACTGTGGGAGTTGAGAGCACCTGGCATCTTGAGGAATCAGGCCCTTTGGTGGTTTTAATTTGGTCTGACAATACTGCTGAATACAAACATTCTTGGGGATAGCCCACAATTATATAGAATGAGCTCACTTCATTATAAAACGTGTGCTGAAACCACTCGTAACTGCCAGCCAGTGTTACAACAGGCAAGCCCTGCTTTGTGTTGCATGGGAAAAGCACTGGCAAGCTTTAATAAGTCTCAAAAACAGCTGCCACATCAGAAATTGTAATTGCGCTTGCTTTTTCTAATGTGACTACCTGTTCAGCAGACATTGGCTACATGACAGCTCCCAAATAAATCAGGGCATGTAAACTAGCCACATTTATTTGTCAGCCGCACAGCCAGTGTTCTCAGTCAGAGCCTGTAGAGCAGCCTCAGCTGTACATTCCTGGGAAGTGAATAATATCAGTTGAGATTATGCTACAGTACCACATCTACTATAAGCACATGATGAAGATTGAATATAACCTAATTAGGAAATGCTGGAGTCAGATGGGTGTGGATGTGGGCTGGTGAAGGGTCATTTTACATGACTTTGACTTTCTAAAAAGGAGAGTTCACAGAGGATACAGCAAAGGTGCCGATTTCTGTCCCTAATCCAGATATCATATAGCATCTCACATTCCTTGTACCCTTACCGCTAAGCTAAACAACCCTTCTCCAAGTTTCACTTCCATGAAACTCTTTTGTAAACACTGAATCCAGCAGGACAAACCAAATTTGGTCATGTTCTTGGTTTTGACGCAGACGAGAATTAGACCTCTCTTCTGGTTTTTATAGCTGGAATAAAGAAGTTGCAGACACAGTTTCTGCAAGGCAGCAGTTCTTCTGCATGCCCTTCCAGGAGGTGGTGTGTCCCCAGCAATCATCTGGTACAGACCCCCTGCCTCCAGCCGTGCTAGAAAAGACAGCAAAGCAAGACAGCTGTTCCTTTGAGTCACAGAATCACAGAAGGGACCTCCAAAGGCCATCCAGTCCAACCTACCCCCCCCACCCCCCAACAGGCAGGGCCATCTCTCACCATACCAGATTGCCCAGAGCCCCATCCAGCCTGACCTGGAAGGGCTCCAGGGATGGGACCTCTACCACCTCTCTGGGCAGCCTGTTCCAGGGATTCCCTGCCCTCAGATTCAAGAGCTTTTTCCTGGTGTCTCACCTAAATCTGCCCTTTTCCAGCATCAAACCATGACCCCTTGTCCTGTTGCTCTCTGCCCTTGAGTCCTTACACACTGTCTCAGCCAGGTAATAACAAAGCAGCAAAGACTACGGTGTCCTACCCAGCTGGACAATTCCACCTGCATGTAGGTTGTTTTTCCCCATTTTTGGATTTGCATGGGATATAGTTAGAGGATGAGAAGGTCTTCGTGGTTTGTTTTCTTTATTGCTTCCTTAAGGGCTCATCTTTTCACTAGAGGAGTGAAGGGGCAAATTCTATTAACAACTTCACAGCTCCTTCCTCTCCTTGTAACTCTGCCTTGTGTGACATCCTTTCCAGACTGCAAGGCAGAGTTGTTTCATTGTTCTCTAATTCAGTATAGCAGTGATGCTCAGCCTTAGCACAGCACCACTGCTCAGCGTTATGGGATTTCTCTGCTATAAAAATATGTGTCAGTTGCCCCCGTATCCGCACGTTGTCATAAGCCAAGCATGTTGCTGGCTAACAACAAGGCACTGACAAAACGACTTCAAGCATGTCTCATGTCTTGCGTTTAACTCCTGCTTCCAAACTGAAAGTTGCATTAATGCCAACAGCTGGAACAGATCAGTGCTCCAAGCTGGACTCATGCCTCACCACTGAAGGGAATAGAGGCTGCAGAGAGAAAAATTCAGAGTGCCAAGCTGAAAGTGCTTTCCTATGTTTATGGCTCTCATCTGCACAGGTACTCACAAAAGACAAGCCAGTTCTCCCACAGCACACGATGAAATGGTGCCATTGAGGACGCAGTTAAAACCAGTAAAACCCTCCTCACGTCCCATAACTGAGTACAGTACTACAACAAATACACTTGAGCACAGCTCTGCTGTTCATGTGCTTAGACCTAATCAACAGTTACTCATTTTCTTTGCCATGAAGTTTTGAGACCCTATTCCCACCAGAAGCAAAGCAGTGATTCATCTTTTCTTGTGTTGGCCTTTGCACATCAGATCTAGAAAACTGATTCTCAGTTGACTTACTGTAAATCAGGAGTAACTGTTAAGATCAAAGGCGTGATGGTAAATTACACACAAACGTAAAAAACAAATACAGAAAGAAATGTGCTGCACAGAGACGCGTCTTCATTATTACTATGGTGTGCACTTGTGAATCTCCTGATGTTACCAAAGCTGTGCAGCCCTACTGCCTGTGCCATCAACTCCACTGGAGACTTATTCCTTCCCCCATGCTTCCCTCTATGCTTACCCCCTGCATCAATATGAAAAAATCTGCATTATAAATGCAAAATTACATTACACCTAGTGAGTCCAGAATCCCTTAAAGGTCAAGCTTTTTTCTGTTGCCAGTTGTCCCCAGAACAGTTAAGAGAAGACAGCTGATACCTTACTTCTGATGAACCAGTTTAGGACTTGCCTGTTGGCCCCTGATGGGCATTTCTGAGGGCCTTATGAAAGGTAAATAATAGAAGAACTCTCATTGTCAGACAGTTTGTTTACACAGAAGACTTTTAAGAGTGCACAATTTGGGAAAGGTAGAAATAGGTAATCCAGAAAACATGCTGGTTCACAGCTCTTTCTTACACACCTAGTAAAGAATTAGTGATTTATTTCAGACTGGAAAGTATTTAGTGGGAACAAAATGCAGAGAAAGCTCAAAAACAGTGCAATGAAATTGGAAGCAGTGTTTTTCAAAGATACCTCAATTTTCTAAGATACCTAGTGCATTTGCCGAAAAACCTACGGAAACAAAATAAACACAATGACCGTCTTTTAATTTTCATCACATTCATGTAAATTACAGTCATGATTTATCCAGTGCTCCTGTCATATGATTAGATGAGCTGACATCTGGCTAAACAAACAGCACACTGCATGCGATTTAAACGCCGATCAAATAGCGTACAATAATAAATAACACAACAGCACTGGAAAAGAACATTTTCTTGTGATAAATAATGCCGTTTCTTTTCCGTGGGCAAAAATACTTCCATCTGAAAAATTTCACTGTCATTAACTCCTTCTCTGCCTTCCTCACCGTCCCACACATACTGTTGTCTCCTAGAAGATCATTTGGGAAGCAGCTGGACTACCCTTTTAAAATGAGATAACAGCCTACAAATGGGCCATTAACTACGTGTGCAAAGTGCTCTGCCCTTGTAATTAAAGCCTAGAATAAGAAAACTCCCACCTAATTCAGTAGGAATTTTGCCTGCACTAACAGTCTTAGGTGCTTATTATTTGGGAGAACTATGACACTCAGTGAATATTTGAAATCTCATTCTATTTTAGCAGTTGTTTCTGAGTAACCTCTTGGGAAAACTGGTAGGACTGGAATACAGGGTTCAGAGAAGAAAGATGTGTACCAAGCCTTAATCAACAGTACTTGTGCTGAATGACATCATTTGTTTTCTTTAAGCAACCACAATATTACACAGTTTTATTTGGGGTCTGGAATGCAGACTGTTAATGTCTTTTTAATCTCCTCTTCTAATGGAGTTTACTGTAGGTGTATTACACTTACACCTGCATCTGTAAAAGCCACTGTGGTGGAATAAATATAGTTATTAACATCTGTCACTTTACTAGAAACAGGCAAAGTGAGTTTGTTGTAGGATTTCCATTACTTGCAGCAGCCAGTGCTCCAAAACCTCTAAGAACAGCTTCTCCCATTTGGCCTAAACTTTCAGGTTGCTACGCAGAGGTTATATGTTAACTCGAACCAGATCAGACAGTTACGTTGGTCTCGTCTCATGATGGAATTAAAACCAAAGAGACAGAAATGTGTCACAAGCCCTCCCGTAGGCACAGATCATGTGGAATCTAATAAACCTTGAGGATCTCAGCTAGCACTGCATAGAGAGAGAAAGCCAGAGCACTTTCCAAGCTCTTGTTTATTCAGCCTGTCTGAATCCTTTGCACGCGTCTTTATATTTGACTTGCATTTGTCTGCTCGAGGCTGTAAAAAACAAGCCCAAAGAAAACAAAAAGATGTGATATACCCACATGCTAGTTTTCCCCTGCATTTTGATCTGGTTTGTATGAAGAGGGAGTGTCTTTGTTGTTGCCGTCAACTCTGCGTTCATTTCAACTATTTCAGATAGATATATCGACCTTCAGTTAATCCTGGCACCACAGTAGCTTAGAGCCAGGGGATTAGTGCTCAGTTTTGGATCTCCAGTCATGTGTGGCTATCTTGCATGTCTATCCTTGAAGAGATGGCTTCCCTGCTCAGTCTGTTCCATTTGCAGACCTCAGTTCCGTATTTTATTCAGCACAGGCACATCTTTTGGAAACAAAGAACCTGGCACTTGAGAAAATCCCACGAATGACTCTCGCAACATGTCCAACTATGAAAGAAATGCTTCAAACATGCATCAGTGGAAAAGCAGCCAGAGCAGATTACAGTAAATTGCCCAGCAGATTCTATCAAGAAAGGAAGGAGCCTTACTCAGCTTTACTCATAATCACCCAGTTCCTGAAGTCCTGAACAAAGATTGACTCAAGCTCTGAGGAGTTTTTCATTAGTTCCGGTAGAACTTGCTGGTACTTAGCTGGTGACACTCGGTGCCCTTCACAGAAAAGGTTGTCCTGCCTAGACCACGAACTGGTATCTGAGGACAGGGTGCCGATGACATTATTGCAGATTATTTGGCCAATCCCTTCACTGAGACCTAAGAAAGTTATACTCTCCTCCAAAGGAGTAAAGGCAAGGAAACTATCGGCAGTAGAGATCAATATTGACCTGAATTGAATCACCTTACAGCTTTTCTGTGGGTGAGAACACAACAATCAGCACTGGAAGAGGATGCAAATGCAAAAACTTCTGCATTCCAGCATGTCTCCTTTTGGAACAGCATTGGCATTCCTGCACATAACTGTGTCTTCAGCTGAGCAGTACAGGATATTGTAAATGGAAACGTTTCCTAAAGAACACAATGCCTGCACAGGTGCAGTAAGCCCGCAGGATGGTATGAAGATTTATTCTGTGACGCTCATCCTCACAAATATATGAGTCTCTTGATCCCTGTGGCCACAAGAAACCTTTTCCCTTAGTGTTGAATACTCCAACATGTGAAGAATGTTTTCAAACAGGATGACAAGGCTACATCCTGCGCATATTAGAAAGGAATTGGTTGCAAAGAGCAGGCAATAGCACATAATATCCTTCCTGCTCAGTTGGCCCTCCTATTGCTGCTAATCTCAATGTGGGAAGTCCCAAATAAATAGGAGCTTTAAACTTCCCTTTTTGTGCCACATTCCTATTTAGCATCTAAACCCCTATTCTTTGCTATCCAATGGGGAGACACACGGATCATCAATTAGCTCATGGTAGGTTTGAATCGAGGAATGCGAGTACGTGAGATTGCAGCACAATTAGATCACCCTGGGCTAATAGCTGCTACAAATGAACCTCGCCCCATAATTTTTCAAGCATCTTTTCCCCTTCCCATTGGAACACAGGTATCACTCATCCCTGATAGATGCAGCTGGCATATCCAGGCTGTGTCTAGGCTGTTGGTAGATGCCCACTGTGGTATACAGTGAACATTCTGGACTCCTCACAGCTCCGTCAAGGTCTTGCCCCTGAGCACACGGCAGCTCAATTTCCATGTTGCCCTCTGCAGGAAACCAGGCAAGGAGGAGAAAGTGCAAGTCTGGCTTTCCTTCCAGCATGCACGTGGGAAGTAGCTGGGCTGCCCCCACCCAAGGGATTGGAAGTTCTTCTGAATCCATCAGTTTAAACAGGCCTTGGGCTGGTTCTGCAATGATAGTTTGGCTTGATCTTGAGGTCAAACTCTCTCCAAATCCAAAATACATGAGCCACACCTCATCCTTGCTTGCTCATGTCACAGTTCTTTCCACAGCATCTTTATAATGATTTTTTACCTTCTAGAAGAAAAGAGCTTCTAGTAACCAGCCTTTCTGTCCCTCCATAGGCATTACTGCAGTTAGGGGCAGGTGACGGGGAGATGTGTTTGACTTGCTTCCTTTTTTTAGCATCCAAACACAACAATGCCACTCTGGACAAGACCGGGTACTAGAAGCAATCCTGAACCTTTTTCTACTTGTATTTTTTGACCATTTTTGCCTCTAACCTACACAGAAAGAGAAAGTGAACACCCTGAGATGGGCAGCGAGGTCAAAAGCTTAGGGGACTTCTCACCTACAAGAGTTCCTAGTGGAGCACAGGGCAGAGCATGTGCAGAAGGTGTGAGTTATTGTTACTCAGTCTGTAATCTGGAAACGTTTGAAGCCAGATCCGCAGTGCTCTGCAAAGGAGTCTGCCTCCAAAATCCATCCTATTTTGCTGCCAATGTACTGTGCTTCTAGTCAAAGGATTGAATGTTATGTTTTGAATCACTGCATTTTTGAAATGGTCTGGATTCTTAATCATGTATCTTGTAAGGTTTTTGGTTTTCATTCTGAACATGTTCTGAGAGCGTTTCTCAGCGTGTCATATCCTGTTCTCCCTGAAGTTTACTGTAATCCTAAACAAGCAAAGTTCTAGAAGAAGACTTTTCTGACCTGAGCAAGTGATCTATAATCATAGGAAATTCTGCAGTGACTCTGAATTGAACTTGATCAAGCACTAGTTGTTAATATAGAGCATAACTAGCATTTTAAGTCAGGAGGAAGACAAGTGTGCTCACTTTCTATATTTGTCTGGGATTTTCAGCATTCCTAGAGACTAGTTTCTGGGGAAAGATCAGAAACTGGCATGGATATGCCCTGTATCACAGTATCACAGTCTCACAGTGCTGATGAGGCTGGAAAAGACCTTAAAGATCATCCAGTCCAACCTAAATCCAACCAAGTAGACCTAAACATCTGACATCTAGATCATGCCACTCAACACTTCATCCAGCCTGACCTTGAACACCACCAGAGGCGGTGACCTAACCACCTCCGTGGGCAGCCCGCTCCAAAACTGGATCACTCTGTCAGTGAAAAAACCTTTTCCTAATGTCAAGTCTAAACCTCCCCTGATGGAGCTTAAGACTGTGACCCCCTTGTCCTGTCTCCAGTGTCCAGGGAGACACTCTAACATATGAGCTGACAGTTTTGGACCTGGCTTGCTTACAGACATGGAAGGCAAACACAGAGTGTGGGCACAAGGTATGGTTATGGACCTTGATCACACCATGCCTTGTGCTTTGGCAATCCTAGGATATACCCACATGCCTTATACATCCATCCTGGATGTATCTGCACTATCAGTTTGACACTTGTTGAAAGAACCAGCTTTACTTACTGGGCTGGTGTTGCACAACTACTCTGTGGAGAGGCAGTAGGTTGATGAAATCCCTAATGTGTATGTTGTGCCACTGCAAAGAGGTGAAGCATCTGTAGCATCTGCAGTAGAGTCCCACTGGTCCTACCTTCAACCTGTGCTTTTAGCTAGTCTTGGCTAACTCGTGTGCTTACTCAAAGACAAGTTCTCAGTGGAGACAGTCTCATTTCCCACTTTTCCCAGCTCTAGGGTTTTTTTTCAGGACAACCAGAGATTCTGGAGACTGCTGCATATTGTGGCTTTAGAATATTTGTGAATACCCAGGAGACTTTGAATTACACAGGGGAGATCAAAGAGCTCCCATTGAGGTTCTGTGACAAGATCATTCGTTCCATGGCCTGCTGAGTGCACACATGCGTCTATGAGCCTCTGTAGCTGAAGCACTGAGATGTAGTTTCGATCAACTCATTTTAATTGGAATTCAGAATAATAAGGCATTCTATTTTTAGGTTGATGTCATTATATTAGCACCACTAAGACTCCAAAGGAAGCCTTACTTCATTGTGCAACAGTAATAATAGTCCAAGAAAAACTCCCAAGTTACTAGAAGAATGTTAACTTCTGGAAAGAAAGATAAATATTTCTGACATTCAGATGATCATTTTCGCTATATCTGAACAAATTATTTTACTTTCCAGTTTATCTTTTACCTTTGGTAATTAGAAGTTATGGGGTTTGCCCTGAGGAACTCCAGTTTCCATTTAGCTTTAATTTCAGTGCATGAATGGAATGCAGCTCTCTATGCAAAATGCACATGCCTCCCTGTGGCTTTCTCATCACTGAGGGTGACCTTCTCTGGTGCTGGGTGAGCTAGGCTTCAAAATAAGAAAGCCCTGCTTTTTGGTTGCGCCATGTGTTTCCCTCATGGATGTATGGGATAGATTTGTGCACAGATAGGGCTGCTGTTATCATTTCCATATATGTTTGTCAGCTGTATGTTTACCTTTTAGCTACTATTTTGTTTATGTGGGTTTGCTTTGTTAACCCTTTCATTCAGAATTTTCAGTCAATAGGGAGTTCCCTAGTCATTCTTTCCCAGAGAGAGTGTAATACAAGTTGAAACACTGAAAAGGGAAACAGTCTTTTGCCAAGATTATAAGTCCTAAGGAATTTAGTCTATTTGTTTGAGGAAAATGTTTTATTTAAAATCCTTTTTGCATTGATTGCACCAGCTCCCTTCCTGACAAAGCAACTTTGGGATCTGAAAATGCAGTCAGAATAACAGAGACATCGCACCAATTAAAATTTCAACAGGAGCTGCTTTACCATGCAACTGTACAATGCACACATCCAAAACCAGTAGGGTGGCTTCCCTCCAAACCATAAGGCAAATGCTAGTGCTCTTTTTATCCCTTGATATGAGATACACTTTGTGTGACCTTCCACCTAGTCTGTGTCATAACTTGTTCTAAAACCGGCACATGACCTGCATTTACAGAGTAGAATCACATCGTCAAGGCTGGAGAAGACCTTCAAGATCATCAAGTCCAACCACCCACCCTACAATCCCCAGCCAATGAACCATCTCCCCAGACACCATGGCTGCCTGTTTGTTGAACCCCTCTGTGGACAGTGCCTCCACCCCCTCCCTCAGCAGCCTGTTCCAAGGCCTTCTAACCAATTCTGGGGAGAAAATTTTCCTAAGATCCAATCTGGACCTCTCCTGGCACAGCCTGACCCCATTTCCTCTTGTGTATTTCTCTCATATCCATAGTTCTTGAAACTCCTATCTTTGTAAGCTTTTTTGTGTGAAACAGAACAGTCTAGAAGGGAACCAGAGGTCTCTGTTTGGTGTTGGCATGCTGTGGTCAGCAACACCTGGTGGTGTTGGCTGAAGTGAATGCTCCCCCTGCCCATTTCCTTGCACCGAATGGCAACACAACGGGGCCATCAGCCTGGGAGCACACAGCCAGAACCTTTCATCCTCCTTAAAAGCCTACGATGTCGCTGAACATTCAACTGATCTCTCCAGTTTATCATCAGTTTCTGTGCATTTTCTCTCAAATAAAAAGTATTTCTTAGAATCATTGCATTCGTGCCCAGAATAAGAGCAAGTTTCCTGGTGAACGCAGTCTTTCCACACATATGCATGCCAGTAGGAGCTGCTATGAAGAACAGGCAGGCCGAAGCCGGCAAGGTAGAGCTTGCCAGGTGCCTCTGTCTCCAAAGTACTGCTGCAAGCCTACTCGAGCTCATCTCTTCACCTCCCAGAAGACTCTCTGGGCCCCTCCTCTGCATCATTTATCTTCCAATGCTGATACAGACCCATCCCCTGCAGAAGTTTTTCTTCCAATCACCCAAAAGGAAGAGTAACTCAATCCCACGAACCCTTTGTAGACCTCCCCTCTCTGCAGCATGTCTTCTCCAATCTTAGTGAGGTTCTTCATGCAGGATGCTACCTGTGCAGGTGAATGGTTGGTGATCTGTTACTAGTGGTGTCCCCCAAGGCTCTGTGTTAGGTCCGGTCCTGTTCAACATCTTCATTGATGATATTGGTGATGGATTGGAATCCATCGTGAGCAAATTTGCAGATGACACCAAGCTTGGAGCCC
>VZRI01011892.1:37443-75584 GCA_013397515.1 Upupa epops
TGGAATGGACTGCCCAGGGCAGTGGTGGAGTCCCCACCCCTGGAGATGTTTAAGGACAGATTGGTTGTAGCCCTTAGTGCCATGGTCTAGGTTGTGGTGATGTCAGGTTAAGGGGTCTGCTGGATGAGCTCAGAGGTCTTTTCCAGCATCAATAATACTGTGTTTCTGAGATAAATTGGTTTCAAGCCAGAAGCACAGCATTTTACATTCATTGTGCACTTCCCTGCAAGTGGGAGTGATTCCACAAGTGTCTGTCTCTTTGCACCCAAATCCTTATTCTCTAGTCCCAGGCTGTTGTGTCATTCTGTACTCCACACAATACCTTGCGTTGCTCCAGTCGTAAACTCTGGAAAAGAAGAAATATGATAGCAACACATGCATTTCTGCAATGAAGCCTTACCTCTGCCTCTCTGAAATGACGACAACACACCCCAGAAATGCCACAGCTTTGACGGTGGTGTGGGAACAGTGGGGAACCCGTTGACAAGGCAGAGTCTTGTTCAGACAAGCCTCCAGCTCAGGTCATTCATGTTGAGTAGAAGACACTTCAGAGGAGCCATCTCAAAGGCTGTAAATGTTAGGTTTTGCTTTTCGTTTGCTCTCAACATAATTTCTGGGCTACTTTGATCCTTTGATCCTCACTAAATCTTGGAGTCCTTTCTGTGGGACACATCCAGCACAGTGATAATTTATGTGGTGATAGGATAGCCTGTACACATCTGCAGGCAGAACTAGGGAGCTGAGTGCTGACAAAAGCCACGTTTCATGTTGATGTTCATGTGGGCTTTGCCTCTGGCAAGGAGCACAGCTCTAGGGAACTGCCGTGCTGCTTTTCCCCTGTTCTAAACAGCTACACACAGCCCAGCGGCTGTAGCTGGACTGAGGTAGCCAAGTAGGTGCAGTAGAACTGCTGCATTTTAAAGCACTAGAACACAAGCCCAGTGACAGTAATCACGTCAACACTTCTGTTTACTTTCCAGGGTTTGCACACCTCAGGGGTTAAGTTTGACCAAAGCCTTTCTCCAAGAAATGCAAAGTTGGGCTAGAAAGGGTGTCTCTACCTCACTGCCCAAGGCTGTGGCTAAGGTAAGCACAGGCAGAGGAGCAAGAGGGAACAGGTTCAGAAGGAAACAGTGAGTGTGGAGCTGTCCTCCCCTCTCAGCTCTGACAGCTCAGCATTTTTCACTGCATTTGGCTGCTCACAAAGCAGGAACTTCGGACCTAATCACTTAGCAGCTTTATTTGACCACACTCAGTCTCTTCAGGAAACATGATTACTGGGTCCTAAATGTTTCCTAGAGTCTTTCATTTTTCCTCTATCTAATTAATGATCATTTCTGCAATGGTACTGCTAAAGTACATTTGGAATCTGCCTGGAGATGACAAAGCACTTGGTAGTATCAGCAGTAAATCAGGCAGAGGTTGTGCAGCACCTATAATAAGCATTTCCTGAGACTTGTGAAGGGTGGGATTTTCTCCTGAAGTGCATTACTGCCCCTACGATTGAGTAGCACTGTAAGTCACTCGCTTGTCATGATACCTGATTGCTGGGAAATCCTCTTCCTTTACTACACAAGCTTGTGTTGGTTTATAGACAAATAGGTCTGAGACATGCTAACCTGGACCTTTGGACTTTCAGACAGCTTTCAAGAGTGATTTTCCCCACAGAGCAGAACTTACAGTTACAGTAAATGTGCTGAGAGAAACAAAGAGGGAATAAAATTATCTTTGGGAGGATCACAGTCCATTTTTGGACACTGTACTTGAGATGGAACAGAAGAATGCCTGTGAAAACTAAGAGGTACACTCAGCTTCACTGCGACTGATATGGTATCATCGAATCTATGGAAAGAAAATGACTTCTCCATTTTAGAGATACTGGCTTCCAGTAAGAAAGGGTTATGGGTTATTTTTCAGGGTAGCGTTAGACCACATGGTCTTAGGCCAAATCATTCAGCCAGCATCATTCCCCATATTACTGAGAAGCCTTTCATGTGGGAATATATGGTTGCTTGTGGCTGTGCACACAGAAGTGCAGTGGGATTTGGAGTTGCAGATCTAGAGATGTGCCCTCAGTGTTCTAAAAGCCAAACCTAGCTGGGTCTGTAGCACCAGTAGCCATTATGGTCCATTTTCTGGTCACTTCCAGTGATGGAAAGCAGATATGAAACAGGATTCTTTTGGCTTGGTAGTATTTTGTAATCACATCCTACTGATTACTCCGAGATCTGATTGACCATGGTAATTCCCACAGATTTTGTCTCACTGAGTCTCTCTGATGGCAACCCAGTGTAGTTCATAACTGGACTCAGATTGCTGTTGTAACGCTCAGTTATGGTGCTGGTTTGGTTTCTTGTAGCTGTCATTACTGTCAAAGATCAGAAAAGCTCTCAGCAAGCCTTTATAGCTGAAATCTGGTGTCTTCTAAAATCTGCTCAAGAAAGGAAACCTCAGACAAATACAGCCCATTGGTGTCATACCATGCAATTTCCCCATGGTTTCACCTGAGTCGTTATATAGCTTAGAAAATGAGAGCAGGATTAGAACACATCGATAGAGATTTAAGAACTGAACTTTTTCCTGAGACATTTTTTGACTATATATGAAAATCAGGGCATTTTTTCAACAACAAACTATGGCAACCAACAATGGCCTCCAGTTACCCAGACCCAAGCAATTTTCGTTGTAAAAGATGATACTCACATTTTATAAAACCTGCATTATTTAGTTTTAAATTCTCCTCCCTTTTAAAGAAATGCAGTAGCTGGCACTTCTACTGAAAAATTCATTAAATCCTTCCAGACTGGCTTCCAGCTTCTCTGGTGTTTGTGGCTGACAGAATGCAGCGCATCTTTGGGTTAGTAACGGGCTGAGCTGCTGGACATGACTGTGCTGTTTGCTGCTGACAGATGTTCTTAGAAACCTGCACTATAAAATGGGCAGAAACAGAACCTTTCCGAGACCCAGACAGCTCTTTTTGGCAGAACAGTGAAGTGGCCTTCAAGACAAATAGAGATTTTGGGTTTTCCTTTCAAAGACTAAATTTAATATTTTTTTTAAATCTTAGGCATTTTAGTAGTTGCCAATCCCAACAGCACTAGAAGCCACGTGCAGCACTGCTGTGTTCCCCAAGCTCTCTAGAAATATCCCAAGACCTTCAGCTTGAGAGCTGAGATACAGCATTTTGGTATTAGGAACCCACAGTGCCCAGGCACCCAGGAATCCTCAAGCAAAGCAGCTCACATTACTCTACGAGGTTTGTCTGAGACCTGGCTGTACTTCACGGCACTCTCAGCATAGGCTCTGGAGCAGAAGGGCCGCTGTTCATGGCCCTGTATCCCGTGCACAGGAGCTGGTGTGGAGCTGGTTCTTCTCATATGGAGAAGTTAAACAAGAGGTTTTCTTGATTGTGTGCCTGTCCTCTTAATCTTCACTCCTACAGTTGAACAGGTCCTCTGAGATGAAAGCAGCATGGAAAACTGTCAGGGAAGAGTCAATCATTGGAGATATTTGTAGTACATGGACATTTTGGGGTAATCTGCCAGATCTTGTCATTCCTGGAAGAGAAATAAACATGTCTCAGCTGCAATAGATCATAAAGCTGGGTAATGTGCTAAGCTGCTGGCGAGGAGGAAGTCACACTGCTGAGCCAGTGAGCTGTTAGGGAAGTACATGCTTTGTGTTACCCTCCTGGTGGGAGGGCCAGCTCTGGCAGACAGGCACAGAGGACTTTTCTGAAACTTTTCTGATCTAAATGTGCCGAAACAGACCATGTCCTAAAAGAAAACAGGAAGGTCTCATGAGCTTAGCATTTTATTAGCAGCATTTCTGGCTTGCTTTATTTCAGAATGACACGATAAAAACAATTATAGGCAGGCAATTTGTTCTCCTGAATCTGTTATTTATCAAGTTTAATGCAGTAAATGACAAAGCAAGGGTCACTTATTTAAACTGTCTACATCATTCACCAAATTGAGGTATTTAAAAACCACCAGTCTATATTATTTCCACTGTGCTCTTCCCCCGTTTTTCATTAGTCCCCAGCCAAACCCTACCTTCTTGCCTTGAAGCCTCTAGGTTTTGAATGATGAGTAGTGTTATCAAGTATTTCGCAAAGTGAAGGTCTCTCCCAAGTGAGTACAGGATGAGAGCTTACCATGACCCTAGCCTTGACCAGGTCACAAAGGTGGAAGTCATACTCAGCTAGGAGTTCCAGCATTAATTCAATGCAAGTGGGTGGAATCTGACCAGCTTGAACTGGCTTTGAGTTTCCTGACTGCTTGACAGAAGTGACTATCTCAAAGTGATTTGGCGCAGAGCTGATGCAGTCTCATGTCTTGGAATCAGAAAGAAATGCAAAAGAAACAGCAGTGTTTCTTTTTGTTTCTACTTTTGTAGAGTAAAGAACATGACAGGCATTGAAAAAGCGGATTCTCCTAAAGCAAAAAAGAATTTAAAGAGGATTCTAACGCGATGTCTGCAGTGGAGGGAACACCACGTCTTTGATGACACCAACCAGATCTCCCAACACGTTGCGTGTTCTTCGGCACCATCTACTGGCCCTTTCCTTACCCGCCTCTGGGGCTTGCAGAACCGACAGCCCTTCAGGAAGATAAGGTCAGTAACAATGACAACAAAATCGTCCAGGAGATCTGGTGACCCTAAAGACTAGCCTCGTGCTTAAATACATTTTGATTCTTACAAGAAACACAGAGAAAGCCAGTCAACTCAGAAGCTTTGCAACCCAGCTACCAGTCACACGTGTCATCTAACAAGAGCATCACAGAGGCCAGGGGCAGAAAAACAAGTCAGAGCACAACAAACATCACGAGGTGATGAAAACACAATATGAGGTTATCTGGGCCGGGGGAAAGTCTACGGGAAATGTAAAAGCAGATATCAACCTGGAAAAGACCTTCTGGAAGCAGAAACTGGGGACAGATTGCATTTCCTGAGACCTCAGGAATGGTATTCCTGGACGGGCTTGGACTGTTACCATCAGCTTTTGCAATGCTCCTGTTTAAATATAAACTTGCTATGAGGCAGGGATGGCTATGCCTTTTCAGAAGACTTTAGAGAGCTCTGACTTCTTGGACTAGAGCAGCTCTACGTAGTCCTTCAACATGACAGATCTGGTGCTGTGTTTATTGAGTCTCCACTGTCTTCGGAAACCATGACATAGAAACAGAAATGAAAAAAATTTGGAGTGTGTCCTGTAGACATGGGAAATAAGTACAACTCTCTGACATCAAAAGCACTTAGTGATTTGCTGCAGTGGCGGAACCTCTCCCTCTCCTTATGCCAGTAAACACAAACTGAAGCGCAGCCACTGAGAGAGCCCTCAAATATACTCACTTCAATAGCACTCAGCATCAATTTTCAGTGCTCGTTTCATTGACAGAAGATGGTGTCCCAAAGGCATTCCAGGTAGCCACGAATAAGCTGTTCATTATGTTTCTCAATGTGAAATCAAAGCAGAGACAAATTGCCGTAACACAATGTGCTACTGACATACAGGGAGACTCAAGAAGCCTGTCCAAATTTGTCTGCTTATCTACAGACTTCTCTTCAGAAGAGCTGAGAGAAAAGTACTTTCTCTGCTGCATGCAAGTTGCATCTAAAGTCAGTAATGATCCATTGACAAAAGACTTCTAAACACAACACTCTATTCATAATCCTTTGCTATCCAAAACTTTGCAGTGAACGTTACACTGAATTGCCACCCCATCAGAGTGCTGACAGCACGAAACGTTTGCACCATCAGATTTCACTATCTGTCATGACAACCTGCTGAAACACCTTCTGGAGCACCTTCCAAGAGATGCTCCAGAGCCTCCTAAGAACAACATTAAAAGCTCATTTAGCATCAGTTCTTTCTTCTGCAATCGCTGCATGTGCAAATGCTTCCTTAAATGGACAGCAGGTGTCCATTACGGCATGGAGCTCAGGATTCCACCGATGCCAGTGATGTTCCCCAGACACCTCTGGGCTTGTGAGCTTTGTAAATCTTTTGGGAAGTTGTTGTTTTCAAAGGAAAGGCAAGAGGCCGACACAACGTCCAAAGTTAGTGACTCTAGCTCGACAGAAATAGCCATACTACTCGGCACTAGTGAGGCCTCACCTCAACTCCTGGGGCCAGTTCTGGGCTCCTCAATTCAAGAAAGAGATTGAGAGGCTGGAGCGGGTCCAGAGAAGCAACGAGGCTGGGGAAGGGACTGGAGAGAAAGGCGGATGAGGAGAGGCTGAGGGAGCTGGGGTGTTTAGCCTGGAGAAGAAGAGACTCAGGATGGACCTTATCCCTCTCTAACTACCTGATAGGACATTGTTAGACAGGTGGGGGTCAGGCTCTTTTCCCAAGTGGTGTCAGAATGAGAGGGCAGGGGAAGGATAGATAGGATGTTAGGAAGCCCTTTCTTGTGGAAAGGGTGATCAGACCCTGGAATGGACTGCCCAGGGCAGTGGTGCAGTCCCCATCACTGGACACATTTAAGGATAGACACTGGATGTGGCACTAAGTGCCCTGATCTGGCCAATGATGGTGATATTAGGCCATCGACTGGGCTTGATGAGCCCTGACCTGTTGGAGAGCAGTGTAGGAGAAAGGGACCTGGGGGTCCTAGTGGACAGCAGGATGACTCTGAGCCAGCAATGTGCTCTTGCGGCTAACAGCATCCTGTGGGGGATCAGAAGGGGGTTGGTTAGCAGATTGATAGAGATTTGTCTCCCCCTCTTCTCTGCACTGGTGAGACTGCATCTACAGTATGGTGTCCAGTTTTGGGCCCCTCAGTTCAGGAAGGACACAGAGCTGCTGGAGGGTGTCCAGCATAGAGCAACAAAGATGATGAAGGAAGTGGGGCACCTCCCTTCTGAGGAAAGGCTGAGGGAGCTGGGTCTCTTGAGCTTGGAGAAGAGGAGGCTGAGGGGTGACCTCATTAATGTCTACAAATATGTCAGGGGTGGGTGACAGGAGGATGGAGCCAGGCTCTTCTCAAGGTTGTCTGGTGCTAGGATGAGGGGCAATGGGTGCAAGCTGGAACAGAGGGGGTTCCATATCAATATCAGAAGGAACTTCTTAGCAGTGAGGGTGATAGAGCACTGGAACAGGCTGCCCAGAGGGGCTGTGGAGTCTCCTTCTCTGGAGATGTTCAAGACCCACCTGGCTGTGTTCCTGTGCCACTTGGTCTGGGTGATCCTGTTGTGGCAGGGGGTCTGGACTGGATGATCTTTCGAGGTCCCTTCTGATCCCTGATGATTCTGTGATGACAAATGCTGGTAACATTCTTTGAAAAAGGAAATGCAGACCAGGCAAAGGCATATTCAGGAAATAATAGCAGTGATCAAAAAATTGTCCCCTGAAATGATTGCTAAGATCAAAGTGTTATCAATCTATGCACTTCTTTAAAAATGCTAAAATAAAGCTCTGAGCAGTGCTTTGGGGGATATGAGTCTTCCACAGGCGCCTCCAATGCAGTGCCATTTTTGATGTTTCCATATCTAGTCATTTCTGCAACTATGAGCTTGGAAAGTTGCTACTGTATTTAAATGAAAATCAGAAGTTGTCAATGTCTTGTTCCAGAAGGCTTTTACAGAGGTCCAGGATGCCCAGACAGAGCTGAATAGCATTTAGTGAACATAGGAGGAGTGAGTTGCTTACAGATTTCTGAAGATGCTGATAGATAACATCACACTTCTGGCAAAATGTCTTATTTCTGTTCATTAGAAACAAAATGAAAGGCTTGACAAGTGTTTGTCTTAGGTGACAGACAAGAATGTGTACAAAAAAATTGCCTAGTAGCACCTGTAGCTGAGGTAGAACAAATCTTACAACTTAGGAATAGAAACACACACCAATGAAGCCCCACAAAGGCCTCACAGAACTGGGGCTGTTTAGTCTGCAGAAGAGAAGGCTGAAGTGATAGGCCAAGGGGCAACGGGTACAAGCTGGAGCACAGGAGGTTCCACTTCAATATCAGGAAAAACATTTTCACAGTGAGGTTGTTGGAGCCCTGGTGCAGGCTGCATAGAGAGGATCTGGGATCTCCTGCTCTGGAGACCTTCAAACCCACCTGGATTCAGTCCTGTGTGACCTGTCCTAGTGATCCCACTCTGGCATGGGCGGTTAAATTTGATCTCCAAAGGACCCTTTCAAGCTGTAGTGTTCTGTGATTCTGTGTATATATTCTATGTGCAAGTGCAGAGCAGCAAAACCCAGGATTAAATTAAGAAGGAGTAAAACCTATCTCCCACATGCACATGTGAGAGACTGGATTTTCCCATGCATATCAACAAACTCATCGAAGATCTACAACGAAAGGAATGTAACTTCCTGTTAATAAGGTAAAAACTCACCACAAGAAGCCTGTATAAATGATCTAGTGCTGAGATTCCTACATTCAGTTTGCATGGGGAGATCTGTGCACCCAGAGGATGCACATGCAGAAGAAAAAGAACACCTAGCTGGCCCTTGCCTCGTGCTAGGGCCCTAGTCAGACCAGGGTCTCCCCACCTCCTCAGGTGGCCTGAGGTAAGACCTGCATGGAGGTGTTCGCCACAGTAATTAACTGTGATGCACAGCCACTGGGGTGCCGGTCTCAGATCCTGATGCAGAGCCTGTTTCAGAGGAACTCACGTACTGTCAGTATTGAACATAACCCAGCTCTAGCAAAAGCTACTTTCAGTGTTGAACTGGTGGATGAGGAACCACAAGAGAACACTCTGCTGCTGAGTAGGGTCCTACAGCTCAGTAATCAAATCACACTGCTATAGCAGTGAAGTGACCATGCTAGTAGCTGTATCCTGAATCACTTGACCTCTGTTTTAAATGTAAAACAGTTGATGATTCTCCAGAGGAAACAAGAGGATCTAACATCCAGTTTCCTGTTTGCAGAAGTTCAGCAAATTCCAAATCTGTGAGTAATTCAACCACACTCTCTGTCTGCCAGGTACCTGCACACTGCTTGGTGTGCAGGGTAATTGCAGGAGCATCCTAGTGGCATACATTTTGCTTCAGATAGACAGGGTATAGGAGCACCTTTTTTTGGTAAAAAGCATTAATAAGAGAGCGACTGAGATTCTTTTGGGAGTGCATGAACACTGCCTTTGGGAAGAAAGTGAAGTTTCATAAATCACAATTTGTACTGAAATGGTGGGTAAAGGACTATAGAATACAAGTCTGGACGACTTGTATTCTATAATCTTCAAAAGCAGTTTTCTCTGAGTTTTGACTGGCAATTTTGTTCTTCAACAGCGCAATAGATCCTTCTGCAGGTCTTCCTGTCAGTTTGCAACAGGCCCATATACTCTCCTGCTCCAAGGCAAGGGAGCCCACAAGAATGCTGTCAGGGTTTCTGCAGGGAAAGGGCAGTACATAATGCCCCCAGCAATCAACAGTGCTGTAAAGTGTGGGTTTATGAAGCTGAAGAACATCCAGTAGCATTGATTCTGTATTTTAATGAAAGGATCATTTTCCCCCAGAGGACTATTCAGAGTCACAAAGAAAATCAGGTTTCTTACAGTTGTTGCAACCATGCAGTAATCTGCAGTTCAGTCACAGTCTGATGTCAGCAGTGATGGCAAGCTTCTCCTGAATAGGGCACATTCTGTAGGACTGAAAAACAGATTGCCTAATGGAAGTTTTGTCTCTCTTGAAATTGTTTGCCTAGGACCGTATTTGGGGAAACAGGAGAAGTTGTGAAAAATAAAAATCAATTTGTGAAAACCGGAGAATATCAGAATGGTTCAGGTTGTAGGACTGATGAGCTCAGAGGTCTATTCCAGCTGAAATAATTTTGTGATTCTGCAAAGCTGCATCAAAATTACTTGCAGTAATAGCAACAGTGTGCAGGACTCCAGTGCAACACTTACACCTCCTAGAATGCTGCACATGGTTAAGGCAGATACTGCTGTGTTGTAGCCAGTGATCAATGTCATTTCAAAGGATTCTGAATTTAAGGAAGGTTTTTTGCTTTTATTCCCTAGCTACCTGTTAAGATCAGCTTTTTGCCTTGCTTTAGACTGCGCTTTAGTAGCTCTGAATAGAAGCTGTATTGCCTATGCTTCATTAACTATGAATTGGAGCTTTAGGCCTCAAAGGGATGATAATCCAGCATTTACTAAGTGCTAAAATAAAACACAAATATTTTTACAGAAGAAACCCCAATTAACATAGTATTGCATCTCCTGGTAACTTTACCGCAGAGTCCATAAGCACTTATTCAAAGTACTATTGAAATTGTCAGAATTGACATTACTCTGCTGAGGATTTCTAAGAATAAAGGTTTTCCTTTCCATGTATTTCCAGAGAAATGAAAAAAATGTGCCTAACAGTGGGAGCTGCCCTCTCAGGATGGAGTAAGCAAACAAACTTTGGCAGATTAAGTTCCAAAGTGTTATGGTAAGATATAAGCATGAAGAATGAAAGACTTCCAGCTATATGCAGTAGTTTTTAATACTTAAGTAAGAGCATGTAAGTACATTTTAATGATGTTGGACAGCTATAACTTCAAAAGGTTGAAAAACTGCTGTAATTGAATTAAAAAATGACAGAATATGTGGCTAGAATATGCTCTTGACTGGTAAATAGCCAAGGTGACATGGAGATGGCCAGGCTGTAAACCAATGACAAGAATCTTCTTGAAATAAATCAGGAACAGAAATGGCTTGGACTCGTTCAGCCTGGAGAAAAGGTGACTCCAAAGTGACCTCTCAGCATCCTTTCAGTACTTAAAGGGAGTCTACAAGAAAGATGGGGAGGGACTTCCTAGCAGGGTCTTTGTGACAAGATAAGGAGTGAAGAGGGGAGATTTAGACGGGGTATAAGGAAGAAGTCCTTCACAATGAGGGTGGTGAAACACTGGAACAGGCTACACAGAGAGGTGGTGGAGTCACTGCCACTGAAGACATTCAAAGTCATGCTGGATAAAGCTCTGTGCAACCTGATGCAGTTGAAGATGCCCCTGCTCACTGCAGGAAGGTTGGACTAGATGACCCTTCGGGACCCTTCCAACCTGATACACTCCGTAATTCTATTCTATGTAAAGCAAAGATTGGAGTACTATACCATCTGCTTAAAACTGAGTGCAGCTTCTCCTGTTGAGCAAGTCTGTGGCTGGACGACAGAATGGTGTGTTCCCCTGCCTCTCCCTTGCATGGCAGTTAGGCAAAAGGTATGGTGCTTGGCTGTTTCCAGGCCAATCCACAAGCATCTGCAAGAGTTAAAGATTGAATTCCAGCAGAATGTGGCTTGGAAGAGATATAAACCAGGAAAAAATAAACCCAAACTCTATCTGTGAAATATTCCTCAGCAAACACAGCACACCACATTACACTTATCCATCAAACTGCACCTTGGCTTTCTGAGGAGACTCCTTGTTGAGTGCGGGGTCTTTAGCAGCCTTGTTTGTGGGAGACAACAAAAATTGCTGAGAAGAAAATACAAAGCGCTGTCTTTCAGTGACTCCACAGAAACCATTTGTGGCTGTTTCTCTCATTTTATTTTACTGCAGTTTTCTGTTTCAACAAAAACATAGGTTGTACATCTGCATGTGCTGGAGAGAAGGAAAAGTTCATTCCAAAACTTGCATGTTGAAAAACTTCAGGCAGTGTGAACTCATTTTCTCTTTAAACTAAACAATTTATCTACATTGAAAATGTGCTGATTTTCCCTATTTTTCTTTCTGATCTGGGAACTCAAATGGCAGGCAGTCATCTGAAGAAATTTTTGCTCTCACTGAGTTATTATTACACCTTAGAGACACAAATGCTTCCAGTGTGTGAATTTGAAGATAATTTGACAAGACATGTGGAATCTAAGGTAGCAGAAGTGTAGAAAGAGACTCATTTACTTGTAGAGAAAAAAAAAGGTGAGGAGTATAACCTTACCTGCAGTGCCAACTCAGCAACAAGGTGCCACAAGAATTTCTTTCCAAATATTGTGGCATCTGCTAATGCTAAAAAGCCTCACACAAGTGAAAGAATGTGATTGAGATGTCCAAAGAGATTCTGAATTCCACTTCAAGTTCTGGTGATGACAGTTCCTGGTATTTCTATGGAGCAAAAGAAAGGTATCATTGTTATATAGGTAGGTCCACCTTGCCAGAAAAATCTGGTATCATGGGTGGCACTAATAATCACAGAATCATAGAATCCTTAGGGATTGGAAGAGACCTCAAAAGATCATCCAGTCCAACCCCCAGCCACAGCAGGATCACCCAGACCAAATCACACAGGAATGAAGTCTCAAAAGTCCAGCATATTACCACAAGCCAGCAAGTACACTCAGAACTCTCCAAGAATCTTGGCCATGTAGTTTTCTTTTTATCATGTCCCAAAGGACAAGCCACTGACACTTCCTGGCTGATTCTGCCCTTGCCTGCTGATACTAACCCATAGAATCGTAGAATTGTTTAGATTGGAAAAGACTGTAAAGATCATCAAGCCCAACCCTTAACCCGCTGTGTCCCTAAGCTCCAGGTCTGCACGTCTTTCCAACATGTCCAAGGATAGCAATTCAACCCCCTCCCCGGGCAGCCTGTTCCAATGCCTGATGACTCTCAATACCAAAGATTTTCCTAGTGTGTACCCTACCATGCCTGCCAGCACAGCCTGCAACACACTCCCTCATTCCACTGTGACACCAGTAGCACAGTAAGATTATTTAGCTATGTAAATTTAGATGTTTAAAAGAGGGAAATGGATTTGCATTTTGTTTTGAAGGTTTTCTGAACAGACTGCCATAGTCAAGAAGACAAATCATGGGTGCTCAGTTTGGCAGTAGCCAGCTGAGCACTCTCTCTCCTTGTACCTCTCCCTCTAATTGCTGGGGGCCAGTGCTGTTGGTAACTGAACAGACAATTTCAGACTGAATATAGACAATTAGGAGGTGTAGTGTGAGTAACTTACAAATAGAAACTAGGTTGTTTTTCCAAAGCAATAGTTAAGATTTATCATCTGTAAAACTCTTTCACCACATCTAAACTGAGGAGTGTTTTGGAACACCTGTGCTTTGCTGTTGGAAGCTTATTTGAGCTGGAAAATTCTTCCTCTGGAGGAAATTTATTGACCATAGTAGTCATAGTAGTGGATGCTATTCTGTTGAACGTACAGCAGACTGAGGTTTGGCTACCAGTTTCACTCTTTCAATACAAAGTGAAAATATAGACCTCGTGGGTTTGGAAGAATTTCTCTTACTGATATGGAAAACTGAGGCTTTAACTTGGAAATACTTAGATTAACTCCGGAGTCTGTTGTGCAGGGAAAAGGCCATTAATGTTGGAATTTAAGTTCAACTGCATTCAACAACAAAATCATAAGCAGCTCTTGTTTCCCCTTTTGATGGGACCCCATTCCCCAACCAAAAAGTCTAGCTTTCAAAAGTCAAATCTATCTTTACTTCCTAAAGCTTCTTTACCTGAAGAAGTCTTTTTTTTATGCATTTTAATTTTAGCAAGCATGGCAAGACAGGTGTGACTGTATTCCAAGGATTGCTAAGGAATCATCATAATAGTCTGCTCACATCCTCTGCCATCTGATTATTCAAAAAGATATACAAGAAATTGTGAAACCCCTAACCACAGAATGAAATGTGCTCCTGTGAAGCAGCTGTGGATCTGCCGCTTGTCTTTGAGTTTCAAGAGTTTCAAAGGGATCAGAACTTTATATTCCTTGTTCTCACCTCAAAATGATGCTCCTGTGAGCCACTCCACTATGGCTTAAACATTTAGTGAATTTAATTGGCATTGTTCTTAGTTTTGAATAGGAACCAGAGTGTGCTAGTGAATCTTTCACAGTATAATGTCAGATTAGCTCCATTTTAACTGTGAGTTACAGGAGTCGTTAAACACAACCATGGCTAAAAGCAACCCAGTTTGATATTTTCATGGGGATGGCTGTAGCTCAGATTGGTTTTCATCTTGAGGCCAGTCTGTCCTCAGGGAAGGACTAAATTTCTGCGTTCTCCCCTTTTGTCTTCCTTTGTGCATTTGTGTTTGTATTCACGTCTTTGCAAATGTTCTACAGAAGTGTGGGATCTGCAAAGATAAAGAACAGGTATCACTGTTTTCCTGTGAAGTTGCAGCTAATGTAATGGAGGACAACAGGCTGCTTGTGCAAGTACAGTAGGATGTGTAAGCAAAACTGCAAGGAAATATCTCGGAAGCCTAGGTTAGGCCTTTCATCAGATAAATTTAGCTACAAAAGGTCTGGAGAACAATTTAAGGGCTCTTGGGGGTAGGGCTTCAACTGGGCATGAATGTGCTCATACAGTTTGTTGTAGCTGGGAGAAACAGAAAGATAACAGAACACAATACTGATCACATTCACTCCCTGAAGGTGATTATTAAGGCCAGTACTGAAACACTATTAGCCCAAAGGGCAGGCACGTGGTTACATGGAAGTGGTTTATCAGAATTACATCATTCTGTAAACAACATTGTGTATTTCAGATTTTGCAATAACTGTGACCTTTCAACTAGAATACAAATCCCCTTAGCAGAAAAGGGAAAAATTTCAGCTCAAGAACTGCTTGTCAAACAAATATAAAATGCCAAAGCTACATGTTTGTTTTGCTTCCTTTCGGTTTGCCTTTTTTTACTATGTGAATTTCGTATTGGCTGTACAGATACTTTATCCTTCGTATTTGGATTTTTCAGGAGCTTTTCTCAAAGCTTGTTGCAACTGCAACTTTTGCTCTTGGCTAAGGTGACTACCCTATTCCTGTCACTAAGTCTGTCCAGTTGTTGGCTTCCAAAACCTTCAGTCTGAAGATAACAAAAAGAGAGAGAGACCATGATGCAAACACCAGGGTTGCCCTTCCGCACAAGTCCTCAACTGTTTCCTCATTTAGAAAGGAGTAGGGAGAATTTGCTTTATCTAGATTTTTCTCCTCCACCCTCCAGTTCTTATTTTAGTTTCCTTCATCAGCTATGCAATTGAAAACAGTCTCATTCTAGGCTCTCAGCACAGAAAACAGGAAGCATGAGAATCCCAACACATGAAAATGCTCATTAATTCTTTATCCTGAATCTTTAAGTTGCTCTTTTTCTCCTGGTTGTGGGTTCAAAACACCTGTATGCATGTAGCTGCTGACTCCAAGCAGCTCCAAGGCAAGTTCAGGGCTCTCTGGGTAGAGAAACTACATATCCCCTCATCCTGCAAGGGGTACATCTCCTCAAGCCTGAGGTGGACAGTGGGTGACTTCTCTTCACTCAGCGTTGCTTTCTATGTTGCCATTCTGACTCTGCTTTTCTTCCCCCCTGATTAGAGCTGCCTTTGCACTCCTAAGGCATTTGTATGCTCTTGGGGTGGCAATACCCTAACTGCCACCACTAACTTTGCTGGGTGCAGAGCAATCATCCAGGCACCATCAATTCCCCCAAGGTTTGAACACAGAGTAAAGGCTGCACATTTGGTACCTATACCAAATAGCTAAATTATTTATCCTGGGTCATCAAAGAAGCTGATGGCACATGGGGGGAGTTATACCTCCAATTCCAACATCCTCAGTTTCCTCCATAACCTACTTGGTGAGTTCCTCCTCTTCTGTGTTCTCATTACTGCTGGGAAGAATGTGTTGTTGGGTCTGTTCTTCTGCCTTACTAGTGTGATGGGTGCTCCTTCCCTGCAGCACCATCATTGCCCTATGTACACTTTTGCAAGGCAGAGCCTTACCTTAAATAAACCACTTGGCTTTTAGTAAGACCTCTCTGATCACCTTAGAGCACTCTTGTCCAATGACATAATGGTTGGTGCACATATTTTCTCTTATGAGCTTACCTCCAGGAAGAGGAGGAACCACAAGGAATCTCAGTGCTTTGAACATAGGCTTCCTTTAGAATTCCTACCCTCTCCATTAATAAATCCTTGGAAACAAAGTTATTTTCACATGTCCCCAAAGAATCTTTCTATCACGCTGTTGAGATAATGAATAATAACTTCATTGAAGAGAAATGCTGTCGATTGCCTGTCCTTCTTGTACTGAGGTGCCTAGAGCTGAACAAGGTATTTGAGATGCAGCCTCACCAGTGCTGAGTCCAGGGGACAATCACCTCCCTACTCCTGCTGGCCACAATATTGCTGATGCAGGCCAGGCCACCACTAGCCTTCCCAGCCACCTGGGCACACTGCTGGCTCCCGTTCAGCCAACTAACTGTGCAAGCCTTTGTCACTGCCAAGATCCTTCTCCTTCAGTTTTGTACCTGAGAAGACAAGGAGTCAATGGCACTGCATCTCACACTGTAGGTCAATGTCACCTTCATCTCTAACTAACACTCCAAGGTAGAGCTAAGACTGAAAGCACAGGCTTTCTGTAACCACGCTCCTGTCAAGCTCAGCTGAACCTAAACCTCATGGCCCGCGGAAGCAGGCAAGCAGCATGTTAGCCTGGAATATGCTCACGTGCCTCTTGCTGTGTCACTATCACTAAGCTAAGAGAGACAAATTGCAGTGCAGTTGTTGAGCTGGATTTTAAATTCTACAAACACCTCACCTGCAAAAGCTACATCACTGGGTATTGAACTGTCTCCTTATCCTCGCTGGAAGGTTGATGTTTGCAGCAGATTCTTTGTATCAGGTAGTTCAGAATCATCTGTACTTCCTAGGCACTTCTCCAACTGGAGACAGGGAGATATTTTGGTATGGTAGCATTAGTAAAGTTAGTGGCTTGCAGAACTTTTAATGCTGGCCTGAAGACTTCCTTACACTTTCAGTACTTAAATGTAGCTAGGAGGCCCCATTCCCACCACTGTTCCTGCATCGCTTGGCTCATTACTTCTGGTTGGATTGCTTTGGTCTGCAAACCCTATTAAAAGTAAATCAGTAGTAGCCATGTATTAATTGTAGGAGTATGAACTTTCAGGTGTAGTTATGATCTATGCAGCACCAATGTTGTTGATTCTGTACAGTGTATATGAGATGCCATCATGGCAGGCGTACCTCCAAAGTGTTCTTTAAAAAGTCTTGGAAGCTTTTTCACACACTTCTGTGAATTACCCTGTAAAAATTATTGGTTTATTGTTCTATTGCAATCTTACTGCTGAAAACAACTTCTGTCTTTTGCTCTTAATGGAAAGGATAACTCAGACAAAGACAAGATGGTAGCTGGCAGAGTTGGTAGATGAGAAGCTCAATGTGATCTGTCAGTGTGTGAAGGCAGCCCAGAAGGCCATCTGTGTCCTGGGTTGGATCAAAAGGAGTGTCACCAACAGGGCAAGGGAGATGACTTTTCCTCTCTATTCTGCTCTTGTGAGACATCACCTGGAATCCTGCATCCAGTTCTGGAGTGTCCAATATAAGAAGGATGTGGAACTGTGGGAATGAGTCCAGAGGAGGCCATAAGGATCATTAGAGGGCTGGAACCCCTCTGCTATGGAGACAGGCTGAGAAGACTTTGGGGGGACCTTGTATCAGCCTTCCAGTATCTAAAGGGGACTCCAGGAAAGTTGGAGAGGGACTTTTTACAAGGGACTCTAATGATAGCACAAGGGCAATGGGTTCAAGCTAAAAAAGGGCAGATTTATATGAGATCTTCAGAAGAAAATCCTGCCTGTGAGGATGCTGAGGCCCTGGGTTGCTGAGGCCCTGGAATGGGTTGCCCAGGGAGGTTGTGGCTGCCCCAGACCTGGAAGTGTTCAAGGCCAGATTAGATTTGGCTCTGGGCAACCTGGTCTGGTGAGAGGTGTCACTGCTCATGGCAGGGGATTGGAGCTAGATGATTTCTGAAGTCTCTTCCAAGCTAAACCAGTCTGTGATTCTATGACATGGCACTTGAAACTGGAAATAAACAACATACGTGGAAGATCTGGCATTACACCACCTCACAAAGAGGTGACAGAAGATGACATTCAGTTTTGAAAGTAGTTGAATTCTGAGACAATAGCTTAAGTCTTCAGGAAGAGCTAAATGCTCATTCAACAGGGAATTTCTGGGTGACAAATACTTCACTTTTTCCTGTCCATCAGCTTCCTGATGATTCTTTACCTATGGCACATACAGGCACATCTGATTGAGGCAAAAAGTAGCAGATTGTTGTTTTTTATTAAAGCAACTTCTGAGTGATCTTACTGAAACTGGACTAAACCTGGCTGGCTTTCATCTAAGTGTCCAACAGCTTAGTTTCCCTATGACAGTTTAAAATAAAATCTGTAACCTAGTATGACCTGCAGGCTCTTGGCTGTTGTCCTGTAGGGATTATTCTTTGCTGTGTAATCTCCCCTAAATGTAGTGCTGATGGTTCTGTGATTACTAAACTTGTTGGTTTCAAGAGCCCCAAAATTGTTTACGTGGAGACTATATATTTCAACAGAACTGACTTTTACGTACTGTTTTAAAAATACTTCTCCAGGCAGCAGGAGAAGGGATGTGTTGCTCAGCAATCACAACAATCCTTAGTTTTCTTTACACTTTCTACATCTGTCTCTACGTGTAGCTTCAGTGGGTAGAGACTCCAGACTTAATAGCTAATGTTCGGTTCCTTACTGCTGATGAATATAGCCCTACCAGCACTCCACTGGGAAAGAAAATATCTTGAAAGCTGCCCCAGGAAAAGGGAATGGAACAGTGAGTGCAAATACAGCAGAGGCTGGGCAGACCCGCAAAAAATGTTTAACATTCCATCCTCTCCATAAAGGGCAGGTCAAGGAAAGGGAATGAGTGGTTGGGATGAAACACATGCCACAGATATTTTTCAAGTACTGTAGAGCAGAGTATATCTGGTCATATAACATTCACAACAAACAGAACAGATGTGTTCTTGAACCTTGCAAACCTCCCAATATCCTTCTATGCATGAAGGCAGTGGGGCTCACTATGTGGGGAGGCCACAGCTGCTGAATTCAGAAGTGTATTTTTGAATTTACAGAAGCAAATAGTACTGGCAGATGCACACCAAGTGCAGGTGTTCTCAGCTGTGACCAGTGGAATGCTTGCTTGCGCAGGTCCTAGGTAAGCTAGTCTATTGTGAAGCTGCATGTGCACTGAACGACACTTGGCAGGCATAGGAACTTGTCAAAAGTCATAACTCAGGGTTTGGGGGATAGACAGAAATGGTTTATGCCAGATGAAATTTCTTATTCTCACACAATCCAAAGTAATGGCATGAAAATCAGAGTTATTAACACGATCTTATAATTTTTATAGATTTGAAACAACAGAGTTAATTCCATTCGCAAGCTCAAATGACTCAGGGTTTGAATTTGTGAGAGTTTGTTGATGTAAAAGTGGTATGAGACCAAAATGGTGTTTATTTTTGGTTTATATTGAAACTTAACACTTCCGATGTTTAATACCAGTTGAGTTTTCACAAAGCTACAAAACATTCAGCAGGGAAAAATGTTTCTATAAACTAAATCTTCCTCCTTCTGAGAACTACTGTGCATACGTGTAGAAGCAAGAGGATGTCTGGAACACCAACACTCAGCAGGGAAAATATCAGCTGCACTCTCTAAAGAGAGATGGGAAAGGATGCTGTCAGGGTCATGGGCATCTCTGAGGAGGATGTATACCCACTTACTCATCTGGAGACTATTTTCTTAACACTGAAGGGTAGAAGAAGAATTGGCTTTTGGAGGTGCAGAAGTCCTCCCCAAATGTCACATGAGCTCACACCTTGCTCCAACTGCTGCAAATGTTCAGCAGTGTCCAACGAAGTAGCATTAGTTAACAAACACTCTTATTTATGGGGAAGGAGGAGGACGTGACTACAAATCTCAGCTCTGAGGGATTGTAAAGGAACATTCCATTTCTTAAAGTAACTCCCATTCCTTTGTAAAACATGTTCCACTGAGCATTAACAGTTGTCTAAAATACTGTAAGTCATGGGATGCCATGCCTATAGTTACTGCCTTACTGCAGGATAATGATGTATCTTTACTAGGTGGGACTGTTGTGGTACTCACTTTCCCTTCTTCTGTGTTGCCTTATGTGCTGTTTGAAGCCCCTTATTAGAGAGTTTTGCAGATAGAATTTTTTTTAAGATGGCAGGGTTCAGAAATCTAGCTGGATTTCATGAACCTATTCTTCCTGTAACTGAAACTCATGTTTTAGTCAGGGTTTATTTGATTTTAAGCTAAATATTGTCCTAGCTCCAGGGAAGTCGGTGCTCTGTGTAAGGGGTAGAAGAATACCCTTCCAAAACCCGAGTGTCATGGGTGGGCAGCCTGTGTTCAGGATATGCATGCACTCAAAATTTACCTTAGAGATTTCCCCTCTTTCCTCATCTCTCTCCCACCTAATCCCCTGCCACCATTTCTAGCTCTCTGACTTCTCTCTGAGCTATTTGAATATCAAAGGTTTTTAAAAATGTTTCAAGTCTGTTGTCATCATTTTCAGTTTCTCTAGAAGGAAACAGAGCTCAGTGCCATTCAATTGCACCAACACAGGCAACTTTTGTCCGGTTTTTGCTTAAGTAACATTAAATCTTCCTTCATAGAACTTGGGTTACTGACATCAGTGCACTGAGAAGAGGTTCTTACTGCTTGGGCCTGTCAGCTCTGCAGACTGACATACCAACAGCAACTACGCTCTGAAGTGTCTGGAGAACCAGATTTCTCTGCAGAGACCCAATGTGGAAAGCAGGGACATACCACGCTGATGTCTGCAACTTAACCTTTGCAGAAGCCTCTTTGGTGCAGGTGCCCTCCGCATCATTATACCTAAGCCCTGCAGCCCTTTTGCCTAGTGGAGTTATCACACATCCCATTGCTACCCAGGAAACCTCCAGAGAGCAGCAGGATTTTCCCCTTCCTGGACTGTGGTCATACATGTCATACGAGATTCCCATTCACACTGGGGAAAAATCCATGTATGGGCAAGGGTCAGCATAATCTTGGGTATGCAGTCATCTCCCAAGAACAGACACGTCGATGTTTTTTCACAAAACCATGGAATTACTCTTCACAAAAGGGAGATAAATCATTAAGAGCAAGTTAGCCCGTCAGACAGGAAAATGTAAATAAGGATACATAACGGCATCTGTTCTTGATCAGGTCCCATTCTTTGATCTTTAGAAAGATGGCTATTAATTACTGGGGTCAACATGAAGATTTTTCTTGGTAACAATGCTCTTCTGAACCACACAGATAACTACTTGCACTTTTGCTATGCTAAGCATCTCTGGGACGTCTCTTAATAAAAAGAGTTTTGAAACTGGGCCATATCTGTGGTAGCTAGAGGATCCATTTTATTGACAGCCCCAAGGAATGAACCCTTTGAAATCCTGGATAAAATGAGTTCCCAACACATTGAGATTACTGGTATTGCAGCTGAGATTGCAATTACTGTTTGTGACATGCATATCTATCTGGTGTGCCATGTCCCATCAGCAACATAAAAGCCACCACACTCTAGGCTCCAAGATTGCTGATCCACTCCCATTAACCTGCATTAACTGCTAAGTTCTGCTGATGCCCATGACTGGACCTCATGATGGGGAGTGCAGTATTAGACCCTGAGACAGGTCTCAAATTGAGAACAGGCAAACTCTGAAGCCTAATGCCAAACCATATGGCAAGAGTAAAACCCCAGACTCAGAGTAGCTGCTAGAACTGCATCTCTCCATCTATCCTTTAGTGTGCAGTTTCTGACTCCATTTTGGAATTCAGGAACAAACTGGAACAAGTTACACCTGCAATTCAGTCCAAGGTCGAGCATTTACGGGCAACAACTTTATTGCTGACCTGAAATAATCACGTTTTTTTCAGTGAAAGTCATAGCAACATCTGTGAAGGGAGTCTAGAGAAGCCATGGGAAATTCCCTGGATTTCTTCTACTTTTCATAAAGTAACAGGCATTAGAGGCTCCAGGCATGTGGTTGTGCCTCTCCCTGCCAAACACATGCATATGGCTCGTTTGTGTGAATTTGTTCCAGGCAGGTCTTGTGAGGCCCAAAGTAATTAGAATCAGCATTGCTCTTTGAAAGTTTTCAGGTCTGAATGTTCAGAAAGTTATGGACAAGACACCTTGTCTAACTGCCAGTGTGTTTTGACACCAAAACATGTCATCTTCTTGAAAAGGAAGTGTAGCCAAATACATACACGTCTTCCTACCTCAATCCAGCGGTTGGTTGGTATAAAAGATGCCATTCGGGCTTCCTGTTCATGAAAATGTGTACCACAAGTTGGGCTACTTATCCTTGCCTCTTTGACTGCTTTAGCAGACAGACTGGGGAAAGATTCAGTTCACATACAAGGCTTAGGTCAATGACATAATGGATGACCAAATGGGAAGAGAAGAGCACAAGCAATACACAGGAGAGCACAAACCATTTGGATATAGAGGCATCACAGGCATGATGATCACATGTGGTAGTGAGGCTGGTGCTGGTCTCTTCTCCCAAATTACTAATGATAGGACAAGAAAAAAATACCTCAAGTTGTGTCAGGAGAGGTTTAGACTGCATCTTAGGAAGAAGCTCTTTCCTGAGAGAGCCGTCGGGCACTGGAACAGGCTGCCCTGGGGAGGTGGTGGAGTTACCATCCCTGGAGGTATTTAAAAACTGAATAGATAGCCACAGTCTAGAGGTTAGGGAGATGTTGGGATGAGGGCTGGTCTTGATGATCTTGGAGGTGCTTTCCAGCCATGAGGATTCTATGACGCTATAATGCTATGATATGGTCTAGGCTTACCTTACAAGACTGGAAAGAACCAGGTCATGATATTCCAGTGTCATTACTTGCACAAGGGTAGTATTGTATGTCAGACTATATGCAAAATAAAATCATCATTCAGTCAATCCTTGTGCAACATGGATCTCTATCTGATTTGAAGAGTAGAAAAGTGTGTCTCCATCCTGAAACATGTGCATAACGTGTTTGATGTGGTAAGTAAATGAGGGACATAGATGACTCAGCAACTTGAGCTGTGCTTGTTCAAATAACCTAGCAGGAAATCAGCGAGTAGTGGTAGGAGTTTAATCTGATCTTCCAGTTCATAGTTAGAATGAACAGAGTTGAGCTTTAGGTTATAATTAGATGAGAAATCAGAGCTGTATCTTGGTTTTGAGTCCTTTGCAGATAACATCAAATTATTTGCCTTCAAAAGGGGTTGAGATGTGTTCTTTTCATGAGATACTACTTTTCTTCTCATCCTTCTCCATGGCTGTTGTGTCCTCCCATAAACTACTCTTTTAACACTTCAGAAACTGACTAGCAAAACATTCCCAGGCTGCTTGTGGTGACCTGCCTGAAGTGATACTCAAGTACATTACAAGTGAGAGTGGAGAGAAAACTTCTAAGAAATAATTTGAAGTTTTTTCCTGTGGAGGATGTTCCCTCTGTGCTAGGGTGGAAATGATGGGTTCTTTCTTGTTCTGTGGACTCAAGTCCTGTGTCCATAGGAAATAACCATCCATGGATGCACCATACAAATATGGTGTCTTCTCATAACTTCTTTTTCTTCCCCCCATCCACTGCTTATACACAGAGCACTGCTTAGTTCTCTATTGTGACCTTCAACTCTCTATGTCCATGAAAAAGGAAGCTAATAGTAAAAAAATGTGGGGGATTTAGCTGGAAGAGTGATCTCTGTAGCTCTTTCTTCTGGCTACAGTTTTTCACACTACTACCAACTACTCTATAACAGCAACTAACAACGAGGACGTCTCTGTATCCCTTTTCCATAGATTCATTCATAGATTCACAGAATGGTTCAGATTGGAAAGGACCTTAAAGATCATCAGGGATAACCCCTACTAGACCAGGTTGCTCAAGGCCCCATCCAATTTGGCCTTGAACACTTCCAGGGAGGGGGCAGCCACAACCTCCCTGGGCAACCTGGTCCAGTGTCTCACCACCCTCATTGTGAAGAATTTCTTCCTAATTTCCAGTCTAAACCTCCCCTCTTCCAGCTTGAAACCATCACCTCTGATCTTACCACTCCAAGCCCTTGGAAACAGCCCCTCCCCAGCTTTCCTGTAGCCCCCTTCAGGGACTGGAAGGCCGCTATAAGATCTCCCTGGAGTCTCCTCTTCTCCAGGCTGAACAGNACACATTCCGACAGTTCAATGTCTTTCCTGTGTTAGGGGCTCCAGAACTGGATGCAGTACTCCAGATGGGATCCCACAAGAGCAGAATACAGTGGGAGGATCACCTCCCTCCACCTACTGGTCACGCTTATCTTGCTGCAGCCCAGGCACCTCTCAAGCTTGACCAGGTCTCTCTGGAGGGATCTCTTCCCTCCAGCATGTTGGTGTCATCAGCAAACTTGCTGAGGGTGCACTCAATTCCACCGTCCCTATTGCCGACAAAGATATTAAACAGCACTGGTCCCAGTAGTGACCCTTGAGGGATGCTACTCATCATTGCTCTCCATCTGGACTTTAAGCTGTTGACTACAACTCTTTGAGTGCAACCATTCAGCCAAGTCCTCTGTACTCCTCCCAGCCAGCCTGTCCCTGCTTCCACTGCCTATAGACTTGCTTCTTGCATCCAAGTAAGTCCAGGAGCACCTTGTTTATCCATGCTGGCCTCTCAGCATTCTTGCTTGCCTTCTTCTTTCTTGGAATGCACTGCTCCTGGGCTGGGAAGAGTTGGTCCTTGACTAACAACCTGCTCTCTTGGGTGCCTCTTCCCTCCAGGGCTTCATCCCATGATACCCTGCTAAGTAGATCCTTGAGGAGGATGACATCAGCTCTTCTGAAGTCCAGGGTTGCAAGCTTGCTATGCATTCTCTTAGGTACCCTAACACTATTAAATTCCACCATTTCATTATCACTACAGCTGAGACTGCCCTTGAGCTTCATTTTACTCACCAGCCACTCCTTGTTGGTGGGAACAAGGTCCAGGACAGCACCTTTTCTTGTAGGTTCCTCTATCACTTGGATGAGGAAATTATCCTCAACACACTCCAGGAATCTCCTAGTGTGCCATGCTGTGTTGTCCTTCCAACAGATATCTGGGTGGTTGAAATCCCTCATGAGGTCCAGGGCTTGTGAACTTCATGCTGCTCTTATTTGTTTATAGAGGGCCTCATTCTCCAGGTCTTTCTGGTCAGGTGGCCAGTAGCAAACCCCCACTGTGATCTCCCCTTTCCCTACTTTCCCTTTGATCTGCACCCATGAGCTGTCTGTTAGTTCTTCTTCCCTCTCCAGGCTGAGCTCCATGCATTCAAGTTGGTCTTTGATGTAGAGGGCAACAGCCCCTCCCTTTCTCCCTTGCCTGTCTCTCCTATAGAGTCTGTACCCATTTATCCCTACATTCCAGTCCTTTTTGTTTGAACACTAAGTACAAAAAACCAGATGCTAATTCTATGGTTACAAAGAGAGGTAAGAAGAGTGTGCAGGGGTGACTCAGGACATATTCCCACTGCTGTGCAAGTGAGAATGGTATTTAGGTATGTGGAGATTTGTCTATGGTTAACTGTGGCTTGTTGGGGGCAGGGCAAGGACATGGGTATCTATGCAAAAGCTTGCACATGCACCACCCTGAGCTATTTTCAGTCTTGGAGATGAAACTAGTGATTATCCACTGTCTAAGCTGTTAGCAGAGGAGTATTCAACGCTGTGGTGGGACATGCTGAATTCAGTGACAAATAAAGAATGGAATAATAAACAGAACTTTATGTGTTTCCTTTGAAGCATAAAACTTGATATAAATTATATATCATTAAACAAAGGCATAATAACTTACTGGAAAGCAGAGGGTGGCAACGCTTAGACAAGCATGCAAATATGACTCCGGTGCATATAATTTCACTTGAGGGAAATCAGTGCCTGTGAAAACACTCAAGGTAAGAATACCAATGAAAATGAAAACACTAGGCAAGAATTTATTACCCTACAATTATATTCTTTTTATTGTGCTCTTGAATACCCAGTCAAATGATAGAAAAGCAGTACTCTGGGTCACAGTCACCATTCTTTCCATATTTGACTCTAAGCATCGACAAGGAACTTAGGGTAGCATCTTACACCCCAAGTTAGTCACAGAAGTTTATAATTAGGAACCTAAATAGTGAGCATCATTATCTTAGCTAATAAGAACACAAACAGAAACATTCTTTAGCAAAGTTAACTGGAATTGCTTATTTAGGTGACTTGCAAGTACCAAAGCTTGACAATGCTGTCCATGACCTTCCCACATCTTCCATCACTTGAGCTGGAGGGACTGTAAAACTTCACCTGTTGCACCCTGTTGCATGCTATGGCTGGTTTTTGTCTCTGTAAACCTCCACATGCTGGAGTCAGGTTATTCATTAAGAAATATTTTTGTGGCACTCTGCTGTGACTGATGTCCATCACAGACCTGCAGCAAACACTGGTTCAGAGCAGTTTGCTTCTCCAAGCTCTTTGTTATGTATTTCCTTGAGTGTTTGAATAACAAATACTGTTACTGCAGGTTAAGTCTGTTTTCCTTGGTGTACCCTTCTTTGTCTTGCCTCATCTGAAAGCTTTTAGGGCATCTTCTTCAACTTTTGTACACACATAATTCTTCTCACTAATGCTCTAGGCTGCTAATGTGGACTGCATAAGCTGCTGTTTATATGGCCTGTAAATACCTCAAGAAGAGGTGTTTTTGCAGCCACCAAAAATGAAAATGATGCTTCTTGACACCACTTCACGGCTCAAGTCTTCTGGTTATAAGGCCCCATTTGTTGCCATCAACTGCCAGGTTCACTGCTAAGTGTTCCGTTACTCTCCAGTTCCAACCCCAAGGCTGCAAAATCCTCCAGTAATTGCTCTAGACCAGACAGGACTCTACAGTCAGGATAAAACCAGGAGTGAAGCAGGAATAGCAGTGGTATAGTGGAGGCAGCTCTCCAGGAAGTAGCAGCAGTGGAACACAGTCTGTGGTAACCAAAAGTACAGTAACAACCAGCTACTTGCTGTTGAGCTCCTGATGAGAGCAGGCCACAGCTTGATGATCTGTGGCTCTGTACCCCATGGTCTAACTGGCTGTGGAAGGAATGACCTTAATGCTGGGCATAAAGGCATGCATTTTCTTCCCTATAATAATGTGCTGTCCTGTTTGGTTAGATATGAAGGTGTAATCTGTGCATTTCCATTCATTCCTAAGACAGCTGTGCCCTCAATATTTGCAGGCAATAACTCTGGTGGGACAAAGGTGTTCCAGCTTCTTTCCCTGTGTACATTTTGGGATTGCTAGCATGGTCGGATGATGTATGAAGAGACCAGTATTACTTGCTTCCAGATTTATAGCAAAGTCCTGGCAATTGTAGTCACAGTCAGCAGGGATATTCCACTGTGCTAAAGGCAGACAAGAGACCTCTGCTAGTAGGAGCAATTGGTATTTGGAGAGCTATCTGTATTGTCCTGCTTTTTTCAAACTCCAGATGCTGCTGTCAGCTGGCATCTGTGAATATGAGCTTTTGTTAAGAAGGAAGTTAGTAATTAAAAAAATAAAGCTTCCAGCATGACAGTGAGAATCTTGAGTCTTATAGCAAGTTTTATGCTTCAAAGGAAACACATAAAGTTCTCTTTATTTTTTCATTCTTTACCTTTTCAAGTGTGGTCATCAGGAAGCAAAAGTAAATTTTCTGGGTTTTTAGATCTAGAATTTTGAACCCATCAATGGCTCAGTTCCACTGAGTTGTTTAACTTGCCCTGAACATGTCCTGTCATTGGAGAGCACTGGCCCACTTTGTTTCTCTTCCCAGTGATGCTGGAAAGACAGGGTTTGCCAATGTGAAGCTCCTGTGTGAAGTGGCTACATCAAGGTCCCTTCTTGTGCTTCTTTGCTCCTTCTTGCCAAATACTGCTACACTGCTAAAAAAAAAGTTGGGGTGAATAAAGGGACTTGGGGAGAATTAAAAGTAAAGATGGGGTGTGTGATGACAAATGGAGCAGAACTGGGAGGTGATGAGGGGTGTGGAGAGGAGAAGGAAGCTGAGACATCAGGAAGGAGCGTAAGACTCAGATGCTTTGTGCTCTTGAACCTCCAGCACTTCCAAGACGGAGGAACAAACAACATTATTTTTGTTTGGTGACTATGAAGCAATAAACAGGAAATGTGTTAGAGTAATAAACAAAGGACAGGAAAAAGGAAACACCACTAACCAAACAGGAACATGGCCTGGGAATGCACAAAGGAACAAACAAGAGTTACGTTTCGCCCTGGTCTCACTCAGAATTGAGAACAGTAACATGAGGATGACAAAGCACAGACCACAGAGACAGTTGTGACAGAACAGAAATGAAGATCCACATTAACAGTGAGATTTTGGAGCCTTTTCTATTCCTGGGGAAGATGATGGGAGCTCTTGTCCTTATGCAAACTCCAATTGTTGGTCTGCCTGTTGCACAGGCAAGTCATACAAGCTTTTCTGGGTATGAACCATCACCTTAAGTCTGTCTCTTGCCTTTTGCACACATTAGCAGAAGAAGCTATTTGAATTAGCATGAAAACATGTGCAATACTCATCCGTTGACAGAGCCAGGCTGTGCTTGTTCTGGCTGCAAGTGAAAATACCATGGTTTTCTTTTTACATACAAACATTATAGATGCATTTCCTTGTACGGTAACATCCTATTTCCAGCATTTCTAGGTTTTACTTCATGTTTCCTTTGTTCTTTTTTGGTATGTTTGCTCTGTGTTGGAGCCATAAAACTGTCTTTAGAAAACAGACTGTCTGTGAAGAAACTTTAGTCAAAAACAAGTCCTAGTGTTCTTGTAAATGTTGTTCCTTGAGTTTCAGCCTGAAAATAAAATTACTTTGTTGGAAATACTCTGTTGCAAATCTTATGGAGGATATTTGCTCAATTCCGTAGCTTTATGTTGTACTTAAACCCCAAAGGTTTAGGAGTATTTTGGAGAATAATTTTATCTAAAATGGGAATATTCATAAATAAAATGCTTAATGAGGAAATGAGCTTCCAGTGGCAAAAACCAAACAGTGTTTTCAACGCCTGATTGTTCTTCATAGATCATATGGCAGACTGCACCATCACTCAGTCTGTGGATGGTACCATAATAGAAGAGGTGGTTAAAACACCAGATGATTTTGGTGCCATTCTGGGGTGTCAGACTCTGACTAGCAACAAACAAAATGGCTCAAACTTAACAAGCAGAGGAGTGAGGGCAGTCTGCAGCTTCCAGGGCTCCACCACAGCAGCTGGCAAAGAGATATATGTTCTGCGTTGAGAGCAGAACAAGCAGGAGGACAAACAGTCCTGAATCACCACTGTTCTGTTTGCAGAGGTGTCCAGAGCAGTCTACTTTAGCTGACCCTGCTTTGAGCAAGAGGCAGAAGGTGGACTTGAAGATCATGAGAAGTCTCTTCCAACATCAACTGTTCTGTGATTGTGTATAATTAAAATAATAAAATAATAATGGTGACAGAGTAAATGATCAGTAATTCACAGTGAAGGGTAATAAGTGAAATGTTCTGCAGAGCACCTCTGCTATCTCATTTCTCATGGCACCCAAATAATAGGGAGATACTTCTGAACTCTGGAGGTGACTAGAGAGCTATTATTAGGCAGTTGAAGGAGTTTTTTTCCACCAGACATACAGATGGCTGAACCAGAAGGGAGTTGGTGAGGAAAATCATGGGTTCTGGAATGAGGGCAAAGACGGGCAGGAGTCTCAGCAGAGGATTACATGCTGGCACAGTAGTTAGTAGGGATGGGGCTCAATCTTCTTAGTGTTCCTGAATGAGTACAAGTCTGTATCCAGCCCAGACGGATGCTGAGCTCTGGCTTGAGCACAGACACGGATCTGGTTGGCATGAGTGTTTTCTCATTCAGCTCTAATAATTGCCTGCTTCTCTCACTTTCCCTCACAACTGGTTTTAGCTGATCACCTGACTCCTACCACCCATGAAAAAAATTATGTAGATACTCCCCAAGCACTACAGCAAGGATAGCTCTGGAAAGCACCGCTTAACATAAGGATGGTACAAGGGTGGGCTGAAGCAAACCCATCCCCCTTGTCTGTTTTGACTTCTTGTGCCAGAAAATAGTGACATAGTAGTCTGAGGAAAAAAGACAGCCAGGCACGTGATCTTTTCATGCAGTAGCTTAAAGAAAGGAGTGAAATATTGCTCCACCAGCGACCAGGATATCTTCAGCTTAGCCAAATTAGCAGTGTGCTAAATGTGTAGCTAAGAGCTGTACTCACCAGGGAGGCCCATGTATGCTTGCTTTGCTCATGGTCATGATAGAACTGCTTTGCTGCTCTGTCAGAATCCTGACTGGCAGTCTGTGACTGCATTTTCAAGACTTATGTCTTCCCTGCAAATGCCCCAGCTTTAGTTAACAGAAAGGCCTATAACAAACATTAAAGAGTGACTTCAAAAGTTAACTGGTTTCAGCACATTTAAGCTGTCAAATATGGACCTTGTTCATTAGTTTCTCTCACAACTGCACATTCTGTCATCCTCTTCTGCCTTCCTAATATACGTAGGCTGAGCAGCATGTGTGGAGAAATAAGAGGTTCAGAATGGACAAGCCTTCCTATGCAACAAATCATTTAATCCTACACTTTAATCACAACAATCCTCTGCAGCGCTCCAGGCTTGGGGAAGAGTGGCTGGAGAACTGCTCAGTGGAGAAGACCTGGAGGAGCTGACTGACAGCAGCTGAACAGAAGCCAGCAGTGTGCCCAGGTGGCCAAGAAGGCCAAGGGCATCCTGGCTTGCATTAGCAATACTGTGGCAAACAGGACTAGGGAAGTGATTGTCCCCCTGTACTTAGCACTGGTGAGGCCTCACCTCAAGTACTGGGTTCAGTTTTGGTCCCCTCAATGAAAGAAGGACATTGAGGTGCCTGAGCGGGTCCAAAGAAGTGCAATGAAAATGGTGAAGGGCCTGGAGGACAGGTCTGATGAGAAGAGGCTGAGGGAACTGGGGGTATTCAGTCTGGAGAAAAGGAGGCTGAGGGGAGACCTCACTGACTTCCTGAATTACCTGACAGAAGTTTGTAAGAGAGGTGGAGGCTGGTCTCTTCTCCNGTGCCTGAGCGGGTCCAAAGAAGTGCAATGAAAATGGTGAAGGGCCTGGAGGACAGGTCTGATGAGAAGAGGCTGAGGGAACTGGGGGTATTCAGTCTGGAGAAAAGGAGGCTGAGGGGAGACCTCACTGACTTCCTGAATTACCTGACAGAAGTTTGTAAGAGAGGTGGAGGCTGGTCTCTTCTCCCAGGTCACCAGCAACAGGACAAGTGGAAATGGCATCAAGTGCCAAGGGAGGGATAGATTGGATATCAGGACAAATTTCTTCCTTGACAGAGTGGGCAGGGGTTGGAGCAGGCTGCCCAGGGAGGGAGTGGAGTTGACACCCCTGAAGGGGTTCAACAAACAAGTAGATGTGGCCTTCAGGAACAGGGTTTAGTAAGCAGGGTGGGGTTGGGTTGATGATTAGACTGGATGATCTTGGGGGTTTCTTCCAACCTTAATGATTCTATGATTAGACAAAGGGCCCACTCAGACTGGGCAAGCACAGTGCCACTAAGCCAATTTAGTTTCATTTTCTATTAACAAAAAAGGACCTATCCCTGACAAAAAGCAGCAGCTGGATAAATCTCAAGCACTACTGATATGAACCCATGCTGAGTTCATTAGGAGAAATACAAAGGATGATGAGCAAGACAGATTGACTCCGGGCACACAAAATACCTCACAAAGTTGAGCAGCAGAGTACACCAGGGTATCAGCATGTGCACCAAGTATGGCTGTGGTTTCAAACACTGGGAATGATGGTTCTCAGACCAATGAGCCAGGTGTAATAAAGTGGTACGTTTCCCTTCAGGCCATAGTCTGAACCCATGCCCTGACCTGCCAAACCTTCTGATAATTCACATTTTTTTGCACATACTACATCCTAAACACAAGTATGAAGGATTTTGGGAATAACAGTCAAGCACTCACCCTGGCCAAGCACACAGCAAGCAAATCCTTTATGCAGCCCATTTCTCCTCAGTGGTATTAGTGAACTATTTTTGAGTTTAATCGGTCTTTTCAGTTCTTGGCTAGGCTCTCATTCTGAAGTCTGAATGAGAATAAAATACAAATCTCTCATGAAAAATTCCCTAAAGAAGTTCTGTGCCACTAAGCCAATACAGGTGCAATAGCCAGATAGCTAAAGCAAATCATTTCAGCCTTAATATCACTTGAAACATTTATTCCCGAATCCAAGTTTTACAGCCTTTAAAAACAAAACCTTAGAAGTAGAAACCTGGGAGTAAAGCAAACCAAAGTCTCCCTAAGTTAGCAAAGCAAATGGAACAGAATAAAGTAAGGTAAAGGAAAGGGGAAACCCACAAACATAAGGGCACCCACAGTGTAAGTTTTTAAAGTAGATTTTCATCAAAATCTCTACATAAACTGGAAATTTTATTAAAACATGTTTATTATGTGAGACTGTGATATCAGTCCAGGTGGAGGCAGCAATGAAAATAGTTACCTGACCGCAGTCCAGTTTCTTCGAAGATTATCCCATCATCACAAACCAATTCATGTCATATAACACCCATTGGCAAGGCCTGGATCACTTATAAGCTCTAGGACTATAAAACAACACATGATCTGACCCACAAACCTTGAGCATGAAAAATATTCTGCAGGTGTGAAAGGGATCTGTATTTGCACAGGGGACACCTGAGTTGCTTGTTAGTCCCAACCACACCAGACACGATAAAGACCATTTTAAAAGTAAATCAAGCAGCATCTCTTTAGTAAATATGCTGTAATTCCAGAGTGAGAACAGGAAAGAGGACAATTGGGCTGAGATAGGAAATTTGCCCACATATACCTTCAGCTTGCAAGAGTTTTATGAGAAGCAGAACAGAAGCTCCTCACAGAAGGTCCCACAATGGACCTGAACCACCCTTCAGGCTGTGATAGGCTGCCCCTGTCTGTTGCTGACTGGGAAAACAAGTGTAAGCTAATTCTGTGCTACTGCTGACTATTATACCTTCACCCGGGACAAGGGAATAGCAATGGGCCTTTATTGAGGCTGAACACTTTTGCACTTGACTAACCACCATACACAGGTTCACATGAAAGGCTGCACTTGCTTGTTATGGAGCTCACATGGCAGTGTTAGCACAGTGATAAATGTAGTCCTTGCTAAGAAGGTCTTTATTTCTATGTTGCAGGAAGGAAGCCTGTCCCTTGCCAAGCACATACTTCAGTTGTCTAACTCAAGCTGTCAGATGGACTGGGACGGGTGCTCCCCCCCACCTCCCCGCCCACGTTTCCTCTTGTATCCTGGACTAACAAACTAACAGCTCACACCACAGAAGGGATCCACTGCTCAAAATTATTACCTCGATACCTTGTCTGACACTGCATAAGGAGTTCTGAGAGTCTCCTGGAAGCCAAAACACTGATTGTGAAGCTGGTGGAAGGTGGTGATGGGCAGAACAGGAGTCCAGGGCATGTGGTGACCTAACTCTGTGCTGGCTGGCTGATTTGCATCTCAACATTCATCACCTTGTGCCTTTTCCTCAGCATAGAAACCAAAACCAAGTCAGCCACTTTTCAGAAGAGGGTACTGTCTTTCTTTTTTCCCTTTAAGAGAAAGATGTTGTTTATTCTACATATCCTGATAGTCTTTTTTTTCTTTCTTGTGGCGAGTGAGGTGGGGACAGACTCTCCTATCTTCTGGAGTTCGCACTACATAGATGAATCAGAAGGAAGAATCACCTTTGCTACGAACACTGTATGTCAGAATCTGTGGCAGTGAGAACAGAAAACACCCAGAGAAGCAGACTTGCAGGTGATGTAGATATGCTAATACCTTGTTTAAAAAGAGCTTAAACAAGTAACAGCATAGACATACCCAAACATCAGTAGGTGCTACATGCTGGGAGGCAATAATTTGGCCAGGCATGCAACTCTGGTCCCTCCCTGGGTAGATGCATTAGAAAAGCCACTTGGAGACTTGAAGACTGAATTCAGATAGCTGAAGTGGAAGGTGGGGGAGGTGGGGGCCTCAGCCCCTTTAGAGACTGGTCATCTCATGGATTGCAAAATAAGGATTTCTGCAGGGCAGTATCCCAGCACAACCTTTAGAGGTAGCTCTGCTCAGTTCTGCCTCTGCACTTGGGTGTATGTGAGCTCTCTAAGCAGTTATGCACTAGTGTGGAGCACGTTCAGCCTTCAGCTAGCTCCAAAACACCCAGCTCTAGAAGTATTTTCCTGATCAGCTTTCTCAACTCTATTGCAGTCTTTGATTTGTAGCAGAAGGAACCATGCATTAGGGGTTTTGTCCTGAATTTTGTTCTGAATATGGTCACTAATCCTTCAAATCATCTCCTCAGGGAACAAGTAACAAACATGCCTGCAGTTGTAAACCAAAGGTGACACCAATGTGATTTTCTGTCTATAATTTTGTGCTTCATAAACAAGAAATAACACCAGAGTGTCTCTTGTATCATGACCAGCACAGAGTAGAAGTGGAAAAGAGAGAGTGCCAGGCACAGCTTATTGGGATATGGTTGAATCTCATTGCTGGATGTGTTTAAAAGTTGTGTAGACCAAGAGCTTAGGGACATGGGTTAGTGATGGGCTTGGGCTAGCTGGGGTTAGACTCAATGTTCTTAAAGGTTTATCCTAACCTAAATGATTCTATGATCACTACCTCAGATGTTCTGTGACTCTCAGGGGGGACCCCAGAGCTTTGCTTCCCCTGAGATATTAATTAGTTACTATTAGTTACTATTATCATATATTTATCTATCTTAGCATCCAGTATCATAGATGCAGTTGCCATTACACTCTTGCTGGCAATTCAGTAGCTGCTGTCCTTACGCTGAACTATTGTTTAATTACTTCAATTCGAAATAAATTGCTTTTAAAAAGATTTTTTTTATTTCTCAAGATAACTTTTTAATAGAAAACAGATGCAGTTTTGGAAATGTGCTCTGGGTTTCTCATGTCATTTTTATGTTTCCTTTCTTTGAACTAATTGCTCATTCACAACCAGTTCTGTTTCCCCAGTATCCCATCTGAACTTCATAGCACCAATCAGTATTTTCTCACCTCAGAAAGAGGGGCCAGTGAAATACTGCTTCCTTTAGCTTACACTTATTAGAAGAAAAATAGTATTGTACTCAGTGATCAGCTGCTTTTATTCTGCTTTCCCTGTTTACAGCAGTTTAAGTTACTTCAGCAGCTGATTCATTCAGTGGAGACATTTCTGATTCTTTCATGCAAAGTCTAGCAAGAAAGCATTAATGATGGAGAGAGTGGATGGCTTCATTTGATGAAGTCTACCTCTCCAGGGAAGTTTATCAGCATTTTTTGAATAGCTGAGGATGTTTTTGTACTATAGAAGTCAAGCTGACCATGGTAAGGCCCTGTGGGGTGGAATGCCACGACATTTTCTGTGTTTACTTAAACCCTTACACCTCTGAGTAATTGAAAATGCTGGCTAGATTTTATAGAGGTTTTGTGATTCAGTTGTCTCCATCACATCTTCGTAGTCTGAATAACCTATATCATAACTCTGGGATTTAAAACAAAAACCAGCCAACAAACTAACCAAGCCCTAAATCTCTCCTATTACAAACACACAACCCTTCCATTACCTTTGAATCTAAAACATCTCACAACTTTGAAAACATCATTTCCAGGATACCTGTTACTCCATTGGCTGACATGGCTCACTTTCATGTCCCAACTAACCCAGACTGTTTTCTCATGACTCAGCTAGCAGGCAAACACAGAGACCTCTGTTTTCTGTAGCAGAGATTGGAACCACCTATGAAAACCCAAATGAAATAACCTGCATGATACTCTGCTAGCTGTATGTTGGTCCTTTTCCTGCACTAAACTCCTCAGTTTATGTAGGACAGCAATTCCATCCTACTTGTGTATCTGCTGTAAAGGACCAGATAGAGGTTTACTCATGAGATAAACCAGGGTTTGCTGCAGCTGGTGGAAGTTTGATACAAACATCCACAGAGCAGAAGGAGAGTTTTGAATTGTAGTATTAGTCTAAAAATCCTTTTCTAAATAGGACTGCCTTAAAAGCCAACATATTAGAAGTCTTAATTTTGCAATAACTTACTCACACTCCCCCCCAAACCTAAATGTCTAAAGATTAATTTCTGATTTGCGCATATTTTGATTGAAATTCACCTTTCTTCTGCTAGTCTTAAACATTACCTCAATATGCATCCACATAATGACATTAGGAAAAGATAATTATTTCCTGGTTTTTTTCTTGGAAAACAGAACTTTCTGAGTATTCTGGGGTATTTTTGCCACTCATGCTAGATAAAGGGTTGTGAGAAATAGAACTGCAAGCACCAGTTCGGAGGGGTTTTTCTAGTTCTAGAGGGGAAGTGTTAAGCAGCCAGCCAAGAAACACCACAGAGGAACATGTTGAGGGAATAGCGATTCGGGGGCTGGGCTTGTCAGGACTCAGAACAAACTTCAGCAAAATTTTAACAGCTCTATGGGTTATGCAGAGTCACCACATTGACATACAAGAAACCTGCCAGCCACGCTACAGAAAATGCAACTCTTTCAAAAGAAGATACAGCCTGAAGCCATAGAGTCTAGTATCGATGTGTTCAGTTTGTCCAGATAAACCAGCTTCTACTCATTTGCATTTTAACAAACTTTTCTGAAGTCTCCTATAAATGATCATTTTTCTAAAAAGTATGCCTTTAGTGAAGTTGCATTAATTTGATCCTGAAAATACCGACCCAAAGAAGTTTTTTGTTTTAGTTCAAAATGCTTTAGAAGTTTCGTAGTCATTTGTTCAGTGTTTTGATTTCCTTCTGGTTTTATCCCAATACTGAATTTTGTGAAATGCTTGAATAAAGGTAATACCATTCATTAATGGTAGCCCTTAGTGCATGTCTAGATGAGGAAGGGAAGTCTGAATTCTCTGTTGCTGGTGATGGCAGGAAATCCCTGCCCAGTCCTCCCAGTCAGCACTTGGCACAGGATGTGGTGGAGTGCAAAAGGTGGAAGCCTGGGGAAGTGTCATATCTGAGGTGATTACAATTTATTAGGGCTATACACAAACAAATCCTCCACACTAATTAGGGAGACTGGCACAGAAGGGAGTAAATTGCAGCTGAAACAGGAAGATTAGAAGGTGAGCTGGCAAAGGGAGACTCACCAGGTCCTTGCAGGCACTGCTGTCAGTGCTGCTCATTTTCAGTCCCACAGCTAAGCTCCAGTCAGAGCTGACGGTTGAGTGTCAGGGTATCAACAGGACCCTGATCTCAGCTGTAATTACTAGAGTCTTCATTCAAGAGCAATGATCTCAAGCAAGAGGGAAAACAGAGAGATTCCTTAGAGCTCTTACAAGTTGTTGTCCAGGGAAGAATATATAGACTTTGAATGATCTGCACGTTCTCTGTCAAGTACTGCTAGAGGAAAGAACCAAGACTTTTCAGAAAAGAAAAGAAGATACTTTCTCAAGATAGCTTTCTTTGACATCTTTTTCTTGTGTTGGCATTGACAAAATCAGTTTTTTCTAGTTTTAATGAGTTTTAAACTGTCTTGTTTAATCTTTTCATGGTGGCTTATCTGAGGTTTGGCTTTACTGATTGACTCCTGATTCTATGGTCTCTGTAAAGCACATTCAGTGTGTAGCTCTCTTATTTTTTTTTCCTGTTCTTGTTATCACTCGTGTGATTTTAGTGCTGAATGTTTATAACACAGCTGGATGAATTTGGTCCTCCTCTGGTAAACTGTGTATGGAGAGTGTCTTAACAGACAAAGAAAAACGCCTGCTGGACTGCAGCCAGAAGCTTGGACTTTTTTACAAAGAAGAAACTACAAATTTAATTTTCTCATGGTGTGTACAGAAGACATTGAAAAATATGTATTCACCTCTCTTCTTACAACCTAAAGTGGAAGCAGTGAAAGATTAATGTTTTTTTCACTGTTTTAGGGCAAATCACTTATTTGTGACAAGTTTAATTCTGTCTTTTGACCAGATGTCTTAACAGGCTGTCTTGCTCTATTTAATTCTGCAGATATCTCCAACTGGCAAAATAAACCACAGATGACAGTGAAAAACCAAAGAGAACTCAAAAGTCTGAGAAGAGGAAGTGACAATAGGCATCATTCAGAGGTATGAGGATTCTGACATAACAATTACAAGACTGCAGCCCAATTTTAGCTTCCCTGAACTGCTATGAGGAAAGGCTGAGAGCTGGGATTGCTTAGCCTGGAGGAGACTCAGAGAGGACCTTCTCTCTCTCTATAACTACTTGAAGAGAAGTTGTA
>VZRI01011893.1:0-13348 GCA_013397515.1 Upupa epops
TAACCAGATCGAGTCATGATTACCAACAGTTCCTACACCTTTGTCTAAAATATTGTATGTTAGCATTTCACCCCAAATGCAATGTAGTATTATGAAAAATAATGTTGTCCTAAACTAGTTACTGAAAGACCAAGCTAAATCTGATAGGATTTTTATTTTTTATAGTTAAAATTAACACATTTTCTATCACTGTTGTCAACCACCAGTCTGTCTGAGGAATTAATTGGTGTAAGTAGGAAAAATAAATCGGTGGAGGTAGGAAAAGAAAATAAATACAGAATATTCTCCTCATGCACCCCAGAGGAAACTCTCAGCAGCTTCCTGGATTTGGCAAAGATGAGGTCAATCAATGTGTGTGACTCAACATTCTGTTCATTTAATATGTATTACTCTCATGAAACTGATGAATTTACACAAGTGAGGAACCAGAGCATTAACATAATGAATCATCCTCTTTATTGCAGTAACCTGTTAAGGATCCTGTAATACCAGCCACTGGACAAATGCAAACTAAAGAGGACATTTTTGCATTAAAGTAAGTAAAAGGAGTTTATCTTTTTAGGGTCTATCTAGTAGTTCATTGAAAGAGGCAGCATCTTCAAGGTGAAAGGTAGTGTATAGCAGACTGAAGTAAGTCTCAGTCTTAATATTGTAAAAAAGGTAACCATTTCTCCTCTAGCTTCATATTTATTGCACAACTCAGAATAGAATAAAATAAAGTACTAGAGATGATCATATGGCCCTCATCACAATGATCATAAAGCTCAGTTCACTCTCAAGTTGGAGTTTTCTTCCTCTGCTATTCAGCTGCCTGCAGGAGAAGCACCAGAGCTCTGATATAACTGAGATAGGAAACCATGAAATCTGGTCAGTCTAGATAGTTAGATCTAAGCCACTTAGAAGACAAATTTTTAAATAAGCTTCAAGTTTTTAATGTATGTGATATAAATAACCAGAAATATTCAGAAGGCTATTCAATTAATTTTAATTAATTTCAGTGCAGATAGTGGTTTATTTTAGCCAGTTTAATTTTTTTATCATTACTCTGACCACAATCAGCAGCTAACTTTAACTTTAGGCTATTCTAATATCAATAGGTAACTCAGATGAATAGAGACTTATATAGAGAAAACTCTTAAAAGAGCAGCTCAAGGTTAAATTCAAAAGCAGTTTACATGGAAATGTCTTGCTGTTTTTCCCGTGTGTTTAACAAAGGAGAAGCAATGGTGTGCCACCTTTTACTTGACCATAGAGAGAAACATGTACTGTCAATAATGCATACTTGAAATTAGAAAGAATGAAAACCTATTTTGGAGATCATGCATCTGAGCAACAGAGGTCAAGAAATATTCTCAACATTTAAAGTGAATAAAAAATAAGCTTTCTGTGCAGAATGTTAGGAACGCTTAAGATAGTAATAGCTACACAGACTAGAATATTTCCTAACGTGAGATTACAAGGTGAGGAACAGAGATTTTCAGAACCTGGTTGGTGTGTACAAACTCTCTCATCATTTCAAATTTAATTACAGATTATCTAAGGTGTAGTGCTCAGACATCACTTTCACTGAAGAGTTGCAAAAATTGATTCTAAGTAGCAGCTTTGTGAGTAGAAGTCCTTAGACCAGTTCACTTAGAATTGATGTCACATATAATTACTCAGTACTCAAATGGGCTAATATAATTAATTGAAATAAGAATAGAGTTCTGTTTAAAGTATTTAATGAAAAAACGACAACATGAAATGTCAACTTGTAATAAAAATTAATTAGGAATTAATTTTGTGTGTAGGAAGGATTCAACTTTCAAAATAATTGATGAAAAAATATAAAGTCAACTAGCCCAACCTCTCCCCCTATCCCCCCATGGTCACATTCCTTTGTGCTTTTTTTCAAACCAGAAATAATGACTCAAGATGAATTAGTTTTTAGAGGACCATGGGGTTGAAATAGTTTGTAAAGCATACAAATTAGTTTCAGAATATCTAAAACTATCATGAAAGATAATGATCACCTCAGAATGGATGTTTAGTTATCCTAGTTCATTTTTAGTCTTTCCTTACCGTTCTTTCTTGGTTTGCTTTCATTGATTTTTAATCTCCATTTTTAATACTGATCTTTGGCTAACCTCAGACTATTGATATTAAATTCTGCTGCCAAAGTGAAGCAAGGATCAGTGAATAGGTCACATTCTATGATGTTCTTATTCAAATGGACAGATTAAAGGTCAGCTTCTGTTTGCCTTTCCATCATATGAAAAAGCCATTGCAATAATTGTTTTTATAACTGATAGTGCCTCCATCTCAGCTTAAAGTGTTATTGTTTTGATTGCAACTTGTAATCTTCAGCTTCTTTTAATTTTCCATTATTTAAAAGGGAAGAAATATTTAAATACTATAAATAGATAATGCTTCTATTAATTCTTTAATAACATGGCATTTTTGTAGTATAAATGTATATACAGGTATGAATGTTAGAAAGTGTTTAGAATCATCATTGTATCTGTTATGCATCTTTCTCATGTGTAAAAGCACGTGTATCTATACAGTAGTCAGAAATGATCACTGGTAATGAATTGTTCTGGGTCCAAGTTATTTATTTAAGGTTAGTTATTGCAAAGAGCACTGTGTTAGCAGAACTCCCTTTAAATTGGGTAAAATTATGCCTTCTTATTATAGTGCTTCCATGTTTATGTCTAATTGTCATTGTTATGAATACTTAACAAATTCAAGTAAGATTTTCCTCTCTTTTCTATATTAAAAAAAAAAAAAGTCATGCTTTCTAATGTGAAAAAACTCCCTGAAGACTCATGTTTGCTTCCAACTGGGTAAATAATTTGCTTGCCTATGAGGTACAGGGAGAGAAGAAACACTGGATGGGATTTTAATCATAACATTGTTTGGAAGCATTTTGCACTCTGCTGTTGGCTGACATTTTTCAAAAGTTTGTGTTTAATTAGTAAAGAGTTACAAGATGCACATGACCTAACCACAAACATGAGAAAAACCTACAAATGTGGTTCCCAAGGTTCAGACCATTTCTCACATCTACAGGCTCTTCTGTCCAGCAGTTCAACTGATGTGAGTGTATGACTGATCTGTCCAGACCCATCCAGGCGTGAGGCTGAGCACAGGCTTCCAGAGGTATGCACAACATGAGACATAGACTTGCCAGATAAATAAGATCAACACAGAAAGTAGAGCACTCAGAAACACCAAATATATATCCAAAGTGCATCACTCCAGTAGCTGGCCTAGGTAGACACTCTATCTGGGAGCTGGCTGCTGAATACTCTCAGCTCCCTCACGCACAGACACACATGCAAATGCCTCCATCTGTAGCTGCTCTTAAATGCTGTCCTTACCAGTAGCCAACTCCCAAACCCTGTTATCTCTCCAGGATCATATTTAGACTCATGGCTGCTTTAAAATTTGCCTTCCAAGCCTATTGTTGTGTTTGAAAGCTAGTGTGCCTCAATGTTCACTAGCTGTCACATGCTGATATCCATAGGCCTACAGCAGATACTACTCCAGTCTCTAATCTTTCTACATATTGAAATCCCAGACCCATGGACCCTTGTGTCCTACTCAAGTTGCTAGCACTTAGACCTCTATAGCACACACATACACACAGAATACCAAGTCCCTCAAGAAGTAAAACAGAAATAGTTTATATAGGACAGACTGCAGCAATTATGAGCCGTTATTGATGATGCAAGTATACTGCCTAGCAACCTGTTTACACACAATCCCTTTCCTCTCTCTTAACCGTGCATATTTTCTTCTACATAGTAAGTATTGTATGATCCCAAAATGTTCTCCACGTAAGAGCCTCACACTCTCATCTCAGGCTGGAAGGTGCTAGAAGAAGTGTTTTATGTTGGATCAGGATAGCGGGTGACACTCCAGGGCAATGGCCTGACATTCCTTTAGAATCACCTGTTGAATAACCAGCTCAGGGGTTCCATTTGTTCTGATGAGATTGTTTCTCTGGGATTTGCCAGGTTCAGGAAAATGAGCACTAAACTATGTATCCCTGACACTCAGACCTCAGACATTCTATTTACAAAGGGACAGTAGAGACACAACTTGTTGAGGCATACTATCTGTCATGCCTGCTTATAGGAGTAATGACACTTGGTCCTTCTTGCCCTTGACGGGAACTGCAAGTTGTTAGAATGACTCACTCTTTCATTTCTTAATCTTGCAGGTGGCATGGATATATATCTATATTTACAGACGTATTTGTGCATATATATAGACTGATATAGCAGGACATGTAGATACATGTAGGCACACACATTTGTACAAGTCTGATGTAAGATATGACTAACCGTGAGTAATGTTGTGAGGAAGGTTCAGAAAATGATACTGACGCTTCTAAACAATGTGGTATGGGTGATTAGTGAAATCCATGATATTTGGAAAATGTGACTCACCATTTACAACTGTAGGATGGGCGACTAATGCTGCTGAAAGTGGTAAGATTCTGGCACATCTTAGAAAAAAGCAATGAGATTAGGTCTGGAGCATGAGAAAAAACATGATAACCATGCTGTGGCAGTTAGCTGATAGAAAACAGTGAAACCCATTTAAGTCAAAATGGCTTTTCATTTTCTTCTTTTCTTCTGACTGGCAAAAAATGCATTACCAGAGAAAGATAGATTTTGGGCACTGGCCCACTTTGCCAAGTTATACATCTGAAAAATCAAAACACTAAAATTCCCTCTCTGCTTGATGCAAATCACAAACTTTAACTCTTCCATTATCTTCTATTTCCAGAGAGGCAGGGAAGATCCAGTTATGACTCCAATTTTTAATGTAATTAATTACCTGACAGCCTTCTAACTGAAGAACATTTTAAAAGTTGTAGCCTGGTTCATTCCCCTTTGCTGATACTAGTCTCTTTGCATAGGATACTTGAGAGCAATGTAGGAACTGTAGTGAAATGAAGAGGGAGAGAAGGTAGAATATGGATGCTCTATGTACTGGTAGGTGAACCCATAGGATGTGTTGTTGTCCTTAAGCTTATTCTCAAGATCAGGCACACACAAAAAAATCTGACATGAACTTGCAATGTTGCCTTCATATTTTCTGTTGATGTTTCCAGTCAATGGCATTCCCCTTATCTTTGCTCATGTGTTGTTTGTTATAGAGTGGGCTGTCTCATCTACTTTCCTAATCTGGCCTTTAATTCAGCCATTTCCACACTGGCAGCATTTTTTCTTGCAATATTTGGGATTTGTGCCCCCATTACCCCCTCTGTTCATTATAAGTTTTATTCCAGGATTTACCAGGTTCCATTTTACCTACACACAATTTTGCATCACCCAGTAATGATATTTCATGTCACTAAGGTCATACCTCATCAGATGTTTTAATTGCTCCACTTCTTCACTCGAACCAAGTACTTCATTTGTCTATGGTCTAGGAATTGTGGTGAGTTCAAATTGCTTGAAATAAATTCTCTTCACTGAGCACATAAGGGAAAAACAGGATATAGAGTTCTGGTTCATCTTGGCAGATGTTCTGTCCCCAGGGAAATTCAGCAGAAATCGAGTTGCAATCCACAGCAAAATTTAGTGAAAAAGACTGGAAAATATTAGAGATAAAAAAATCTGTCCTTTTTAACATCTGTGTCTGAGTTAGTAATCTTCATGGTCAAAGAGGAAAAAGACTGAACTTAGGAAGTGACATCTCTGTTTTGAAGACAAACACAGAAGAACCATTTGAAAAGTTGTGTTTCTTCCTGTTAGCTATTGAACAAGACCAAACAACTACTTAATTTCAAATGTCTAGATTTTTGAAGTTATTAACCTAAAGAACCTGAAATCAGAGTTATTTATAAAAATCTGGTGCTAATTACAGAGAACAAAATAGCTTCCTGTATTTAAAGTTTTGCATTACTACCTCTTCTTTATATGTTCATACACCGTTTTGCTATATGTGGAGTTGCGAAGACCTCTTTCATCTTTTGAAGTCATATCTGCCTTTTCTGAATGGCCTGAATTCAGTTCTATGCTCTAGTGAATACGTTGGCAAGACTTTTCGTATTTTAGCTTTCTGTTGAGGAAAGATAATTGATACCACAAAGAAAATAGTTATGTAACTCAAATGCAAGATGCTTTGACTACAGGAATAATTTCCCCAAAAGTAATGGCAGTGTTATAACAGTTACAATACTTTATAACACTTCTGTAGTTTTATCAGAGATGTTTGCAGGGATATGCATCTCTTTTGGGGATGAGTGGTTAAGGAGAAGAATACCACTGATGACACACTATTTCATAGTAAAATACTCTAAAACCAAAAAAGGCACAGTAAAAAAACATCTTTTGGTGTTACAGCATTATTTATCCAAATTACTAAATTTAACATTAGAATGGCAAAGGCTATCATTATTTTTAATTTGCATATGTCATTCCATACTATTCTATTTTACTTGGTGATATATCTCAATGTGTCACATGGGTCAGACTCATTAGAAAATGGGAAATGTAGTTTCAGTTTCTACAAGAAGCATTTTACTCTGATCTATAAAGATCTAATTTATGATTTTGAAGGGCTGATTTTAGTAGCACAGTGTATTGAGATTTCCACATTGTCAGTAAAGGAATGAGTGCTGCTTATCACTAACTCATTGAACCACTCTCTCAACAGTCTGTCTTTTCTCCAGAAGCTCTCTGGATACCAAAAGGTTTCTCTAGCACCTAACATTTAACCTCAACTAGTGTTTTACAGTTAGGTGGGATGGAAACAAAATGCTCTTTCATCTTTCTACACTGCATTTTTGCTATAAAATAATTCACAATTAAGCAGTAAAGATTATAAAATTCCTTCCACATTTTTTTTAATAATAATGACTAATTATTGTGAATTGCATGACAGACTTTACAGAAATTACTTTAACAGTCAATGAATCAATGTAGCATCTATTCTTGTTATCTTACACAAATCATATTACCCACTATTGCATAAAGCCTAAATCAAGTAGTCAGACTTTGCAGGATCAGATCCATAGTCCTTGACAGAGGAAATTTAATAAGAGATACCAAATTTAACTACCAAATTCCCGAACAAAAGGTAAAAGAAGAATTTTTTTCCTAAGTGAAGAAGAAAAAGATGTACATGTAAACCACTATAAATTATCCAGAGTGTTTTAGTCCTTTGTCTGACTTAGGCTTAACAAGAAATCCATACACATTCCTGAATTAATTGCAAGGGAAAGACAGTTTGCAGTAAGAACTTTTGAATGCTGACCAATCTAGCAGCAGGTTTTTTGTTTTTAACATCCTTGACTACATGTGGTAAGCAATGTCTTTCAAGGATTTTTATCAACAAGTGTTTGAAACAAATCCATTAGCAACAACGATAAAATCAAACCATTTGGACACATAGCACAAGGCATAAGCCACACATTTCCAGACTCTTGAAATACCAGTTTTACCTTCTTATCCATTTAGCCAAATAAATGAATTAATTAAAGGTTAATGTAAAATTTTAATCTGAGCATTGACCTGAATGCAATCACTAAATGTGAAAGATATTACTGCGTTTGTTAAGGTCTGTGCATATCTTCTAATGGCCACACAAAGTAAAACATTGATTTAACTGCAATAGTTGCAGGGGGGAAGGATTTAAGGGAACACAGGTGCTGTACATGAGGTGGGAGCATCAGCTGCCTGAGTGCCCCTACTGCATTTTATCTTTTGAACTCCATGCTGGGACTGCAACCTTCCCACTGGTCCATATCGCTCTGGAGCTATGCCCCTTCACGCCCTCCATGCCAGTTTCACACTATCAGCCCCCCCAGCACTTCACCATGTTGGTGTGGCAGCCCTCCAGACTCCAGCTCTGGTTTTATTGGAAATTTTTGTACATTATTTCTTACTCCTCTTGTACCCTCTTTCCTCTCATTATCCCTCTTTTTTTCCCCATCCAAGTTATAGCAATGTATTCCAGTCACCCCATCTGTCTTATTCTAAAATTCTCCTATCAAAAAGAATCTGCTCTGTGGGAGTTCTGCCTTTAACCCTAGAACCAGGGCATCTTGTTAGGAAGAATTTAACTTCTTATGGTTACCATGAGGGAAAGCTGTGTTTTCAGGCAGTTATCACATTTCTTTGGCGTATTTTTTCTGAAAAGTCTTTTGAATTTCTGAACTTACTCTGTCTGAGTCTAGACTTCTCAATCTTTTGCAAAGTGCTAGTCAATCAATATGCTTCTGACAAGTCCTTTCTTCAAAGTGGCAGTTTTTGCAAAAATCTATTATCTGCCTATCATATGGTATATTTTCCTGGTGATAATGTTATCAGCATCAAAATACAATCACTAGAGATATTTTCAAAAGGAAGTAAAATCTACCAAAAAAATGTTCTATGAGAAATAATACTAATCATAAACTTCTTAAAAGATTAAATAATACTTGTAAATACAAACTAATAACCCAGAAAAAAAGACTTTATAGACATTTATGTCTACCAAATGAGATAGATATATGTCACAGTTTTAATTCACACAGTAATAATGAGGCTGGGAAAGACCTTAAAGACCATCCAGTCCAACCTAAAACCAACAAAGTAAACCTAGACGTCTGACATCTAGCTCATGCCACTCAGCACTTCATCCAGCCTAACCTTGAACACCTCCAGAGACAGTGACCCAACCACCTCCATGGGCAGCCTGTTCCAAAATGTGATCACTCTTTCAGTAAAAAACCTTTTCCTAAAGTCAAGTCTAAACCTCCCCTGATGGAGCTTAAGACTGAAAGAGCTTAAGAGAAATGTGTAAAGAAACTTGAAAAAAAAGTCTTAAAAATCTTTAAAGATTAAATCTTCCTTTTTAAAAGGAAGCTTTGTCTCCTTTATAGTCTCTTCTCCCCAGGTACACACAGAAGACATGGTCACGTAGTAAGCAACAGTTATATTCGTTTTATAAACTACTCTTCCAATGTCCTGCTTGACTGTCTGGTCAATGAGATCGTCAAAATCAACTTTGTAAACTTCAAAGCACACCACTGACTGAATTAAACAGATTACAGGAGCACTCATTCAAACAATTTTTTTGTGCAGCAAAAGTAGATAGATAGTAAGAATACCGCTCTTCATATAAGAGATAATCATGACTGGTTTTAAATCGTATGTGTCAGGATACTCCTTAGTGCAGCATGGTTGCTTTTCCTATAAAATACTCTGCTAAGAGTTTTGTTCATGGAGGAAGAAATTAATAGCTTTGGTTTAGGTCTGTAATGCACTATGCACTTGGGAAGTTGCTCGCAAGCAAACAATGGGGTTATTGCCTAGATATGAGTTACATGAAGTCGTTAAAAATCCCATTGTATATGAGGTATATGAGTGTTAAATGTATTCTTTCTTCTGATTTGTCTGTGGAAATAGAACTCAGTTGTTCCACTTATTATTCAGTTCCTACATATAATAAAAGAAATAGATGAAGATCAACATATAGATTTATTTCAGCTTCTCCAAAAGCTCTCCTAAAAGACACAAAAGAGATACTGTGACTTGCTGTTCAGTAACTTGCTTCATTATTTATTTGTTGTGCTAAATATTCAATCCACCTGCTATAGTTTAGTTTTTGTGTGAAAAGTCAACAGCATGGAAGTCAGACATTTTGCATGTATATGTGGAGGAGGAAGGAGAAACAGGAGACAGATGTGTTTTTCTGGGATGAGAGACCACAGTTTCTTCTGATATCCATTCACAGAGAGCCACAATATCAGGGCACTAATATAGTAGCAGCTGACCAAAGCTTGTTATCTCTTTTTCCTTCTTCATTTTTTCCCTCTGCCCCTGATTCTTTTGCAAATGCATTATGCATATAAGGGAGAGGCTTCATGATTGAATCAAGATTTTTGATTGTTTTCATATATTTTAATCTTCAGTGAATACGGTCTTATTACCAAGAAACCTAGTAATTATACAGTATTTAATTATTACATGTATAATGATGTATATGATATAAGATATACATTTATAGTGTCTATGTAACAGCTATTTTTCCATAAATGTGGTGGAACCAGAGTGGTTTCAGACAGATGGGGAACGTGACACTAAACACTGCAAACTCAAAAAAGACAAGAGCTGCACACGTCAGTCTCTTTAGGTTGAAAATACCTTCACCATGATAAAGGCTTTCTAGATCAAAACAGGTCGCATGTCAGGTGAAGGAGGAACTATTCAGAATTATTTGCTGTCATCTGAAAAGCCAGGTTTTGGATTGCAGCCACTCTGCAATGATTTCCTTTGAGGGATGAAGGGAAAAGGTGTTTCTAAACCTATTTTGTCTACTGAAAGAAAACAAAATCTGTGTCATCATAATCAGCACAGCCCTGTTCAACAATGGTGAAGCCTTCGTTTTATCAGCTCGGCTCACATGAATAAGTATCGCTTCAGTCAGTGGGAATTCTTATAAAGGCAATCTGTAGGTTTGGAGATAAATCAAGCAGCAAAAGAGCCATTAAAATGTGCAAGGATGGCAGCAGGGTACATGCAGTTCAAAATACATTGAGTTAGCTTATAAAAGAACAGAGCTTGAAGCTGGCATGATTTTAACCTAATGAATGCTACAAGCATCCCTCTTATACCATCATCTCAGTGATAAGGACAAGGAGATTTAAAAAATGGTGTTAAATGAAAGCCTTTAGATTTCTTTATTGGTTTTTTAAGTCTGCTGTTGTCATTTATGTGATGGTGGGTAATGCATCGGGGTTTATTAAAAATAAAACAAGCCTCTTGTCCTTTTTGAAATGAAGTTGGATTTTGACAGCAATGTCACCACTGGAAATAAATAAGAACTGTGATTATGTCACAGGTATAAGCAGCAAAAATAACCTCCCACAAAATAAAACCAGTGAGTTCTTATGTATTCCAGGGAACATATTTAAAATTAAATTTAGTGATGAAGTACAATGTGCACCTTTTTTTACATGCCCAGCAAATGGCCTATCTCCTCTTACTCTATAATTTATTGTTTGTTTTGGATGACAAAGAGCCCGACAAAGGATTCATTGCTCTTGTGTCCCTAGTATGTTATAATTTAGCTAAAAATGACATTTTGAAGAGGATGGGGATTATATTTTTGACGTTACAGTGCACCTGGTTGGGAGCTATGAGCAGAGCCAAAGTACAAGATCTAAGTAGACCCTAGAGAGTTGTAGGGGTGAATCTCTTTCTGAACCATCATGGTGGAAATATCCTATCTGACTAAAGGCATTAGAGAAGGCTAGTATGAAAAGTAGTTAACAAAAAGTTACTGTTCAGACTTTATTCCTTCATAGTTGATAGCTTCATATACTGCCACAGGCAGAATCATAAAAATACTCTCTTTTTTCCACAGTGCACACCTGACAGCATTGTTAAATGTCACAGAGAAATAAAAATAGGTTGGTGAGCCAAATGAAATCCCACTGCAGCTGTACAGGCTTCAGTACTTGGACCAGGTGGATATGGTCCCATTTGCCATCTAGAAAAAGATTTATTTTACTTGAAGTAATTAAAAATGATGTTTAACTCAGGCCAGATATCTAGAGGGATGCTCCTTGAGTGTTAGCTGTGAACTAATGAATATGGTTCATTTTGACCTTAGGGAGGCTTATGGTGCTGTCTTCCATAGCATCCTCATAGACAAACTGCTGCAAAGACTGGGTAAATGAGAAGTGGGGTCAACTGAAAAGTTATTGAACAGCCAAGCTTAGAGGCATAAATTCCAGTTAGGAACAAGTCAATATTTGTGTAACCAGTAGTTTATACTGGGACCAGTATTATTCATTAATAACTTCGCTGATAGCACAGGATGCACCTTCCATAGTTTTGCTAATTATACAAAGCTGGAAGGAGTGAATAATGCATTCAGACAGACCTCATCAGGCTGGAGAAACAACTTGACAGGAATTTGTGACGTTCAACTAAAGGAAAAACCAAGACCTGCACTTGAGGAGGGATAATCCCTGCAACTATACAGTGGAAGAGGACAGAAGCTCTGTGGTGAATGCCTAGCAGGGGCAGGTAGGCAACATGTTGAAAACTAACCAGAATTATGCTGTCCTGGCAAAGAAAGGCAATATTCTCAGGTGCACTGGGAAGAGTCACCAGGTCAAAGAAGTTGATCCTTCCCCATCAACACCTGGAGTACTTTGCTCAGTGCTAACATCCCCAGTACAAGAAAGAAATACTGGAGAGAGTCAAGAATAAGAGGTTGGAGCATCTGAGCTACACTGAGCTGTGGGGAGCTGAGATTGTTCAGTTTGGTGAACAGGAGACTCAGTGAATTTCCTTGATGGACTCAACATTTCTGTGATTCTGTGTTCATTGCCCAGTGAACTCTTTCTTGTAGTGCATTTATTCCTGTGACCAGCTTGCCTCTAAGTACTCTCTACAATGTATACAGGCCAGTGGGATTTTTTTTTAGAGTTGGCATGGATTTGTTTCAACATCATTTGGCCTTCACTGAGACTTTTGAAGAAAACAAAAACCATGACAGTCACCTTTTAGAAGGGACAGATGAGTTTCTCTTTCTGGTATTGCTGGTATGTTTTGTCTACGAGTTGGAGACATCGCTCTTTCACCTGTGTGTGGAAGAGCAGAAGACAACAGATACATCTGTAGTCTTTGAAACCCAGGGGCTATACTTTCACATTAAACTGGGCGATATCACAATTGCTGTCTTACAGATAAGATTCAGAAACAGTAATTTCTGTCTTTGATATCATCTAGAAACTCAATTCAGATGAGATTGGCTGAGAAAAATTCCATCTAGGTGGCAGAAATTAGTGAGCAGTGATAAGTAATAAATCAATGAGAGATGAAGAGGTGCCGAGAGGCACTTAGGAAGTACTACTCTAAGGCGAATGGACTTACTTGAGAAGATGTAAAATTTCCTGTTCTTAGAATCATTAATGAAATCAAATCTGAAGGAACAATATGATCCATTTCAAAACACCATACTTCTTTACATTAGTTTGATCCTTTTTTCCTGTGTCTGGGAAAGCAAAATAAATTCCCTCATAAAAAGTAAATGGTGAAAAAAGACATTTAAACACCTTCAATGTTTTTGATCTTTTAATTTCTCCATGCATGGGTGACTGTTGAATAATGTCTACTGATGTGAATATTATCTTGCAATAAAGCCAGTCACGTAGAAAATCAAGATATAAATTATAAATTAATTACAAATCAAATCTAAAATCATGTTCACTATATTCTTTTTTTTTTGGGGGGGAGTGGGCAGGCGATCAAAGTGAGGGAGTAATTGGGGTGGTTATCTGGTGATTCTGGCTCGTATATAAATTATTTCAGGTTTAATATACCTGCCTGATAGAAAGAGAAATATCTGC
>VZRI01011893.1:14336-145420 GCA_013397515.1 Upupa epops
CTGAAGGAAAATGCTCTCTCAAGTGACAGAATTTTACACAATAAACAACAGCATCTTATTATTTTTTGACTGCCTTAGCTGAATTCATATTTAACCCATTTTTGATGTCTTTTGTATTCCAGTGTTTTTAAACTTCCTTTTTAAAAATGGCACACTATAGGACAAACAAATTATTATCATGGTGCTTGAAAAATACTGTAATCAAACAGTTGACAAGTCGAACTCCTCATTTAAAAAACCCCAAGAATACAGACTTTCCTTGACAGTAGAAAATATGTCATTATTTTTTGCAAATTTAAAAAAATCATTGGATTTTATCATAGAATCATCAGGGATTGGAAAGGACCTCAAAAGATCATCTAATCCAATTCCCCTGCCACAACAGGACACCCCCAGGTCCAGGTGGGTTTACAATGTCTCCACAGAAGGAGACTCCACAAACCCCCTGTGCAGCCCCCTGCAGTGCCCTACATTCTGAGAGTTTATTTTACATAAAGTGAGAAGATATAGGAATGCAGATTGGTAGCCAGGATAAATTGAAATAAACACTGTGTCTAATGATACATGTAAAAATATTTATAAATACTCGTAATAGATATAACCTGAATGCCTGCTTCAGGAATTTTATAAACAATTGAGAACATCATTAGTTCCCTCAGCTCATAAATTTTGGTATAATAGAAATGAAAGGGTTTAGCTACCTTCTTGAGAACTGAGAAAGGAAAGCTCACTTTTCTGGTGGAATTCCTAACACATTATAAGTGTGGGTTCATTTAGACAAGTGGAGGTGAAACAAGCAGTCAGACCCATGTAGCAACAAAGCAGGTAAGATGACTACTGGGATTACTTTTTCATCCTTCTCCTCTCTAAGATGATTTAAGAAAAATACTGAGGATATTCTATTTCCTCTTGTCTTGTATCATGTAGGATGAAGCAAAATCAAGTATTTTTCTTAGGTTTTGGCCTCTATCATTTAATGTTTAGTCAGTACCTAAACAATTGTGCCAAGAGTACAGGAAGTGTTCAGTTCAAAAGGCATTTTCACAAGTGCAGCTATTCTGTCACATTTTGTACCCACATCTAACTGGAAAAAGTTGCAGATAGATGGGTGTCAGTGTCTTCTCACAAGTAATAAGCAATTGGACAAGAGAAAATGGTCTCAAGCTGCACCAGGAAAAATTTTGATTAGATATTAGAAAAGACTTCTTAGTGGCATGGTCTAGGTTCTGGTGATGTTAGGTTATAGGCTAATTCTGCCTAATTCTGTGATTGAAAGGGTCATCAAGCATCGGAGCAGGCTGGCTACCTAGGATGGTAGCTGTATTGCCATCCCCAGACATGTTTAAAAATAATGTAGATGTAGAGCTTAAGAACATGGTTTAGCAGTGGGCTTGGACAGTTAGGTTAAAGATTGGGCTCCATGATCTTGAAGGTCTTTTCCAACCTGAACTGTTCTATTACTCTATGATCTTACCTTTTCCCATTCCCAAAGTTCCTACTCTCCCTCTGTGTCCATAGTTACAACATAGCAACTGTAGCCTCTATTTACTACCTCAGTTGTGTTAAACTTCAGCAATAAGGAACGTGAAAATGGACAAATACTGTTTAAAGTGCAGAGATTCAAGTGTCATCTTCTTCCCCATCCCATTTTACATTAGACACTTTTAGCCACTGTTTGTATTATTTTAATCTTTCTCAAAGGCAAGGAGGATTATATCAACATCTTTTTGTCAGGATAGCTGTGGAGTTCTGAGCCGCAGGTCATAGGAACCCATCCTGTACCCCAGCTGTGTTACTTTCCTTTTTTGAAACAGAGACCTCCCTGAGAGACTTCATTTCATATTGGAGACAGCATAAGCTGATGTCAAGGCTTTTTCTTCCTCCACAGACATCTTTGGATACTGCATGGGACATGATTCTGTACAGAGATTATTGCATAAAGGAATGGCAGGAACTAACAAAAGACACATAAACTAAATTTTCACATAGCCACCCATACAATCCAGCAATTATCCTCTGAGTAAGATGAAATATGAGGAATGTTTTCCCCTTTCATCCTCCTCACAGCTGCTTCGGGCTTTCAGGGAATGGAATGTTAGCCTCATGCAGGCTCCTTCCCAGCAGCCACTCCAGCCACCACTTCCCCTGCTCCCTAATCAATGTCTTTTTCAATTTCTACAGCAGCCAATTCCAACCTCATCCCTAAACTGCTAAGTGATAATCACAGCAGGGAAAAGCTGAAGGCCAGCTGCTGCTCGCACCAAGGACATCCAATGGGACAATGAGAAGTGGAAAAAGCTGGAGAATACTACCTTGGTTTAGGGGAGCTGGTGCTTGCTGGCATGCAGGGTAGTAGGACCAGGCATGCTGTACACTCTCTGATGACTCTGGGAAGCTGAGTGTGCCCCAGCTGAACTACAGCCTTTTACAGCTTTTAACACTGTTTCAGGTTTTCTTTTAGGGCACTGACTTCATTACACCATTCTAGATTGTATTTCACTCCTATCTGGGATCAAAAAAACCCATTCATTTATAATAAGAAAACAGGTAAGAACTTTTCAATAAACTTCCAGCCCTATGGCCTCAGGAAATTTCTGAGTTACTACTTCCCTTCTTATCTCTGTGGGAGTAAAAAGCATTTAAGTGTAGTTATGTGCTCAAAATGGAGAAAAGTTTGCAAAGGAAGGTCAAGACTTGTTTATACACACAGCAATCTAATATTATGTAACAAATACTTAATAATTAAAACAAAAATATCAAACCTCTTTTTTAGGATCAAGAGATAAGTGATTTATAATAGCAGGGTGTCATGTTCTAGACTGATATTTTTTAATTTTATTATTCTGAAAGAGAATAGTACCGAGCACAAGTAAAATACACAAAATGCAGTTTGAAATAAGTTTTATCTCTTACCCTTTGGGATCTTCTTTTGCATGAAGCACATCATAATGATTGGTCATATTATTCTTATTTCACTTAAATTCTAAGAGCTACACTGCATACGCGCTGCTGTGGTGATGCATGATGCATGTTCTGCCTGTACTCTCAAAGGCTGAAGGAAAGTAGAAGAACAACAAGTAAAGAAATCTGTCTGATTTTGAGAAGAAATAATAGTACTTACCAACACATATGTGTAAAAAAAAAGTGTTCTACTGCATCACATTATGCAGGTTTCTCTGAAAACAAAACGGTTCTTGCAATATTTCAGCATTCCATAAAATGTTAGATGGTGCATGAACTTCAGCATGATGTATTGTCATGTGAAGTCGTGGATGAAAACTTTTGAGTCCTAATTTCGAGACAAACACACACAATGAAGACGTAGAGCTGTTGGTACCCTGTGGACGCTGTTGGTACTTGTGGATGGCTCTGAGGAGAAATGTGGCGCACTTGGTATTTGCTGCAAAACTGTTGAGGGAGAGGCAAAGAGAGGACAATAAAAGCTTTAAGAAGAACTAGAAAAAAGAGACAGACACACAGAAAAATGTGTGTTATAGATGGGAAGGGAACAATTCATGGACACTATCACAAAAGGTAAGAAATGTAAGAAATGTCCTGACTCATGTGAAAGAGGCCTAGACTGGACGCGATAAGAGGGTGAAAGGGGAAATGACCTCATAGTATACTAATACCCTTGTGTCCTTTCCTTCAGAAGCTTTCAGCCCTCACTAAAGCTTTCCTCCATTAGTGAAGAAAACAAGCGGTGTTCCTTGTACTACACTGGAAAAAATCCCTCTTGCATTCTCCATGCTCATTCACCATTGTAGATACAAGAACATGTGGAGACTGCACCCACAGAAACACTGTCCCATCACAAGGCAAGTTAATGTCATTTGTCTTTGCTTTTTCTAATCTTTCTTGCATTTTTGACTTCTGGTTGGATACAGAGATATATTAGTAGAGATATATTATCAGAGATATATTAACAGAGATATACATAGTAGTTTTCCTTTCAGAAATCAATAATTTGAGGCTTACAGTTGAATTGCCATCCCCAGACATGTTTAAAAATAATGTAGATATAGAGCTTAAGAACATGGTTTAGCAGTGGGCTTGGGACAGTTAGGTTAAAGATTGGACTTCATGGTCTTGAAGGTCTTTTCCAACCTGAACTGTTCTATTACTCTATGATCTTACCTTTTCCCATTCCCAAAGTTCCTACTCTTCTCCCCTTGTGTCCATAGTTACAACCTAGCAACTGTAGCCTCTATTTACTACCTCAGTTGTGTTAAACTTCAGCAATAAGGAACGTGAAAATGGACAAATACTGTTTAAAGTGCAGAGATTCAAGTGTCATCTTCTTCCCCATCCCATTTTATATTAGACATTTTTAGGTCACTAAAGCTTTTCCTCCATTAGTGAAGAAAACAAGCGGTGTTCCTTGTACTACACTGGAAAAAATCCCTCTTGCATTCTCCATGCTCATTCACCATCATAGATACAAGAACATGTGGAGACTGCACCCATAGAAACACTGTCCCAAGACAAGGCAAGTTAATGTCATTTGTCTTTGCTTTTTCTGATCTTTCTTGCATTTTTGACTTTTAGTTGGATACAGAGATACATTAGTAGAGATATTAATAGCTATATTAGTAGAGATATATTATCAGAGATATACGAAGTTATTTTCCTTTCAGAAATCAATAATTTGAGGCTTACAGGTAGGTTATACCACTCTAAACCCCATTTCATATTACTTATTCAAGTCTATACAATTTCTTTTTAAATTCAGCTTCTTACCAGAACACTTTTTGTTTTTCAGAAGAAAATTAGTAGTTGCAGGGTTACAAATGTTCAAAATCTGTACAAGTAGAATGTTTTTTGCAGCCTTGAGGCTCAGCAGAAATACTTTCTACATGAATTCTCATATTCACTTTTTACAAAGTAGTTTTTACCTCAATTCCTAAAGAACACTCCAACAACAAAAGAAGTGCTAACCCTGGTAAGCCTTAGGCACTCCTCAAGCCAAATAACCTGGATAGAGGAGATTAAAACGGGTGGTTATTAGAAAGTTCACATGAAACAAGAATTGCTGAAATGAATGTTGCCCAAAGCACCGTTAAACTTTAATGCTTTAGACAAGATTAAAACTCCTGAGACTAACTTTTAGGCAACCAGCACTGACAGACCCCAGGTTCAAAGCCAGCCTTCGACATTGGGAAAATAGTGCTCTGCTGAGATGTGCTGTGCCATGGGAACACAGCTATTAGTATTTCATACAACCAGGTTAAACCTGCCTTAGATACACCTACACAAGTCATAATCTAATCTTTAGTACACCATAAATAAACCATTAACCAGAAATAATGTCTCACAGGAGAGGAGTAATACTACCTAACTTTAAATGCTGCAAATCTCTGCACTTGACCCTGCTTCCTGGTGCTCTCTGTGTAGTCAAATGTAGACTAACAATTAACCAAGATTATTTTAGAAATCTGCTTTAGAATGAAATGAATCACAATCCTGAAGTGCCATTTCCTTTCTGTTTGACAGGGAGACCTGCAGGGCACATAGGAGTGCCATGTTCTCAATGAATACATCTGCATGCAGCTCAATGGCTCCCATCTGCAGTACACATCAGCTGAGAACATCCAGAAAGTAAAAGACAGACAATACAGAAAAGTACTAAATTACCTATCTTTGCATACTGTTTTATCCCTGGAGGTGACCAGATATTTCAGAAATATTTTTGACATTCTGACATATTTTTGACATTGCTTTCTTTCCTGAGGATCTGTAAAATAAAGAGAATCTGAGCTTTATTTATGATACAGTCTAACATAATTATCTTTTTAAGTAGTATTGTTGTGCAAATTCAGTGTCTGATTTAACCTTGATGGTTAATGAAAGAATACAAAAAGTGTATTAGGAAAGCAGTTACTCTCACAAAGAATATTCTCCCAAAAGTCTCTCTTGTCCATACAGAGCATAGTGTAATAACTCACATCACAATATCACATTGTAGTTAGCTAGTTCTGGGGAAGATTAATACCTCCCCTCTTTTCTTTTCTTAATAATAAATATATCTTCTAACTTGATTTTAAATTTGGACCATACCATTTCCTTAAACTCACACGGTGACAAAGATAGATCTTTCTTTATTTATAACATTCCTTCAAGAGCTTTATATGTTCATTAAAACCCCTTATTTAAATATGTGGATGCTATGATGGATTTGTAAACCTTTTGGTTCAATTGTTGACAATTCAACAATTCCAGCACTCTCTGTCCTTTTGAACAGGGTATTAGCATCTGAGCACTGTGAAGAGGGGATCTGATCATTCACACTCTGGTGTTCAAGGATCTAGGAAACCTGTGGAGAGCTCCAGTCATGCTTTTATCTTCTTTTTTTTTTTTCTTTAAATCTGATCAAGACCTTTGGTTAAAGAAAAAAAAAAAATAAAAAGGAACAAAAAAGGGCTTCAAGGCATTAAATGAAGGAGGCAAAATGATTTAGTGCTCTGCTATTTGTAGCAAATCAATTTCTCACCCAAGAACTAGACAGAGATTCAACATCAAGAGATTTGATAGGAATATAGTGACTCTCAGGAGCAAATGAAATTAATTTTGGAAAAAGAACCAGTAGAATTGAAAGAATGATCTTAAACATCCTATTAAGAATTAAGAATATTGGTGAATAAGAGACAGCAGTGACAAACCTAATGTCTGAAATGTGTAAGGTAATCTGTTTTGGATACTATACAAGGTCTTTAAAAATTGCTATTCATGCTGTGAGGCGGAACAACAAAGAAATTAACAATGGTCCTTCTTACATTAATTTGGAATAGAAATATATTATTAAGATGGCAGTTGGAATCAACATGACTACGTTAAAACTATGCATGTGAAAAATATCCAGAAAAAGTTGGAAAGTCTATATCAAAATTATTTTCCCCAAACATGTGTCAACTAAATATTTAGATAAATCCATTTCTTCTAAGAGAATTTCATTTGAACCTGAATGGAATACAGTAAAAGTGTAATATTTTTCTCTTTTTTGTCTATATTTATGGAATAAAATGTTCCTGTCTGAAATAGAGACCTAAGAAGTTTAGGAATCCTAATTTTTTTCCCAGATTATTCTAAACACCTACCTTAGAAAAACATGTACCAAGCCTCACTGAAGCCAACTTTTATCAGGGATTACAGAAGCAAGTTAGATGAAAAAGTCAGATGTTTATAGCTTGCTAGATGAACAACTCTCTTATGTTGGGTGTTGTAGGACAATATGGTGTGGGGACTTTTTAATATCACCTGAAGCAGCATCCAAACAAAAGAATGGCTTCCAAAAAATCAGAAACTTGAAGCAATCTAATGACAAAAGTTAAAAACTGAAACCTGAAAAATAGATCTGTTTTTTTTTCTGAATTTCCACTTGTAAGGGAAAAAGCCTTGATAGATTATGGAGATATTTTTAGTATCTTGTCAAACCTGTAGCTAATATCTGATACTTTGTACTTAGAAGAAATAAACCCATATCCTTTACTCATATTTGGAATTTTGTAGAGATAGTTCAAGTGTCTTCTCTAAAGTGTGTCTATTGCTCACTGAAAAAAGTAAGTAAAATGGAGCCTGGCACTAACTGCATAAATATTATGGAGATTCTTATGTTACAAACTAATGACAAATTTTAGAAAAAATACACTGGAAGTTTTGAAAAGCAGCTCCAGATTCCTTGCACGAANCAAGATAGTTCAGGTGTCTTCTCTAAAAAAAAAAATACACTGGAAGTTTTGGAAGGCAGCTCCAGATTCCTTGCACGAACTAGCTAATGAAGTTTCATAAAAGCATCTATGTAAAGAAAAATATGAAAGTACAGGGTAATAAATTGTAAAGAAAATAGGTGACTGCAGCAGAAAGCCATAGCGGGATTATATTCAAATAAGCAGTTTGCAAAGGTTAAGCTGTATATCAGCATCATTATTATTCCACTTATCCAGGAACATTTGGCTTACAACTACATTTGAATAGTTATCCCAGATCCCTTCATTTAACATCATTTGCATGCTTTATTAACATGCTCATCTCTCTTACCTTTTGTCCATGAGCACATTAAATGGAGGTCAGAACTCTGGCCTCTAGAGTCCGCACAGACACCTCCCATCTACTTATTTCATTGGTAATTTTCATTACTCTTTGCTATAGATTTTTAGATTTCAGTCCATTGACTGTGTTCTCTGTAGAATATACAAATTTTTCAAGTGGAATGTGATTTTTTAATTGAGCTTGTATCTGTGAAAATTCAACTAAGATCATCATACTATGATCCAGAATCTGTTTGTCAAACAGTTTATTGAGATGTTAAATAAAACAGCATATGAACATAATTTAAAAGTGGCAACATAACTAAAATATTTCACAAGCTAGAATGCCTATTCTGGTGGGTTCTTTGCTTCGCAGGCATTAGTCCTGAATATGCAGGGATGCTTCAGCCTGAATTGACCTCCACAGAATTGAAAGCACTAGGAACCATAAGGTGTAGAGTTTTCCACATGCAATGATTTTTCTCTTTTATTTTAGTGTTGGAAATGACTTAACCAGTGTGAAATGAAAGAATCATCCAAGAAATGAAAGAACCACCCAAGCATTCTCACTAAATTTAAAATTTCCACTTGCAAGTGTTAAGTTGCACATATGGGTTAAAGTCCTGTTTTTAGTTTAAGGTAAACCAGTGTGGCTTCATTTAATTCAAAAGAACTAGGTCAGTTCACTTCATCTAATTATCTTCCAGTTCAGACTTTTTTTGCAAAGGGTATGAGCTCAACCTAAGAGGTTGGACTTTGAGAATTACCCCATTCCTCCTTTCCAAATAGGAGCTCATATGTTTGAAAGACTGTTATATGTTTGAATTCTTCCAGCTGTGTTTCAGCTCCCCATTATTGTCAGAAGCATCTGACAGTGACTTAAATATATTGATTATTGTCTCCAGATTGTTTTCTGAACATTATACTGAGGCAGCTGGACTGTTTCCAGAAGTGAATGAGAGCCCCCATTTCTGAGGCTGCTCAATAAGAACTAATAAAGTGGCAGCAAGATTTATGCAGCCCACCAGTACTAGCTACACAAAGTGGTGTTCTCAGCCTTGAGATCTCTGGTGGCCCACTATCACCAGCCTTTTCTGCAGCTTCAGCCTCACTGGGCCCAGAACGAGATAGCAAGACATGCATCCAACCTTGGGCCTTCAGCATGATTTCAACAGAACACACACATTCCAGAGAAATACAGCCCAGAGAAATGTAGAGGTAAATTATAATAAGCAAAAAAAACCCACAGAATGTCAAGAGAACGACAGTAAATCTTATGGAATTCTTTTGATTTATTCTATGCTGAGAAGCAAACAACAAACTTCTCAGGATCGGAACTAATTCAAACAAAAGAGTTTCATTGATATATGAAGCTGACGGATGTTGCTTGCTCTGTATATTGTGATTTATAGATTGCTGGCATCCATATATTTTGAATGCTGAATTTACATTGTTTAAAAATAAACTATCATGGCTGGGAATGGAAATCAAGGAAGGCTCCTATCTAACAAAATGACTGTGAAACAACGTCCATGTAGAGTAGCACTCAGAAAGCAAAATCTGCAGTTTTACTCTATAAACTGCCAGAATGTAAGAGCACCTAGACAAACAATGTTTTCATGCATGAGAGGGAAGAAGAAAAGTCTTACTTTCAGTGCTCAGTTTTGACATCCAATGCTTATCCTGCCTTTTACACATTGCCTGCTTTTAAACTTGATTTTTTCAGTTAGCATGACAGGAAGCCTTTGTGCATATGCAATTCCATGGCACATTTAGCCATCTACGAGGCTTATTTTGATCCATTTAAGGAGAAATTACATTTCTGTAGGAGCACTAAAGTCAGTGTGGCAGAGTTTGAATGAAAATTAGAAGCCACAAAAACTGCTCACCAGCGTCCAATAGCTTTTATAAACCTTTGCAAATAGTCAACAGGATGGTTAACAGACCGTGATGACATGAGAAACATGATGTATAATGTAATTATTTCAAGCTAAAGCAATGAGACAATTCATTTTAATAATGAAACATAATACACTGCTAATTGATAGTGCATTAGCTTTTATGGGATATGGAGTATGGAAGCAACGGTAACAAATCAAGTATATGCTATACTGTTGTATGCTAACTGCTGCTTAGCATGCAGGGGAATGTATAAATAAAAGCTCTCAATTACAGTAAAAGTGTCAATATTGCTTCTGCAATGGTGGTAAAATTTAAAATAACTTTTCAACTCATCTGTTTTGATCATATTAAAAGCAAAGTGACTGGTCATTCTGAAGTTCCTGAAATACTATCTTGGTTATTACAAATAGCTAGTCCCTCATTTTTATTCTGAGAAACTATATTATTTTAATATGTTCTCTAAAGGAGGATTTTGCAGTAAATTAGATTATTAATATGTACAAAGCTATTTTAAGTTGAAATGTATGGCATCAAGTCTCTTGAAGCAGTCTAAAGCCTAGTAAAATGACTCCATAATTTGAAATAACCCCCTTTGAAATACAAAATCCTTGTCAGGTTTAAGTTTTAGTAACTAAGTACAAGCCTTAATAACAAGTAGGATGTTGTGTAGGAAAACTTACTAAATATTATGGAATTAATATTAAAGCTTCCACTATAATTTAATGAATCAGTCTTGATCTTTCTGAAAAGCAATATTTTTGAAATAAAGACTGTGATATTGTTTATTCCTTTTATTTAGAATTGAAAACTGAAAAAATGAATGTTCTATGGTTTTGAAAGAACTTCCCTTGTCGCCAGTTATGAGAATGTCTACGTGTCCTTTCATGTTATTAAGCTCTTTAGTTTAATGTATTTGTTGATTTTAGGGACATGACTCCATTCATTGAACCATACAGCACTCAAAACTGTAAAATCTAAACGCATTTTACATTTGCATTTGTTTAGCCTGTGTTCTGTATAAATCAGGGAAATCACATGTGATGCATCCCTTTAAAACACAAAAAGATTTAACTGAAAGAGAAGGAAAGAATAAAGGAAGTGCTTTCAACATAGCTTTGCAAGGTGATCTGTACCATTCAATCGATGTCTTTGCACTGCATTCCTCTAGTTCCTTGCTGGTTCTGTGAATTTGTGATTTGAGCACTATCAAAGTGAAAATTTGCTAGTTTCAATTATTTAAAAAAAATTAAATCTGCTCCTAGAAGAGATTATAATGTATAACTTGCAGGAAAGTTAGTGTTATTATAGGATGGGCATAAGCTGCTAATTTTTCCTGACATAATGCTGCTGCACATCATCAACGGAAGGAAATGAAAAGCCAAATGCTGAGTCTGTCACTGCATCAATCCTGCTTGCAGGCAACAGGCCTCCACACATCCAGGAAAATACGTTTTAGGATTTGGCTTATATGACTCATGTGTTCATCAGATCCCAAACAAGAACATGCAGTTTGCTGCTTCATCTGATCCTGACTTCTGAGAAGTGATTAGATTTTCCTGCCTCTTTCTACCAATCTTAATTGCACTGTTGTTAAAGGGGTAGATGTTATTTATGAATGCTGTTTGCTGTCCTCGTTTCCCTCTTCCTCTCCCCCTGTTCTGCTTAATCAAATTTTAACTCTTGGATCATTATTTTGTTATCCATTTTGGCACTACTTCACTATACACAAAAAGAGTAAAATACACACCTTTCTTAAATAAACCATATACTTAGCCAGCTTTAGCTAAGTAATACTGTAAGTTAAAAATGTAGTAATTTAGAAAATTGCATAGAATTTCAGCTATTGTGTCTATATTTATTTCTATTTGAAGTACAGAAAGATAGAATGGTTTAGATTGGAAGGGATCTTTAAAGGTTGTCTAGTCCAACACCCTTGCAGTGAGCAGGGACGCTTCCCACTAGATTCAGATTGCCCAAATCTCCATTCAACCTCACCTAGAATATTTATCACCTCTCTTGATCATCCTGTTCCAGTGCTTTACTGCCTTAACTTTAAAAAAAAATCATTATATGCACTCTAATTCTCTTATCTTTTATTTTAAAATCATTAACCTTTGTGCTGTTGATATTGATGATGGCTTGGAATCCATCATGAACAAATTTGCACATGACACCAAGCTTGGAGCCTGTGTTGATTTGCTGGAGGGTAGGAGGGCCCTGCAGAGGGACTTGTACAGACTGGAGAGATGGGCAGACTCTGATAGGATGAGTTTTAACAAGTCCAAGTGACGGATTGTGCGTTCTGGTTATAACAACCCCAGGCAGAACTATAGGCTGGGAACAGAAATCTTGGAGAGTACTCAGGTAGAAAGAGACTCGGTGGTATTGGTGGACAGTAAACTTAGCATGAGTCAGCAATNCTTGCTCTGCTTCAGTAAAGCACAGAATCCAGAGCTGCCAAGAATGTCTCTGAATTTAGGTGTTTTGTAGCTTTGGACAAAACAGAAATAAGAAATCAGATGTTCCATCTGATGTCAGTAGGATATTAGACTTGACATTAGGAAAAGGTTTTTTACTGAAAGAGTGATCAGATTTTGGAACGGGCTGCCCACGGAGGTGGTTGGGTCACTGTCTCTGGAGAGGTTCAGGGTTAGTCTGGATGAAGTGGTGAGTGGCATGGTCTAGATGTCAGATGTTTAGGTTTACTTGGTTGGATTTAGGTTGGACTGGATGATCTTTAAGGTCTTTTCCAGCCTCATCATTACTGTGAGACTGTGATACTGTTGCAACAGGCCTTACTAAAAACAATGGTCTCCGTTTTTCTTATGGGCTGGTTTTAAGTATTGAAATTTGGCTATAAGGTCTTCATAGAGCCTTCTTTTCACCAGGCTGAACATCTTCAGCTCTCTCAGACAGAAGAGATGCTCTGTCACTCTGATTGTGGCCCTCATCTGGACCTACCAACAGGATCATTTCTTTCTTGTACTGGGTAATCCAGAGCTGGACACAGTACTGCAAGCAATGTTTCACAAGAGCAGAGTAGTGGGGCAGAATCACCTCCCTTGACCTGCTGGCCCATGGTTCTTTTGATGCAGCCCAGGATACAGTTGGCCTTCTAGCCTGTGAGTACTTGTGGCTGGCTTTTGTCCAGCTTTTCATCCATTAGTACCTATGAGTCCTTCCTTTTCAGGCTGCTCTCAATCCCTTCATCCTCCAAACTGCATTGATACTGAGGATTGGCACAAGTAAGGTGCAGGGACTTCACACAAATCATTAGTCTGTCTCTTAATTGATTTTAATTTGTCTTCTGGCAGAAGCTTGAATCTCACCTTCCCACACTCAATAGGTCAAGTGTAGCTCAACTACCTACATGTGCCAGCAGGTGTAGTCAGTTGTAAGACTGCTTAATATTAACAGTCTGCCTCTCAAAACATTGACACAGTTTCTCCAACAGATTCCCCACAACTAAAGGTGTTAATAGGCAGAAGTTGCAGGGAACGGATAATGAAGAATGCCATGACTATTGAAAGAATATTTTAAAGCTAGTATTAATTATTGTTATTTTTATTAGTGGTGCTGGTGTCATCAGTGTTGTTTTTATTTTCTTAATCAGATGTTAGTGTCAAACTCTGTTGTAAATGAGGATAAAAATGTCAAGATCAAAGCATGTAATGCATTTTTAAGATTACCTCAGTTAATACTGGTTTAGAAATTGCTAATTAGGTTTCTCAGATTACCAGCCTTCTGACAGTCTTGTAAATCACTGTTGTGCATACTTTAATGAAGTTAAGAAACAGCAGGGCAGTTGTGCACCAATTTCAAGACCCGCCTGGATGTGTTCCTGTACAACTTGGTCTAGGTGATCCTGCTGTGGCAGGGGGATTGGACTAGATGATCTTTTGAGGTCCCTTCCAATTCCTGATGATTCTATGATTCACAAAAACTACTGCTAGGATGGGAAGACTGAGTTTGCACATGACTGGCCAAGTAAGAGCTGGCAGGCAGCAAGACACAGCTTCATCAAGCATACTTCAGCAGTAACTGATACTGTGAGCACTCCTGGGTAAATGAACTAGGTGAGTTAAAATCAAATTTATTTATTTGAAGTCTGAATTCATGTGCTTAGCTGGGTTTAATGAGAGTTCTCTCACACTGTTTCCTGTTTAACAAATTCTTTTTTGCTGTTTCAGCACCTTTATCTGTCAAATTCCAGCTAGAACCCAGTGCTCTCCAGTGCAAATATTATGTCTTCTCCAGAAAATCACCTGTTTCAGCTGAGACAGAGAGCTAAATTGCTAATTACAAGTGTTACTCAGTTCACTTTTTCCTACCTGAGATGCTTGTCTAAAGAAGACATTTTCTTTCTCTGCATTGCAATGTAGGCTGTTAGCAGAGGGGTGACAAGCACTTCCCTATATATGTAATTAATCTCGACATTGGAGAGGCAGCATCACACAGTGATATGTGCCTGTTCCTGCTGACTTGTATCTCGGATTAATGTCTGACTTCATGGTTTATGCAGGAAAGGAACATACACATGAATCTTAGGATTTCTGAACTTGTGCCTAATGCACCAAATCATTTTTAGAACAGGCTTCTACCAACCTTCCACTGTTAGAGAATGTGTCACAGTATAGTTATATGAGAGACTTCCTGTGTGCTAACTCGTTTAATGTAAAGGAAACTCTGGTATCTCAGGAACTATTCCAGAGCATCAGGTCACCATCTCAACTTCAGAACACTTGGGGGTCCCATCCCAATGAAGATGTGAGTTCTTCTGCCTTGCAGATAATAATTAATCTTGTAAGTGGCATTGGTCAGTATAACTTTGTACATGTAAGTATCTTTTCATTGGGCAAGGTTTGGTTTGAATAAGACATGGGAAATGAAAATTGGATGCACAGATGTATGAACTAACAGTCAAACAAAATGACCGGCTCCATCCTGATACACACTGTGTCCTTCGGACAGCATTTTAAACATCAGCAGAAATTTAGTTCCAGGAAAATACGAATAACCTTCCACTGTGTTATTAACATTTGCCTGAACTCCAAAGAGTTCAGTGGTTTTGCACTAAAGTTAGCCTAAACATAATCTCACACATTTGCTGTCAACATCTCAATGGCACAAGCAGCTTTCTGTATCATCAAAGCATCCCTAATTAACCTCTCGTCACTGTAGACAGAAATGATGCATGACGCTTTGGAACTACTGAAAGGACATGATGAAGTGATTGACTGTGTTTCATGGTTCATGAGAAAAACACTGACTGATATGAATTAGGACTGCCTAGAGGTTGTTGTTTCAATTTAGACTGGTGCCATGGGACTTGTGACCATGAATAAACAACTGTTCACATGAGGTTATGCTAGTGGCCTAATTTGGATTGTTTTATCAGCAAGCACTCTAAACGAGACAAGCATACAAAAGCATACAAATACTGGCCTTTCCATGTGCTTCTATGGGTGGAATAGTTTTTGGTGAAGAAAATAGCAAATTATAGAGTTTACAGATGGAGGAAATATTTAAGAAGAAATACACTGAGTAGGATTAATAAATAGTGGGTCATTTTTGGAAAATGGAAAAATAGAAAATCGAAAATATATTCTTCCTTGATGGCAGGTAGTATTTAGGTTAAAAATCAGACAGTCTATTTGATTTATAATCTTGTTGCTATTACTATCCAGTAGTAGTTTCAAATTATTTCAGTATCATAAAATAAACTTAGGTTAAGCCACGAACCTATCTTGTGCATATCTTCTCATACTTCACTGCAGTTTTTCTTGGTTTCCTTTTGCATCTTTTATTTAGCTTGTAATTTCAGTAGTTTTCTGCCTCCATTTTTTCCTTTAAAGATTTATCCTAATACAAGCCTTTACTTTGCTGTCATTCTCAAATGAAACTAGTAGTTTTCCTATTTTTCCATGTTTCTTTACTGCACCTCCTCTTCCATAATTGGTGGACAGGTGGACAAGAGTACAGTACCTCAGATAGAGACTAAGAGGACCAAATTCTGTAAAACATATTTAAGGACTGCACAGCAAAATGTGTTGTCACCTATATTCTTACATGATTCTGTGATATATGAGAGGCAAAACAATGTTGATGAATTAAACACAAATTACTCTTACCATTAAACTGACAAAACTTCAGCTGAAACTTTTTCCTTGGCTATTTTTGTACCTGGAAATCTTAATAATAGCATTTTTATAAGTAAAATGTCCATTTCCATAAGGTAAAATGTCATATTTATATGAAGAAGTGTTTCAGCAACCATTAACAGTTACAAAACTTTTACCCGTATCATGAAATTATAAATGAAAAGAGTGATTACAATTTATCATTGTAAGACTGGAAGCAGATGGAGAGATACATGCTATATTTCACATTGTCATTGCAACATATTTTCTACCAGCATTTGTTTTGGCAACAGGACAGATGACATACTAACGATATTTGGAATATTTCACAAAAAGTGAGAGCAAGGGTGTTACTTGATTGAAGGGACAAAACTGTCCTCCACAGAGAGTTAGGAAAAGGAAGGGGACAATCTCATTCATCTAAGAGTAGACAACCTTATTTTCCTCTCACTTATCTTGATGTCTACTGTGCACATAATTAATTAAGTTCTTTAGAGCTAGTATCTAAACCATGGCTTTAAATCTTGACGGAAAATGTTAAGAGAAGTTTGTTCAATGCATCTTTCTAGCAGTATTTCCTGCCCTAACCAACAGAATCAACAGTCTTAATTATATAAAATGTACAAAATTCTATAAATACATCAAAATCGATCAGCTATGTCAGCAGAAAGGGTTTTGTGTGCTGTTAACCCAGTAGTGGAAAGCAGAATCACAAATTAGCTGAATTATTTTGGTTGGAAGAAATCTTTAAGATCTAGTCAAACCACTGATGAAACACTGCCAGGTGTCCAATAATTCATGTCCCTCAGCAATACAGCTACCGTTTTTTTAAATACTTTGTGGAATGGTGGCTCGATCACCTCCTTGGGCAGCCTATTCCAATGCCTGATAACCATTTTGGTTCCCTAATGTCAAATCTCACATCTGTGCAACTTGAGGCCATTTCCTCTCATTATCACTTGTTACTTGGGAGAACAGAACAATGTCCTCCTCACAACAACCTCTCTGCAGGTAGCTGTAGACAGCAATAAAATCTCTCCTCAGACTACTTATCCCCAAGCTAAACAACCCCAGTTCCCTCAGATACTCCTAACAGGACTTGTCCTCTAGACCCTTTACCAGCTTTCTGTTGTTTGTATTTTACCAGCCCTTTTCTGGACATGTTCCATCACTTCAATATCCTCCTTATGGTGAGGGGTCCAAAACTGAAATAGCATTTGAGGTGTGCCCTCACCAGCTCCAAGGACAGGGGGACAATCAAAAGTCAGTAAACTGACAAACTTTGCTGAACTGAGATCTAAATATTTGTCCCTTGTACTTGTCATGTTGTTTGCTAAAGTGAGACAGAGAGAAAAAGGTGCTTCTGGGATAGGCAAATTTGCATTACAAATTCTGTTATTTATTCATGGATCTTGAGTCTTCAATGTGAAAATGTTGTGTACATTAAAAAAACACATTAAAAGAGTATAAGATGCAACAGGATGGAACCTACCTGAAAACACAGCTCAGATAAAGTGACATACGTATCTGTTCAGATTCGCCTCCTTCACAGATAGTGGTATGTGCTGAAAAGACAAAGGAGATAGAAAATTTTCAGGGGGGATATTTGCCTGAAAGCACTGCTAGAATTTCACAGAGTAAACAGACAATGTAACAGGACCAGCCCTGAATATGATTTTGTACAATCTTTTTTCACCATATTATAAAAGAGCATGAAGCAAGACATGAAGTAGTGTTTAGAGTACACCACATGACAGTACTTCACACATTTCTGTCACTGAGTGTTCTTTGTAGTCCCCCTCAGTTTAGTTGCTGAACATCCAGAAGACACAATTATATATTGCCTCCAAACACAGAAGTGCTGGCAAGTGAGTAATTAAAGGCTTTCCTTTCCATCTGCAGAGACTACTCTTTGGTTATAGCAATAGGAGATTCTTTCACTTGTCTGCACTGAGCACTTGGTATCCAGAAGTTAGATTTATTTATTTTTCTCCTACCTTCAGTGAAACTTTGATCTCATTGATCCTACTCTGCTTTCTTCCTTGGCACTGTGGTCTAACTATATTTATCTGAATTTACGGTGTCACCCCCCTCATTTAAGTAGGAAATATTTGTTACTGGCTCCCATTACAATGAAAGGATAGAAACAGGCACTTTAGTGGGCAATTCATCTTGTCTAAAAGTACCACAACAGGATCTCAGATGCATGTATTTCCAGTTTAGGCACTGCAATTGTATGCCTGAATTTCAAATTAATTCATTTAGGTCTTAAAGTTTGTCAAAAGTCTAGAGGAAAAATTCTGTTGGAGTTAAAGAAAGAGCAACAGATGAAGTTATCTAGCCCTTGGAATTTGAATGCCAATTAAAAATGTAGTTTCTTAAAGTATGTTTTGTTGTATATTGGAGCATCATGAAAAGATTCTCCTACTTTAATTACATTTAAACAATTATGTAAATTCTTCAGAGTTCTCATGTTCGTTTATTTCTCCTTCAGCTGCTCACTACAATGAGATAACTATACGATGTTATGTTTTACATTATTTGTTCCATTATGAAATTCAGAGAATAAATACCCTGGGATAGAACCTCTGTCACTTTATATTTTAGGAAGCAGATGAACATGTTAGATTATCACTTCTTCTGAATCGCTGATGATATCTTTACCGTACCCTGCCATTTTCCAATTCAATATTGTGAAAAAAATCTCCAGTCAATAGCAGAGAAAAAAGTGAAGGGTTTTTTTTGTCTTTTCTGGTGGCCCCATTGCAAAGGCAATCATATATATTCCAAAGTAAAATTGAGAGATTTCAGTATACTTGAAGCCTGGTTTCTTATTTCTGATGTGACTCATCATATGTAGTCTGTATACTGTTTTCCCATGTTTAGTCACATTTAACAAGTGAAGCAACGTTGTTGATTATTTTATTGGTAAATTGCTTGAGATGAAATCTCCCAGTGTCACCTACAGGTCATAGGAAATAGTCAATGTAATGTGATGCTGAAACTTTCGAAGTAATTATCATCAACTCTTTGATCTTACTCCATTACACTGTAACACATTAGCATATTAAATCTAAATTAGGTGTCAATATGCCTTCCAATTTAATCATCATGAGGACTCCATCTGATTTCATTGATAGCTTCTTGCTGTATAAGTAGTAACAGCATTCTACTGCTGTTTCTGATTAACATAAACAAATTAAATTCAACTCTCAGAAAACATTCTTATCGCTCAGATTATTGAGAAAAGCCACAAAAAATGTAATCTAACCATGTCATCTTCCAAAGTAAAAGCAGATATTGCTTGCATTTAAATATTTAAATATATGCTCATGGTGCCTTGCATATATTAATATGTTCCAAGTGTATTTTGAATACAATGTTGGTATTACAACAGCTTTAGCTGAGTATTGCCTGGGACAACATTTGTCACATGGATTGACTTATGCAAATATTTTTATTTGTGTATGTAAATATTTGCGAGGTTATTTTAATTGCAGCATGATTTAATTTTATGATCAGCTTTCAAATCAGCTTTTTCAAATCAAAAATATGTCATGAGACATAGACCATTTAAGCATTTAATAAATGTGTCGAGGGAAGGCTACACAATACATATTTCAAAATGCTCAGTATCTTCCTACATTCTCCATTCTCGAGAGCTGACAATCTTGCACACTGTTTGCTATATTTATTGTAGCTAAAACAATTGTTAGTAATGAGGGTTTTTTGTGGCGGTCTGAACTAGGAGAAAATTCTAGTTTTCTGCCTGTTTTTTTCAGGACTTTCCCCATTTACAAGATGACTATTTGCACCAACATTGTTCGATCATATGGGCACATTCCGTCCATTTGTAAAAGAGCAAGCAAACCAACCCCAGGTACTAGGAAAACAATAGGTAAAGAAAAGCAAAGTACTTCCATCAGTCTTGAAAATGCTACAGCACAAAACATCTTTAAAAAGACAACTAACAAGGTAGTAATGAAAGTGGAGAAACATCAAAGGAGTTTATGTTTACATGCATTTAATTTCAATTCCTCAACAGTCAGTTTTATGAATAAGGAAGTCCTGAGTCATTTTGTTAGCTAAGATTTCAGTTTGGTATGCTAATGTACTTTAATATGCAAGGCAACACAGTCCAGGGAGGCAATTCTATTGTTTTGAAAAAAATCTCCTGCTTGTGGATGTTTCCATAAGGGCTGAAGGAGCTGGAGGAAGCAGCTAAGACAGTTTTTGGCAGGGAGTCTTTTACGTGTGGTTAAAGTTTTTGCTATGGAATTGCTGTTTGTAGGCTTTTGCTAGCAGAGACTTTAAACAGAGCTTGATGGTTATGTGGCAGCATCACCCCAGAAGGAAAGCAAAATAAACATAAAACCCCTGAAGTAATTTGTAAGCTTAAAGTCCTGCTAATTGAATTAGCCATTCAACTGTGGGTAGGACTTATTGTTCTATCAGAACTCAAGTTATTTTGCAGTAGAACAGAGGGGAACACATCTGTCTGAAGAACTGCTGTGAACACCTAATTGAACAAAAAAAGTCAACACACTCAAATGTGACTCCGGATTTCATGGATAAGGAAATGCACAGTGAGAATGAGGCAGACAGCTAGATATCACAAAATACAGGATTGTTGCTTTCTTCTGAGGTTTCTTTAAGGAGGAAACCTTCAGCTTGTTCCAATCATGAAACCCTTGCTTTTACTGGATAAAAAGAATACTCCTCTGCAGCATCATCATTTCATCCTGCCACAGTTGTTGCAGTTCTTACATCATTCCAGCATAAAACTGTGTTATGTACACAGGTTAGTTGTCTGCCTTCTGGAAAGCAAAAACCCAGTCATTCTGCAACATACTCAAAACCAATTCTGCCTTCAGTGCTGAATTGCCTAGGTATATGTCATTGGTGATGTACTATCAGATTTCTTACTTGTCCAGACATCAATAGTAGGACATGCAGTATTAAAAATAAATATTAACTGGACAATATGCCAACATGAGAAGGCCACCTGCTATCTGTATCTTGATCTGAATATTTGGCCTTCCAAAAACCCTGTTGTCCTAAATATCTTAATGTTAATGAGTATACAGCTCAGAGAATCACACAATCACAGAATTATTGAGGCTGCAGAAGACCTCTGAAATCATCAGGCCCAGCCTAAAATATACACATATCTGAACCAGCTCTACAGATTCTTGCCATAGTCATATGTTCAGGATGCAGTTCACCTCAGCCTGAGACAGACTTCTACAACAAATTCCTATTTACCCCCACTAATAGTGGAGAATGGTAAAGGAAGTCTAGGAGATGTCCACAAATACAGGGTTACTTTTGTGAGACCCTGAGGCATCTCTGTTGGCCCAAAGCACTTCTGAAGTTCATGTCATCATAAGACAGCTGAAACTGCAGGGCTCAGAAGTTTTTTTTTACAAGATAACCATAAATTTATGTCATTCTTTCTCTGATTTCTGGTTTCCACAGCATGCCATAGCACTGTATTCTGAAACTTCATTAGAAAACAATCAACAGACAATAAATAAAACAAAGTCAAAAGACTCTGATTTAATTTTACCCTCCCCACTATGAGAGCTCATGCCCTACTTTTTTCACCTGGTGTTTTTACTGCCTGTATACGGAGTTAAACGTAGCTATGTTCCGTTGGTTTTATACTGCACACCGTCATGCTAGCTGTAGGTGTTTCAGGGATTTATGCAGTAAAATACAACAGCCTGGTTTGTCCCAGTTCTCTTCTAGTAATTTGAAAATTCTCGGACATTTTCAGTGGCTAATGCTCAGATAACAGATGTTTTCAGTGAGGCATTTACAGTGTCTTAAAGACCTCAGTCCCAATAGTTGTTAAGGTTGTTTTTCCCATCCCACGTTCTATATGTCTGACAGTGTTATATCCACCCTTTTATTTCTAGTCATTTGGTTTGGAAGCTGGTTCACTGGCAATACCCTCAAAAATCCCAATGATTCTACCTCTTCATCACTGTTTTATGGAGTAAAATTTAAAAAAAAATAAATAAAACTTGGGATAGATACTGTTGCTACCCAGAGTTAGTTATAAAAACTGTGTTTTTAGAGAATGGCATAAGAAAAAGCTGGTCATATTCCACACTGTCAAAAGTGTGGTTCAAGCATAGAATTCTCTTCATAGAATGATCAGGCCCAGTCATTAACCCAGCACTGGCAAATCACCACAAAACCACGTCCCTCAGCATCAGATACATCCAACTTTTAAACACCTTCAGGAATGGTGGCTCCACCATTTCCCTGGGCAGCCCATTTCAGTGCCTGACAACATTCTCAGCTAAGAAAGTCTTCCTAATATCCAATCTAAGCATTCCCTGGCACAACTTGAAATAATTTCCTCCTGTTCTATCAATTGTTGCTTGGGGGAAAAGACCAACACTCACTTTACTACAACCTCCTTTTGGGGAATTGTGGAGAATGATAAGGTCTCCTCTCAGTCTCCATTTCTCCAGGCTAAGGCTTTAGCACCATCTCCTTTGTTCTCTAAACTACTCATCAACTTTGTTGCTGTGCTCAGGACATGTCCCAGCACTTTAGTGGCCTTCTTGTAGTGTTAAGGGCCCAAAACTGAACATGGTATCTGAGGTGTGGCCTCGCCAATGCTGAGCACAGAGGGACAATTACTGCCCTAGTCCTCTTGACCACATTTTTTAATAACGCAGGTCTCCTATCCTCTCTTTCACTGTCCTCCCCTACTTCCTTCAGCTGGTCATTTTGATGTGATATTTTCGTTGACCTGTCATAAACCTGCATCTGTAGGTTCAGATAGTCGAAAACTAGAGAAGAAATTAAAATGGTGCTTTAAATAAAATGGAATTGATTCTCTATATTTGATTTACAAATACCGTTCAGACTATTTAGGCCCTTGTCCATGATCAGAATACAGTACTTTTGAAGTGTTACTCAAAGAGACTGTGATCCTTACGATTTAATGTAACATTCTCCATCACCTTCAAACATACCATCTTACATACTGATACCTGTATACACACACTGTGCCTACTGCAACTCCCAGTTCATTGTCTCTAAAGTCAATGCTCACAGAGAGACGTAAATTGTATGTCAAACAGTACTGATTAATATCATACTAATACCAATACAGGGTCTATAATAAAGAGCCAGAGAATGCTTGAACTGGAAAATAGATTGCCTTCAATTCTTTTCCCTTCTCTGAATGCTTTTAATGGATTAAAATTCTCTTAAAATGAAGGTAAAATGCTTTAGGGATGCTTTAATCTGCTTCCACAGATAATAGCTGACATGAAATTGCTGTGCCAGACGGTATCACTGGTATAAATTCATAAGCAGTCAAGAATTATTCCATGGAATTCAAGACATCACATTATTAGAATATAAACTGTGAAAATGAAGCAAACACACTATTTCTGGGTCTCCAGAAACCTTCTGTTCTTAATATTTCACATTTAATATTTGGTAGTCAACCAAGATCATTTTTACTTCAGGATTATCATCGCTATTGCTGCTGTAATACAAGATATATGGAAGTGCTAATGACTAAAAAGTAAGCATTTTCAAGTGTTTTCATGTAGAAATAGACTGGGCTTTCTAAGGTACATGCAATATTCAACATTCTTAAATTATTTGCATATGTCAAACGGTAGCAATAAGCCTTTTAGTTAGGAAAAAATAACAGACTTCTTTCAAAAGGTGTCTCAAACATTTAGAAAAATAACAATTAAGAAGTCCATCAAGAAAAAGACATACCTTCAATATAGCTTTCACAAGATGATTGTTGGAACATCCTGTTCTATACAAATCTTTTTTTAGAGGTGATAAGGAGAATGTTTAAGCAAGCCAGAAAGAGTAAAATCCAGTGCATTGGGGGATGGCCAAGCCTGCCTCCTTTTAACTCCTGAAGGAGAATTCAAAAAAGAAGTTAGTCTTAAATTTCATTCATTCATTCATTCATTCAATAACTAAGTGGTACATTATTTCAGTTACTTGCTCTGAGGTCAGGTGACTACAACTGAGTATGTGATATTTTAGAGAATGGATTAAGTATTATAAACTGGGGTTTATTTTCTGTCTGTGTTCTACACGTATTTTCTAATGTATCTAGATTCAACTCTATCCCTTGGGAGACCTGACAGAAAAGGATCTACTTTGGCAAACAACGTTAGTGAGATAAACTTCACTCAACTGCCTCCAGAGTTTTCTTTAAATTGCACAGTAATGTATTTCCCAGTGTCACAAAATCGTTTCTGCATTCTGAGCCATGGAGTGAGTGCATCAAATCGATAATTGCTTAAGCATATGCTTAATTAAGCTAAAAAGCATGTGCATTTGAAACTGCTGCATGAATTCTTTAAAAAATAGCTTAGTGCTTTTCTTGCAGCATTACCTCCCTCCTGTCTCTCCCCTACACAGTTTTCTGAAGCACAACAAATTTTCATCTTTAAATTAATCCGTTCATCTGAGTCTAACATTATTTAATTTTTTAATCAGAGCACATTTTTATCTGCGGGAAGGATAGGAGATATTTTGTGCTACATAGCACCCAATTTAACATTAGATGAAAAGTTCTGTGTTCTGGCCTTGCTATCCATCACAGTGAGTTCTGAAAGTTCATACACCACTTTTCAAGGAACGGTCCTGATCTGACTTCAGAATTTTTCAGGCATTTCCAGACACTGCAGAAGAAAAAGTATCCAACAAAAAAATCCCCAGCTCTTGATATCTATAACGTTCTTGTAATAAAATACACTTACAGTGATAACGAAAACTTCATTCTTCCAATTGCTCTGAAATCCATTATTAATTAACTTTCCATTAGAGGTAATTTAATAAAAGACAATCCACTTTTATCTGAAAATTATAGTCTGAGAGCAATGAAGAATATTCTAATTCTATGAATTATTTATGCATTCATGCTTAAGCTTGAACTTTTAAATGTGTCTGTTAGTAAGAATGAAGTTGTACACTAAGCCAGTGTCCACTTGGGATCTATGTTCGGTTTGTGTGGTGGGGTTTTGGTAGCAGGAGAGAGGCTATAAGGGTGCCTCTGGTAAAAAATTCTAGAGGCTCCACCAACCTCAAATCAGACTTGCCTGTGGCCAAAGCAGAGCCAGTCAGCACCTCTGTGATAATGTATTTAAGAGGGGAAAAAGTTGCTGTAGATATTAGAGCAGAGTGAAAGACACAGCTATGCAGTTGCCAAGGTCTGTGAAGAAGGAGGTGGAGGGTGGCATTCCAGAGTGAAGATGCTTGAAGATGTCTGTCAAGGGTTTACCCTAAGATTAAATTAACCAACTAATTTAGTTAATGAGTGGAAACAGAAAAAAAACCCCCACCCAAACAAAATAAGGAGGGCTTGGAAACCTCTTACAAGTTATACCACTTAAAAATTAAAAATAAAAACTAACCCTTTTTGGGGAACAACCAAACCACATTTGATTCACCCCACATGAAAACCTGACACAAAGACATACAGAGATTAATCCAAATTTCTTACATAACTAGGCCAAACTGCTATCTCCAACACCTCAAAGAGAAAGTCTTCGAGCAGTTCTTGCTCCTTGTGGAAATGGACCCCATTCAGTCCATGCACACATCCCTCATTATCTGTGGACATTTTAAAGGCCAGTTCCCTATTGCATGTGCTTCCAAGCCAGTCTTCCTGTACTTCCAAGGTTAGAACTCCCTGCTTTTCAGTGAACAACGGAATTCAGATGAAATATCCCCTCTGCTGAACTTTGAAATACCACTCTTTCTCTCCATTCACCATGTTCCCAGGGCAAGGTGGCTGCCACACCTAGCTCCAGTGATGATTTTCATCCCCTCCGCACAGCAAATGAAAACAAAGCAAAGAAGGCTCCAGAAACCTGAACCAGAAGTTCCAAAGCACTCATACCAGTTCATAAAGTGGAAAAAAATTCACAAGTTACCATAGCAACTTCCCAATGCCTGAGGCCAGAAACACCACTCAATTTTAAATATATGACACAGTCTGTGGTGAGATGACTGACATCATGCAGCCCATGGAACTTAGTTGTGGAGTAGATATTGATCTGCAGCCTGTGGAGGAGCCCATAATGAAGCAGATAGCTGTGCCCAAAGAAGACGGTGAGTCTAAGAGAAGCCCATGTTAGAGCAGTCTGTTCCTGAAGCACCATTCCGCATGGAAAGAAGTTGTGCAACAGCAGTTCATGAAGGATTGCATCCTGAGGGAAGAACTCACATTGAAATTCGTGGAGGACTGTCTCTTGTAACAAGGGACGCCATCTTATATCCGGGTAAGAGTTTCTGGAGGAGCTGTCTTCCTGAGGAGGAAGGAGCAGCAGAGACCATGCATTACCAACTGGCCTCATCCCCCTATGCTACTAAGTGGAGAATTTAGAGAACTGGTATCAGCTGAGACTGGGAAGAGAGAAGGGGTGGGGGGAAGTGTTTTTAAGATGTGCTTGTATTTCTCATGATCCTGCCCTGATTTAATTAGTACATTACTGTTGGTCAAGTTAAACTGATCTTGTTTTCCTGAGTCAGCTGTTTTTTGCCTGTGACTGTAGCTGTTTTGTGAGCCCTGCCTGTCCTTTGTCTCCACCTCTGAAACTTTAATTGTATTTTCTCATCCCAATCCCACCAGAGGGGAGGACTGATCAAGCAGCCATGTGGTGTTTAGTTGCTGACTGGATCAAACCACAAATACATCCTAGAAAAAAGGACTCCCATTATTGACTTTCATATCCTTCTGTTGCTTCTTCTTTGAAGTTGGTCCTGATTTGCTCAGGGATTTGAGCCAGATGGCCTCTAGAGATCTTTTACAAATCAAATTATTTTGTGATTCTGTGTTGCCTTCATAAAGCTTTTGGATAAGACTACCATGAATCACCAATGTAAACAAAATGTTGTGAAAGTCATAAACAGTCTTCCAGTGCTCATGGAAGAGAGGTGAAGTAGACACAAGTATTGCCAGTAAACAACATGATAACAATAAATGTCAATACTGTGAAACCTGTTTGAGTCTTGTAGTTTTAGCATGTTATACAGACTTTATTTCTTTATGCCCCCCCTCCCCATTTAAAAAGCTTTATTGTCAGATGTAAGATAGTCCTGACTGGATATTCTTGTTAATAGGCTTACTCGTTTGATTATGTGTCAAGCTATTTTCTAACATTTGAGTTAAAAAACGAACCCAGTGATTTGTACCTCAGAGGACCCAAATTGTAACAGCTCTCAAGAAAAGGTGGAGTGTATCTGGAAAACATAAACCAATAATTTATAATCATAATTGACATTCCTCTCCCTCCTGACTAGAAGAAGCAGAATACATGGAATTTTGCAGGATGTGCTGCATCTCAAACTAGGAAATCTGATTAGTGAAGCAGCACACTTTCTAGAACAGGATATTTTCCATCGAGTATAAGGTACAAGATTAAACCAGTGCCAATTTTGGAATAAACTTTATTTGAGAAAGAAAAATCAGCCTTTCTGAATCCTTAGCACTAAGTCGTCTTCTCATATAAACAATTCTCAATAATTATTGTACATTCCAGATACAATTTCAAAAATCACTTTCATTCTCACAATAAGATGAATTAAAATGTTAACCTTTTCTGTTAACCAAAGAAGACAAATTGAATGCAGTAATTCGTTTTATTTAATCCTCATTCACAAACTATGTATAGAATTATTAGATGTGACTGTCACACAGTAAATTTTCTCATTTATTCAAAATTATTACGTCCACAAGTTAATTCATCTTTTCCCTTCATAAGAAACAAAACCTAAATTTGATATTCTCCAAACTCAAGTGTCTCTACTCCTAAAAGATATCAGACTTGGTTTTCAAAGACATTGCTCATGCTGTAGAAGCAACAGAAGTGTGCTTGAACTACAATTAGAATTTTTTTGCCATAAAGTTTGAAGAAAACATTAGAGGAATTGTTGGTGAGATATTTTGATTTAACCAAACTGAGAAAAACCCTGAAAACCACATTCAAATCTTTTCAAGGATCTGACAACAAGTTTTTCCTTAATTCCAGGTATCTTTGTGGATGTTTTTTTTTCTGTTATCTGAGACATTAATTACTGTATTGCTGGTTAATCATGGAATCTCCTTTTCTTACAGCATTTCTGTATACAATAAGCTAGAAACATGCCTTGATGACTAACCTGAAAAAAATTGTAGCCTTTTCTGTTTGATGAAAAGACATTTTCATTATCAATTGGTAATTCTTAAGTTTACTATGCATATCCTGCAGCCAGTGGGGAGCTTTGCAATTTGCTTTAGATGATCAACCATATCTATGAGAAATAGCTAATCTCAAGGCATTGGAAATAGATACACTTGTCATCTACAAATTTGTGCTCAACAGAGAAATATTTTCATATTTAATATTTATTTTGGTTTGAGACAATCCTGAAATCCTTTTCAGATAAGAACTGAGTCTGAATGAATAACATTGTAATTTGGTCCTCAGTTCTTGGAGCAGGCATACTTTAATAAATTAAGTTGGGTTTTTTATGTAAATGTCCATCTGGGAACTGCAGCCAGTTGGCAGAACCTGTCCCTAAGATTTTCACGACTTGATGCAATTCAACAGTCTCCTCTTACGAATAACGATAAAGCTATGGAACACTGTGAGAAGATATGGTGGAGTTTCCAGGCTTTTGACTAACCATCAGAGAAGCTGGGATTGATTAATTTGTGTATTATATTGGTTTATGCAGTATTTCTGTAGTTAAAAGTTAAATGAAAGTCTAATTGAATTGTCTTATGTAAAACTGCTGATAGGACAAAGGTTTTGAAGACAGTGTTCCTGTCTCCAGTGTTCCATACATGAAACAACAGAATCCACATGAAGATTAATTTTGGTTTCTATCAATGTGTATTTGTGTATTAATAGAGTGGATCAGAAAGAACATCAACAAAATAATTAAAACTGAAAAAAACTAATGTGAAACCTTTAACTGTCATCATGTTTAAACATGTTTAAATAGCATTGTATGTGTGCTGCTGAAGATCTGTAATAATTAAGGAGATCTGTAAATTTTATACAGTTGCTAAATTAATATTTCCTTTTCAATAGTATGGAGTGGTTTTTGACTGGTAACATGTAAAATAGTAATTTTTATCAAGGTAAACCACTATTTCATCTCTTTACCTCAAGAGTAGACGAGGACAATGCATTTACAGAGTACTTCAGGGGTATATTATCAATGTGTCACTAGTTATATGCTTGGCAATATTCTGCATTCTTCCCATTGCATACTAATTTCTGCTCATAGCGAGTTTTGACAGCGTCATAATTCCGTTTCAACTGTTTCTCTCTCCAATTCTCTCATCTCTCTTCCAGCATTACATTCTTTTCCAGAATAGATTTCCTTTTTATTTTGTTTTCCTTTCTTTTTTTTCAGTCACATTATTTCTCTTTTGGGAAAAATGAGGCAAGGCTCAGAGAAAGAGGAAAGGAAATTATAGTACCACTAAAGAATAAAACATTTTTATAAACTATTATTTTTTCCCTATATGTTATGTTCCTACATTTTATGTTGTACAGAAACAACAGACTCAAATATGGTTTTTTAACTGTCATTAGCTGTTTATGTCTGGCGTAATGCAGGGGAATTCAAAATAGTTGAAAGACCCTTGAACAGCATAAAAAGGAGAGAGAATCTGGCATGATACAGAGTTTTTTGGGGAAGTTCTGAGGTACGGAAGCTCCTATAAAACCACAGGAGATAGGTCTGTATGGGGGTTGACATAATTTTTAATTTCTTAAAGTTAATAATGTGATAGTATTCCTTAAGCAATCTGTAGAAGCAAGAGAGAAAAATAGGCAGTTCTAGAGAGCTTCTCATCTACTGAAGCACCTGTTGTTAGATATTTCCTGCTTGTACTTACTTTTAATTTTCTCAGTCAATTACTATAGAGCCTAGCTAAGGGACAGAAATGTGAAGCTGGGACGTCCAAATTTAAGTAGGTGAATTCTTCTCCAAGCTTCAACCTTTGTAGTCAAGCAGAATGTTAGAGGTATTTGTCCAGGATGCAAAAGGTATCTTTCACAGCTATTTCCTCTAGTCTTTGATTATCTTGGTCTTTGAAAAGATTTTGTCACTTTTTAGTCCACTGTCCTAATTTTACATTCTTGTTTATTGTATTCCTCCCTCTAAGGTCCTATCTCGTGCAGCAGGTGCAGCCCCTCTGGTAGAGCCTCACCTTCCCAGGTGCCCTTGAACAGCAGGTATGAGGCTCTGCAAGTGAGATCTAACAATAATGAGGATGACAGTTATTCTAGTTTGAAAACATTGCCGATATTGGCTTGGCCTATGCCTTGTACAACAGTTTCTTCCATCAAAAGACATGTTGTTGTCATATTTGTTTCCTTTCTGAAGAGGACAGGTGGTCTGATATTCAGATCAGACACACTACTTAGGGAAATCTGCTGCCTCCCTGCAGCCTGGGTTAAGGATGTGGCAAGATAAATTTGTACCCTTGGTACAGCCAAGCTGTAGGCATTTAGGAGCTAGAAACAAGAAGTCTGCGGACAATCAAGAGAGACTTTGAGGCTTTGGGACATCTGGTTAAGGGATTAGTGGCGCAAGCAATGTTCCTCATCTTTCCAGTTGCAGACAATAATGAAAGAGGAAAGCAGAAGAAGCATCAAATCAATACCTGGCTCCAAGCCTGGTGTCACTAGCAGGACTTTGGGGTTTTTGATCATTAGTAGGTTTACGTGACACCAGGCCTGTTTGTAACAAGTAAAGTGTGCCTGTCTCAAAGGGGAAAAGGATTTTTGTGCTGGAGCTTGCACAGCACATTGAAGGAGTTTCAAACCAGATTTGAAGGAGGAAAGGGATGATAGCAGGCTCGCTAAAGATATGTCTGGGAAAAGAAGAGCAAGTAAGCAAGAAACCCTTAGTAATATATAAAAGACACTGAATATATATGGATTCACACAGATTTTAAACTTAATTCACTGTTCAGAAATAAATTAAATACTGCCATCAATATGCTGTAAGAGATTTCAATATATCCACTAATATATTCACATCTATCACTCCCCAAATTTATTTTAAGAAATTAATGAGAGGGCACAGAGGATCCTGGACAGCAAATTGTGATCAACAATTTGTGATAATTCAGATGGTATTAGGGCAAGGCTGACTGAAATTCCTCATTAAGAACTTGAATCTGCAAAGTAAGCTTTTCCAAAGTATCAGCGAATAAATTGAAAGTCTCGATCATTTGTGATGTGTTAAGCATTGACATAAATTTGATTAGATGATTCAATTCACTTAATAATTCCTTTAATATTAAAAATTTTCAGGTATGGCTAGACTTTTTTTATGGCATATGCTGATTAAATTACAGTGTTTTCTGTTACAAAATTTTTCATTTTCTTAAGCTCCCCGAAGAAATTTAAACTGATTAGATTATTAATACACAATGAAGCTGAAGCTGAGCGGAGAGGAGAAGCTGCATCTATGCTTGCAAGTCATTACAGAATAGCTTCAAAATCCTCACTCAAAAACAGGGAATTGAATTTAAATCATTTTTTTGCTGCCATATAAAGTGCATATATACCTGGAAGCATTGTTCTTTTTAGCTGGTGTCTGGTGAGTGAAAGGAAGTTACTTGAAAAAGTAAGCTTAAGCTTGAATATAAAGTAGTAATGTAAAATTAGTCCTTTGATGTTTTAATATGAATCCATTGGAAAGAAAAATATTATTGCAGTTCAAAAAGTTGATGATGGAGAATATTTAACCATTGGTTCTGAAAATTGACAGAATTGCTGACAGGTTTTGAATACAAATAGTGACTTCAGAAATAGAGAAACTTTTCTGAAATAACATGTAATATTTCCTGGACAAATGTAACATTTTGGTTTATGTTTTCAGCAAATTAATGGAATTGGGTTTAGACGACATCCTCTATAAATTTCTGTCAGCCATCTGTAGGAAAGGTTGGTTTTTTTAAATCAATGTGTGAAGGTAGATTCAACAGATTTATCATTTATTGCCATTTTATTACATTATGTATTTATAAAACTGTAATATACTTTGATGAAATAGTATCTAGCACAAACAAGACTAATGTAAAAGTGTATGTGCTGTGAATTGTAGCAGTTCTAGTAGATCTAAATTAAGTAATTAATTGTAGTAGATCTAAATTAAGTCCCTATTCTACATAGAAATTATTCCCACACTGTTTCTTGCCCTAAGTAAAAGGTTTATAAAAACAAAGTATATTTTAAAATTATAATCTCTATAATGTATAATCATAGAATGGTTTAATCTAGAAGAGTCCTTAAAGATCATCTAGCTCCAATCTTCCTGTTATCAGCAACTCTGATTCTTAGGCTGCAAGAAATCTTGGACTGCAGTAAAAAATATCAGGTGCTGAACTGCATTAGTGAGTAAATTCTAAAGAAAACAAAATGTGAGAAGAGGATTTATTTTCACTTCAGAAGTATGCAGCCTATGAACCTAGCTTTCACAGTGTGATTTAAGGTAAATATGATGAGCCACTTTTGAAGAATATATTTCTCTCCATTGACTTCAGCAGGAATAAATGATTGGTGAAGAAATGTTGATGTTCAGTTTTTAGCAATGTAAAGTAAGGTGCGATGAGTGTCTATCTCATGAGAGACAAGAAAATCATGAAAATAGTACTGCAGTGGAAAATAACTCAATCTGGTTGTGATTTTATAATGAATTTTAAAAAAATTGAACATAGAAAATAGAACTATTTTATGGGATGATAGTCTCTCCACATAAGGCTGAAGTAAATTGATACCAAGAATAAAGCATTATTTCTACTGTAATTCTGAGACACATACATGGAAGAAAAATAATTCTCTACATCTGTCAATTAATAAATGGTTTCCTGACAATTCTGACAGCCACTGGGATAAAGGTTGTCAATTTCATTTAATCTGAAGATCTTTAAGCAAATAGCTAGGTTTTAAGTATCAGCAGCTGCAGCAGAAGCAGCAGCAGTAGTAGTAGTAGTTGCAGTAGTAGTAATAACAGTATAATCAGCAACAATAATAAATAGCAATAATGTTAATATTAGCAACCACATCCCATTAATAAACTTATATGTCATCAGTGAACAGTCTTCTGTTCTTTCATTCATGCTCTGTCCAAGAATCTCCTCTACTCCAAGAATCTATTTACCATATACGTAAAATCACTGAATCATTTAGGTTGGAAAAGACCTTCAGGATCACTGAACACAACCATTAACCTAACTGCACCAAGCCCACTGCTAAACAAAAATCTTTGTCATGTGTGGAACAAAAATTATGCTGCAATTATTTCCACACCTTTCACGTAAGTGTGGCATCAGTGGTAACTGTATGACACTTCAAGCCAAGCTTAAGGCAAAAAGTAAATTGCATTACTGTAGATTATATCAGAATCTGTTTCATCATGTGTGCGTCATTCTCAAACATGAAAATACCATTTTCACTACCAACTGAAATTTGTTTCAGTAGCTTTGAAGTTGATGCATCAAGATTTTTATTAAAATCACTATAGCTTGGTTTGGGATCTCATTTCCCATTTAATATGATAGTCTTCAGTACTGGTCACTTTGTCTTTTCAAAGTAGCAGTAAGTATCTTTGTTTAGAAATCTTATCAGTATCTTGTTGTATTGATGATATTGATTGTGACCAGATTCCTTGATAATGAGCTGATTTTTGCAACTCTTGTTCATGCAATATACTCTCAGACTCTCTCTGGAATTATGTCTTGGGCAAATAAAGTGTGCAAACAGTGACAGTAATACGTCGGATCATTAGAAAATATAGACTTATTCAAATGATTGCAGCAAATGACTATTTTGCAACTGTTTTTATCAGCACGCTGAATGTAAGTCCTTTGTGAACCCTGTCAGATGAGTAATCAATAAGACAAATGACTGAAGACAATGAGCGAAGCCTGGACTGAAATGGATTGTTTGTAGTTTGTGCTTCTCACTATAGATAAATTTTGAAAGTAACTAGGCATCTGATACTGTTACCCGTTGTTGGGGAGCAGAGCACAAACAGGAAGAAGCTATCAGAAGGACATTACAAACATCAGAATCCATTGTATTGTGTAACCTAAAGACAGACCCTGCCTGAGGAAGTGATGGCTCCCAGGTGAAGATCATGTTGACACAAAAGGATGGACTGAAGTGTTCATAATCTCTCTTCCTGGAAGAGTAAGAGACATAATGGCTGAACCTCAATGAGCTAATCAGGAATTAAATTGCCCATCAAGACCTTTGTGCTTACCTCTACCTCCAATGAAACTACAGTCTCCAGCATCCACTGGTCTCTCTCCTCCCAGACCCCAAAACTCTGTTGGTAAGAAATCTGCCTCTTGTCTATATCTGTGTTTCTTCTATGTTGGTTTGTCTGTCTGTATCTCTTTGGCACATACTCTTTTCTCCAAACTAATTTTATCCCCAACAATCAACATAATCAGTATAATGTTGCATATGTGAAAGAATAAGACTATTTTATAAACTCCAGTGTTGGATTATTGCAACACTCTCCAAATGACACTCCTATATAAGGTGTAAAGCCAGATGCTCCTGGCCTCTCAACTTTGACAAAGTGGCTAAAATGCAAGAAAGTTTATTACTTACAAAATCCTTCCTGACTCCCCTCTGCCCTTTCATGCAACATCCATTAGTAAATTAGTATGAACAAAGAAAAATATTGCTGTGAAATAAAAACTGTTTTATACCAGCACATTAATTCCTGTACAATTTCTAATATTGGAAAATAAATGTTAGCTTCTGGAACTAGTGTATTGGAAGGCAGATTACTTCACATTCTCATTATTGATCTGAGCAGGGGTAAAAGCCACCCTTGATTAAATTTAATGACAATTAAATCATAGCACATAAAATGCATCTGCATACACATAAGTCCACAAAAGCAAAATAAGAGATCCACTCTGCAAATGGCTTAGAGATATCCAAGTACTAGTTATATTAAATAAAACGCAGTGCACCATGTAAGAATGGATGAAGAGGAGAGGGAAACTTTAGAAAAGATCATTAAATGCAAGTCCATCAATAATAGGAAACTAAAGATATGGTTTGCAATAGCAAACTAAAGATATGGTTTGCAACATGACTTCATTATAGAGATGGAAATGGTATTGAAAGTAAGTTTATCACATGTGAATGTGGATCTAATCTTTATCCATGAGGTATTATTGCATTTTATATAGCCTTGCTGGACAGTTATCTGAAACGTTATATGAAATTGCTACAACTTTAGTATAAAATCTAAAATTAAACCAAATCAAACCAATACAAACCCTACATCAAAGAGTAGACAAAGTTAGGTTAGGAAGGGATTATCAGGCACAGCAGTCAAAGCTATGTAAATTTATTTAAGATCTAGGAAATAAAAAATCACTAGAGGTTTAATTATCCTTCTGCCTCATTGTTCTATCTTAAGTACTTCTGAGGATCCAATCTTTGTGGTATCCAAGGACCATGTAAGCCTTTATTACAGTGTATCAGAAAGTAAAAGATGCTGAGAAGAATTTCCTGGCACTGTTTTATAAAACAAGGAAAGCCTGTTTAAAATAGAGTCAGCAGAGCTAATCCATCTCTCCTTGTAACCCAAAGCAGAGCTTCTTTAGGGACCCACCACAAAGTCAGCATACATTTGCTCCGGTTCCGTGGTTACTGGTATTATATATTTGGGATTTGTGTCCTTAGACACTGAGTGTTGCTTAGGACCCATATACATTTTAATACAGTCCATGATCTACCATGCTTTACAGAATGTAGTATCAAATATTTAGCAAGTATAATCTCAGCAAATACTTTCTGGACTTATGTCACTGTATGTGACTAATTTTCTGCCTGACATGCCTGATAGCTGGTAGCTGTTTTTCACCATACCTGTGATTTATCATGGAATAGTATTCACAGCAGAATTCCTAGGTTCCTGCCAGTTCATAATCTGTTTGCTGTACACACAGAAGACAGACAACTTTTGTCCTGATCAACCTGTTAAAGGTAAAAAAGTCAAGCACACAACAATGACTGAAAAGTTAAGAGTGTAAGTTCTTGTAAATTTAGTGTCAGCAACAAATTAAAAATAAAATTCTATTAATGTTCATTTTTTTCTCAATTCTTCTTCTAATGATGAGGCTGATCACATCTACCCAGATGTAGACCCTCCCTATAACTGTTACGACTAGCTGGCACAAACTACTTGATCAGGCTATCAAAACCATTTGAGAAGTCTGCTTAAACTCTAACAAGAAAACTTTTGGCGTCCTTGCTATGTATTAAGCTCTACCAGTCATTATGCACATGCCCAACAATTTCTTCTTCCTGTCTTCTTGTGCTGTCTCCCTTGGCTCTTTTTGCCATTTTTTTTAACAGGCTGTAAAATGTTGTCTGAAATCCACTGGTTTTATTTCTACTCATGTTTCTTTTAGAGTATTAAGTCCTTATAATAGCAGTGCTTCACACTCCATCTGTTCCCACAGCTCATTTGCTAGCTTTTGTTTCTGACATCCATCTATGTCATCTATTTCATCTGCTTGCTCATTTTGGCACCTTTTGTGGATCTTAATAACATAGTTGACACTATTGAAGTTTCACATAGGTGGATAATGGGATTCAGTTACATATTTGAACAGTAAGAAATCCACTTGTGATCTATAGAATATCAACATCTAGACATGTCAGTAATTTTTTTGCAAGTGTGTTTCCATCCTGCTTTTATGCAATGATGTTACAATGTGATTCAAGTGATGATGATCTGGAAAGCTCCAAATCTTTTTCATTATGCAGTATGAAAACCCACTGATTTCAAAGACAGACTGAACTGAATTGAATGAGTTCATTGATCTTTATCAAATTATATGCCTGTTGTGTTCTAGTCATACAATCATAAAATTGCTAGGGTTTGAAGGGACTTAAAGATCATGTAGATACAACCCTGACCTGCAGAGGCAGGCACACCTTCGCTAGGTCAGGTTACTCCGAGCCCAATCCAACCTGGCCTTGAACACTTCCAGGGTTGAGGCAGCCACAACTTCCTTGGGCAACCTGTTGCAGCGTCTCACCAACCTCTCGGGAAAGGATCTTTTCCTAATGTCCAACATAAATCTACCCTATTCAAGACTGTTACTATTTGCCCTTGTCCTCTTGTGTGTAAAAAGCCCTATCCCAGCTTTCTTGCAGGTCTCCTTCAGATATTGGAAGACTTAGCTCTTTCTGTTGCACTTACATTCCTTCAGGAGGCTTTGAAAGTCTCCAGAACACGAGTTCAGCCTCAGATTAGATCAATTAGCTGGTTAGGTTTCCTAGGATATTATTGTGATTTTCAGTCATACTCACCACTAGAGAACAAGGAGATCTGACTATATGTTTAGCTCCTTAGAATGACTCAGGTGGATACATTACTCTGACTGATGTTTGGGCATTACAGGTTGCAATTATTATTGTTTCTGACATTCTACATTCTGACAGCTACAGGAAAGCTGGGGAGGGGCTGTTTCCAAGGGCTTATAGTAGTAGGACCAGGGGGAATGGTTTCAAGCTGGAAGAGGGGAGGTTTAGACTGAAAGTCAGAAGGAGGTTCTTCATGATGAGAGGGCTGAGACACTGGAACAAGTTGCCCAGGGTGGTTGTGGCTGCCCCTTCCCTGGAAGAGTTCAAGGCAGATTGGCTGGGGCCTTGAGCAACCTGGTCTAGTGGGGGGTGTCCCTGCTCATGGCAGGGGGAGAGGGGTGGAACTAGATGATCTTTAAAGACTCTTCTGACCTGGACCATTCTATGAATCCATACCTGAATGCAAGTCTGTAAATAGGTGTATTTTACCAGAAAGCAAGTTAGCACAAAATAAACCCCATTCTTTTATGCTTAGAGACATACTCGTCCTTATTTAGTGTCTCCTGGTGAGTCTTACACTCAGTTCCACAGCAGTGTGTGTCAGATAATAGTGTACTTTACATCTTAAGCTTTAGAGTATTTTAAAGGGAAGCAAAAATATGTGCTGGACCATTGTGCTGTTGAAGTTGTCTACCCAGGTTTCCATTTTTTAAAATACACTGAAACGAGCAAACTTATCAAGTGATAAAATCAAAGGACATGGCAACCACCACTTTCCTTCTCTGATTTTATTAAATTCATTTGCATATATGTCTATAAATATCTGGAAGGGTCCATGCTTGAATTGGACTAATTTCTAAGTCAGATCAGTTCAAAATGGAAATAGCTTTGTTTATTTAGTCTAATCTAACAGACTAAAGTAAGTCAAACAGATTCTGATAAGTAAGTCAAATCTGATTCCCAGATTTGTGTGATAGGGAGCATTTTGAGTTCTATTTTGAATAAAAGCTTATGTACTTGATCCCCTCCACCCCCAGAAAAAGTTTTGTCCACTGGCAAGAATATTTGTGAATCTTGAGGCACTATTTAGCCTATTATCTCTAAGTACTTATGCTGAATTTATGTAAATATGTTGCTTTAAGTAATTTCTGTCTGTCTGAGTACAAATTTTTTTCAAAGGAAATCTGGCAGTGTAATAATAAAAAAATCAATCTTTTGTTCCCCAGACAGTGAAACAAGGCATGTTAAAGAAATATGAACAGGTTCTTGATCTTGAGAGTTTAGATTGAATCTCCCACTGGGAATTAATATCCAAAGTGCTGGAGAATTGAATATATGGTTATGGTTTTTACTTACTTTTTAATATTTAACATACAGTCCATTTTACCAGCTTTCTACATGCATAATAACAAGGCTATTTTCTTCTACAGGCACAATAAATTGTAGACTTTCTGTTTTTTCCCCCTCTTTAATATAAATAATTTTTCTAAGTAAGCACATAAAGACTTGTAAAAAGTCCTGTGGACCTGTAGAAGACCTGTGATACTGATTGAAGTCCATAGTGTGATTTTGAGGTCTATTCTGTGACATATCATTACAATAGAAAGTACCAGGACAGGCAGGAAGACCCTAGATATATTACCTGATATTCTCTATCCTTATTTATTATAAACAGACAGCTTGATATAGCTGTGAACACTTTTAAAAAGTTGCAGAATCTTAAAGTAGAAGACAGTTGACTTTGCATTGTACACAAGAACTATATCACTCATCCTGAATACTCAGATCCCATCCCTGTGCTCCTTGCACAAACAGACTGAAGAATATGAAAGTCAGTTCTTGCCACTCAGTCAATGCTGTACCTCCAGGACTTGTCCCTAGTAACTTTTTACCGAAATAGTTGAATCTGCATTAGCTACTTTATTTGGTCCCATTCCATGGAGTTACTCCAGATTAAAATGATCATGCAATTCAGGAGGGACCTGAAGATGTCTCTAGGATAACTGCTTGCTCAACTGATTGCTTAAGGCTATGCAGTTGGACCTTGAAGATCCCCAAAGGATGGAAAGAGACTGGAAGAATTTGGTGGGTAATCTGTTCCACTGCCTCATGGAGAAAGTTTCCCTTTGTATCAGATTGAATTTACCTTATTTCATGCCCCACTGCATACCTTTCTTTCTCCTTGATGGTAGGGACGGTTGTTCTCTTAAAACTGAACAAATCCAGTTCTTTCAAACTCTCTTCATTGGTTCCCTAACTGTCCTGTCCTGGTGATCTTACACTTTTTATCAATGTCTTTCTTATAGAAGGGTGAGGATAGGAATGAAAATCTCTTGATGTAGGCTAGCAGATATTGCTTAGAGTTGATGATCAATTCCTTTGATCTTCTGACCGTGCTCCTGCTAATACATCCCAAGAGTGACCTTCCATGCTGGCAGATGAAGGATACCTACAGGAATGCTGCCTGCTGTCTCATTTACAAGTTGCTGTCAACTTGCTTTTCTGGGAAGCTGCTCCCCAGCCAGTCAGTTCCCAGTATTTTTGCAAGGGATTGCCCAAAATTGTGGTATAATTTGCTTCTCAAGTTCTGTAGGTGTATTTGTATATCTGTACGGGGCAATTGAATTACTTACAACAGAGACGAGATTTCTGATCAGCTGGCTGTTGACAATGGAATAAATAATCTGCATGAGCAAAACAGATGATGTAGAGTAGTGCTGTCTCTTTTAAGTCCCATCATGAATTCACAGTAAGAGTTCTTCTAACATAAAAACTACAAAGGTCTGTGAGAATGTCCTGGGATTTATGCTCTCTCTTGGGATTTTTTTATTGGCCCACAGTATGCAGCTGCTTATTCCTACAAAGCTTACAGAAGCTTAGTGTAATCTGTCAGTCAAACGAACTAATATTGCACAGTTAACATATATCACTCATGTCGATTCTCTATTCAAACTGCTATTGAGTAGGCACAGTGTCCACCAAATGATGATCTGTGAAGTTACAATTGTATTTCAAGTTATAAAGAAAAAAAGGAATAATGCACCTGGTGAAAAAGATAACAATAGATAAAAACAGAAAACCAAGATCAGTCACATACACAAACAGCACTATGGGTCCTGAAACTTTAATTAAAAGGGGTCCATTTGCTTGAAAGAACACATTTAATAGTCTGAGAGATTTATTTTTCCCACCATGCTATTAGAAAGCTGGCCTTGTACATTAAAAAAAGGTAAAAAATAAAACCCTAAAAGAATTAAAACAGTACTGAATTTGTGTTGGAGCTAGATGGACAATATTCACAGCAATCAACAAGTTGCATCTTCATACTGAAGGTGCAGAGCAGACTTAATAGCTCAAGGTTGTTAAATCAATGACAGTAGATATCACACATGTAACAATCTCTTAAAATAACAAAATTCTTCATGGAATAGGTTGCAAGGCACTGGAACAGACTGCCCAGGAAGCCTCTTGAGGCACCATCCCTGAAAGTATTTAAAAGACCTGTAGATGTGCTGAGGAACCTGGCTTAGTAGTGACTTAACACTGCAGGCTTAACAGTTGGAATTGATGATCTTAGTCTCCTCTAAACAAAACCTTTCTACGATCCTATGATTTGATACTCAGAGTGCTACAGTGTTTGTCTTACAACACGCTTTAGTAGCATATCTAAAAATATATGATGAGTGAGTCTTTTACTGCAGTATGCAGAATGACACATTCATTATTAATGATCAGCATCCTCAGCATCTCTTAGAAAGACATAAAGTTCTGTATAACCTCAGAGAAGTAAGCAGTTAAGGCACATGCCTTGTTACTCTCCTTACCAATCCTTTGGAGAGAGGAAATAATGATTTAAAGGAGAGCAGGTTCTGATCTACTCCTTCCTTAAGACATGTGCTGCCAGACGGCCCTCTAGATGGACGAGCATAAACCTTTAACTCTCTCTGGCACTAAATAACAAATATCTACAGTATTAAGATGCTTGTTTAAGTTTGGTTCTCTGTAATTGTTTCCTTGGCATGAAATTTACTTTCAGTTCTGCATTTTATATAATGATGTCAGGTTTGAATTCCTGCTTCATAGTCACAATGCACTGATTCAGCTTCTGCTCTATTGCACAATCAAAACTAGGAAAAACTGAGATACAAGACTTTGTACAAGAAATTTAAAAATTGTGACTATGGAGCTAATAAGTTTTGGAGTGTGGACACTGGGAAGGCAGGTGGAAGAAGAGTCTCTGAACTCAATAAAACTCATGCTGTCTATGACACAGGGTTTGAAGTCTTTTCCAGGTTTAAATATTGTCTTTTGTAATATTACATTCAGAATAAGAAAGAGACTCATATTGCCCATATTGTGAATGTATCATGACTACATCTCAAATTCCTTTTATAAAGCTGTCTACTTGATCTGACCAAAGTGGCATTGTCTAATAGGTTGACTTCCATAGCTGATGCTGGGGTAGAATGACAAAGTAGACAGATGGTGACAAAATAAAGCAAATGCTTTGACTTTCATCATCACAACATTGGAGTTCCTCAACATTTGCATTAAAACAACGCCAACTGTCTTTCGAATAATTTATAGTACACATAAATTGTTACCTAGAACACTGAGTCCAAAATGTATGAAGTGACTTCTGCTGCCACACAAGTCGTCTACAACAGAAGCAGGAATTTAACTTAGAAGCACAGATCATAGAACGGTTTGACTTGGATGGGACTTTAAAGATCATCTAGTTCCAACCCCCATGCCATGGTCAGAGACACCTCCCACTACACTAGGTGGCTCAAAGCCCCACCCAACCTGGCTTTGAATATGTCACAATTTCCTTGGGTAACCTGTTCCACTTCTTCACCATCCTCACAGTGAAGAACTTCCTCCTTACTTCAAATGTAAATCTATCTTCTTTCTCTTTATAGCCATAACGCCTTATTCTATCACCACTAAAATGTCCCTCCCCAGCTTTCTTGTGAGTCCTCTTTAGATACTGTAATATGGTCTCCCTGTAACCTTCTCTTCTCCAGGCTGAATAACTTCAGCTCCCCTCAGTATGTCCTCACTTCTTCAAAGAAGCTAGTAAGGATCATAATCATTATGCTATCCTCACCCTCTGCTGTGAATTCCAGTGAGAAATGCTAGCTACTGTCCTGGAAGGCAGTGTCTTCAACTTTATGTCCCTTACAGTCTCAGATTACTCTCTCTTTTATATGAGTTGCATTCTGGGGATGGAATGGGACCAGAGTGCAACCATTGTCAATGCACAACTACTCTACTGTTACGGCAGACTAGATCTTCTCCATCACATATGTGAATGTGATGCATGTTATTGAAATACACAGCTCTTCAATGGGAGTCAGGTAGATCTGACTGATAAGAAAATTGAACCTAAGGTTTTCTAATCTTCTGTAAATTCATACGTCGTTCTGGCTACTCTCAGTAGGGGTGCGGTATTAAAATCTTTCATATTATTTGTCCAGACATTATATTAATGTGAATTCAGACTATGAAATCCACATGAAAACCACTCACAGAGCATGCTTTGTGTTGAGTGGCTGTATTTCTAGAAAATGGCAAGCAAACAAAGTCAGGAAGTAAAACCAAAATGTGCAATGCAGAAAGCTTACCCCTTTCTCCAGCTGCCTTTAGCATACACAAAGAAATTAGACTGGATTTCAGGGTCTCAGAATGTCTAATTATTCATCTCTATCTACATCTGCTCTTCTCTGCCTATCAAAACTGAAACTCATTGTATTTATTTTCCCATTCACTAATTCCTCTCAGTGATATTTTTGACTAAAATGTAATTTAATTCCTATCAAATGAGCTAACTAGAAATTACAGTCTGGATTTATTTCATGAGCTGCAGTCAAGTCACAATGCTCCTCAAAAAGTAAAATTTCAGTGAAAATTAATACAAATCTTCAATGATTTTTTACTTGTATTTGTTTTAAACTATTGACATGTGAAGTTTTGGTGTTTTCAGTGTTTTTGTGCTTTTCTGCAAGAAAACACTTCCCACTTTCCCTAGGCCAGAATGGGGACCATTCCACCACCAGGAGGGGTGGAGAAAGCCCCTCCAGTAAGGGAAGGGCCACTTCCACTTTCCTTTCTCTGGGGAGTGAGTTGTGAGGCAGATACTCCATGGGGCTCTGCCAGTCAGAGCTACTCCTCCTTGGGATGGCTTGGGCTGAACATGGCTGGCAAATTCACTGAAAAGCACTGGAGCCAGGTCTTCTCTGCTGCTCCACTGCTTGCAGCCTCAACCCCAGCCTATGTCTTGCCAGGCACAGAACCACCAAACTGCCACTGGGCACAGGCTGAGCCTCAGACCACAAGCCAAGCCCTGGATATGAAGCTAGCCCCACAGCTGTATACACTGGGCATGCAGCCCAGCTGCAGCTGCCACTCCTAGACCAGAGCTGTCAAACACTGCCACCCCCAGACCCACGCTAATGACAGCAAGCTGATCACTTTTGAAGATTCCAAAGATACACGGTGAGCCTAACTCCACACACCCGGAACTGTGACCATTTCGAGGGAAAGAGGGCCCCTGGAGAAAAGGTCTGAAGCCATGGCTGCCATCTTCGATTTGCCAAGGCACAGCAGCCCATGTGGCCAACCCCATCTTTGTTTCTGGCCATGGGACTGAGAAGCTACTGAGCAACAACTGAAGAACTGAGAAGTGCTTAAGTAAGCAGGAAGAAAGATGCCCCAAGGGACATCAAGTTCTTTGTGCTTGAATGGACTCTATGGGCCAGAGAAGCAGAAGGAACCCGTGAATCTTAAACCTTTGCTACAAAGAGAGAGACTGGGTTTTGAAGTGTATGTTGCTGCATCAGAGATGCTATTGCTGCCTGAGGACCACACTTGTCTGACTAACATCTGCTGGCCATGCCACACTTCACCAAAAGCTGCCACCACTGTGAGCCACCACCACTGCTATGACCTACCACCACCATGAACTACTGCAGCTACGAAAAGCAAAAGAAGAGGGAGATAGAGATTTCAGATAGTTGGAAAAGGGACTTTTCCACAATATGTAGAGGATGGAGAGAGCCTTTGAATTGTCCCAGGGCTAGAATGATGATTGTTGTGCCCTTTATGCCACAATAAATGCTCTTTTCCCCAGGGGCTCTTCTCTGAAGCCAAAGACAGCTACATAATTATCTCTCAGTCTCCTCAGAACATGTGTAATAGCGTTTGTGTTTGTTTGTTTATTTTCCTTATTTGTGTGTTTTTCCTTTCTTTTCCTTGGGTGTGGGTTCAATAACTTATTTTTAGCAAAGTTGCTTCATTGCATGCTAAATTCTTCTCGAGAGCTAGTTGATGTGCTTAAATTGCAGACACCAACACAAAAAGACCCAAGCAAGGATGGTGTTCCTTGCCAACCCGCTACAAGCATTAAAGAAAAGCAAATGTCAAAAAGCTTGAATAGATGTTAGACATTAAATAACCACAAAAGGTATTATGAAAAACTCCCTCTCTAAAAAATGTTGGTTTCTTTAAAAACTATTTTAACATTGACTGTTACTACTAACATTGAAAAGAAAAGAACTTGGTATATTTGGTTGTTTAATTACATCTAACAATGAAGTTATAATTTACAAATTCAGTCAGTTTGGTTAAAGTAAAACTACACATCCTACTTTCTGCTCACTTAGTGTCAGGCTGTAATATTTATGCTCCCCTTGAGATGTAACTCACAGCCATCGCTCTTTGAAGAAATGCTACACATCGCATTATACTTTAACTAATGTTGAGAGTCCTTTCTTCATAATGTAGAACATTTGTACTCAACGACAAATGTGAGCCCCATTTTGTATTCAGAATATTTGACTTTACATTTTGCAATATTCATTTTTCACCGTTCTAAGGGAAAAAAGGTATTTTTGTCTCTATGGACCATGAAAATGCATCTACAGGCAAGCTAAACTGATAGTTCTACAAGAACTGCAAGAACTGATGGAATCAGTATGGGAAGAAGTAAAAACACATAGATACTCTGTTGAGTTTGTGAACAGGATCACATAATATTGTTGTCTAAAATAAGATGAATCTCAACCTTATTGTCTCAAGATCATTTTCTATCCTTTGTTGCTAGGATATCTAGATGGTTTATATTGAAGTTGATTCTGTCAGGACTGGACTTAATTGAAGCCGGTAGACTCAGTTTCCAAACTGTTATTCTAGTGCATATAGTTATCCACTGATGACAGCTCACTCTGGGCAGATGAATATCTCTTTTTAATCCATTGGCTGGGTTGGTGGTATCTTTACTCTAATGGTTCACTTGGCTCCCAGAGAGAAACCTATCTGTGAAAATAGATATCAGTGTTTTAAGACATATCTTGAATTTCAATCATCTTCTCAGAGTAATCACACTGTGAAGGAGCTATAGGATAAGCTGTACAACTCTCAAGTGTGACTTGTTTATCAATTTGGCTATTTTGTTTAGGATTAGGGCACAATGCTGGTGCAAAGTGTAGTTTCACCAAAGTATTTTGAGTTAGCTAGATCTGATTTCAGGAGCTGTGTTCCTAAACCATTAAAAAATCTGATTACTTTCCTGGCTTTGCCTGGGCAGTCTCTCTCAAGTTCAGTTTCCCAGCTATCCGACCTGAAAAGTAAGAAAAACAAAGAAAGCAGATGAGGAGACACAGAAAGGACATTGCCGATAATCTCAGCTATATTGTCTGACTCAGATATTCCTAGTACTTCACCAGAAAATGCATTTCTGACAAATCTGATAACACTTCATTTCTTCTCAAATTGGTTTGCTTTAAATACTTTGGACCACAACTTGCTTAGTACAACTTCAAACAGCATATTGGAGCAGTTTGTTATATTGGAGCAGTTTGAAGATAATTTTATTGCTAATCAGAAAACATTTGGGGTTTTTAACATCGCTGCAACCTCTCCTTTTGATTTTGCAATTGAAAAGAGGTTGTCTTCTATTGTCAGCTAAATCAGAAAGCTTTTTCCTCCTGCGTTTCATCCCTCACCACAGATGCTTCAACAAAAACAGAAGTATGTTTGTCTATACAAATACTTAAAATAATGTCTTTAAATTAACATGAGAACTTCCTTTAGATCTTGCCCTGGATTAACTTGACCCAGTTCTAGAATGTCCAGTCATTCTGATGAGCTTTTGTTTAATTTTGATTATTTTCACAGCAATGACAAAACAACCTTTCTATGCAACCCTTCTATAGGAATGGTCACTCAATTGAATGTCAGCACTGAATGAATTATCCTAAAGCTTCTATAAATTTGCAGTTTTATTTATTCCTGGGACATTCATATCTTTTTAAAATTTTTTTTTATTGTGGTCATTTAGTTTATCTACCTAATTTTATTTGCTGTTCAAAACCAGTTCTGGTTTCAGATTTAAGATGACTGAAATCTCTTTCCCTACTGCTAAGTTCTTCAGTAGAAGCAGTCAGAATTCTCAGTGTGATAACACGGTAACAGTGTTCACATTAATATTCTGAGATAAATTACTTGAAGGCTAAAATAATTATTTTACTGAGTAGCTTAAGCAAAAATGCACAGTTCAGCATATAGCAAATTCATGTCTGCGACAAGATATTGGCAACAACTTCAGATACTGCAGATTCAGGGAATCAACTTTTTAAAAAAGACAAATACCTTAACAGCAGATCTTGTTCTTTTCTAGCCTACTCTGCTTCTATTCCATGTGTTTGAATAAATTCTCCATTACACCCTTTTCTACTTTACCTGCATTCCTTAGAGGATAAATTCTTATTCTTCATCTAATATTAATGGAATTGATGGTATATTATCCTTCAGAAAATTCTTGTCTTTGATTATAAATGCCAGCTACACAACCAAGGACGTATCCCAAAGTGGTTGATTCAGTCATACTATGAATTTCCTTTATTTGATGGCAGTAAATTTTATTAGAGCAATCACTAATAACAGTCATTTCTATTAATATCTACTTCATTTTCCAGCTTGACTGTACTGATGAAGTATACTTGGGTAAGAAGTGTTTCGAAGGGGAGAAATCCAGTTAGAAGAGGACTACTGAGATTTATCTTCTTCTTAACACATATGATTACTGAAATATTTAATTTGCCTTCCATCACTGGGACTGGCTCTACTAATTTTCAGTACATATTAAGATTTTATTTTTTTGTCCTCAGAGCATTTGGTCACCTGGCTCACAACTAATATCTTCAAAGAACAAACAGAACACGAGGATTTTAATTGTATAGTAGTATAAAAATGTATTCTGTAAAGGAAAATTATCTGTTCAGTCAATAAGACTTAGGGGTGAGTCTGAGACTGTGAAAAGGAAAGGTGGGTCATTAGAAATTACTTTATGTCCTGCTCATGGACAAAAATGGGAACATAAGACATTTCAGACTGGAAGAGACAGCAGTCTCATCTCCAGAGACTGCACCATCTTTCTGGACAGCCTGATGGTCCTCATATCCTTATAGCAGTCCTAACCTCTCTTATTTCAGTATATGTTTATTGCCTCTCATACTTCTGCCATGCCTCACTGTGAAGGTGCTGGTTCCATAGGTTGTGGTGGGCTGCTCTTTGGTTTCCCAAAAGCTGTATCTACTGCATGCTGGACTTCCTCAGCCTTCTCTCAGGGCAAGTGCTTCAGCCCCCAAGCATCATTGTGGTCCTGTGATGAACTTTCTCCCATTTATCAAAGAATTATAGAATCATTACATTATTTGGGTTGGAAGAGACCTTCAAAGTTTATTTAGTTTGTACCTAGCTGTGGGCAGAGACATCTTCCATTAAATCAGGTTGCTAAAGTTCCCTTCTGACCTGATCTTGAATATTTGCAGTGATGGAATACCCACACCTTCTTTCTGCAACCTGCTCCAGTGTCTTACCTGTAACAGTAAATAATTCCCTCTTTATGCTTAATTCAAATCATCCTTTTTTTAGTTTTAAACCATTAAACCTTGTTCTGTTACTACAGGCCCTGGAAAATACCTTTGTCTTTCATATAAGGTTCTTTTAAGGACTGAAGTGCCACAATAAGATTTTCTCAGATCTTTTCTGGGCTGAACAACCCCAACTGTCTGAGCCTTTCTTCATAGGAGAATGCCTGTATTTTACCAGGGGGGGCAAAATTGGATACAATACTCATGCTGAGGACATCTGGCAACGTTTTAGAAGGGGATCATTAACACTGTCTATTCAAAATAGCATTTTCTGATAATCTCTGAGCAGGTATTCTTTCCTCTAATCTATGTATTACATTTCCTAAACTATATCATGTACTAATAATGTAATTATATATATATATTATATGTATATAATAATATATTATATTACATATGTATTACATACATTATATAACACAACATATTACATATTATTTATTATATATTATTATTAAATTATATATTGTATTATATTATTATATATATGTATATATAATGTATTAATAAATGTATTTTGTGTCCCCTACATTTTTAATGGCAACATGTACTATGGTGGTTTTACAGAGAGAAATCAGCTAATTTACTATATTGTGAATGATCTAGGGTTTAATCTATAGCATTTCGTTCTGAGCACATACAAGATCACACTCTAAAGTGTTACTACCACATTCGACAAATTAAAGAAAACCAGATATACATAGCTGCTGAAAGAGCAGCAGAGAACAAGAAAAAATCCAGCTTCATTTGATTTAGTTCTAGAAAAGTACATAATTCACCTTTCCAGCACAGGGAAAAACCCTATTATTATCTCCCTGTTCATTGTCAGAACCGATCATAAGATACAACCTACTCCTAAGCAGAAAAAATCACCGAGACATCTGAAAAAGCTGAAGCTACTGTTAAGATATAAGAACTTGTCATGGTTTGAAAACCATGGGTGTCTGGTGCTTTTCTGCAGGGAAAGACAGGGGGTTTTTTGCCCCTCACACACACACACACACAGAGTAGCTGCAATGGTAGAAATGTAAGAGATCTATATAGCTTATATATAGGTCTATATAGCTTGTTTCATAATATTACCCAACATCCATATCATTTTACAAAAAGTACTACATAGCAATTGTATGAAAAACTGCTTTATTGTGGTAGTCTGCAACATTTCCATCTCACAGTTCCATAATAGCATGTGTACATCAAGGAGGAGGTATTTAAAAAGAGCTTTAGAAGAAAATTTGCTATCACGTGAAAAACCTTTTGATGTAGAAGAGTTAAGATACTGCAGTAGCTGCAGGACTTTATCACATTTGTTATTTCAAAAAGAGGCAAAAAAGAGCAGAAGCCTTGAGGAATCCAATGCTGAATCACTGAAAGCAAATAACGATAGTTTTATGAGCTTTTGGGAAAATACAGCATGCTTTCCCAGCTATGTTGATCAGAGCAACATTGTTTTCAGGTTTTCCCTATGAACAAGAATATTATATCCATGAGAGTTTCTACACAAAATGAGTTGATAAAAAAACCCCTCACGTTTTTCATTTGAACTAAAAATAAACATCAGCATTGGAAAAATGGAAAATTAAATGGAACTTCTTTGAACCCTGGAAGGTCAATTCTCCCCAGCACAGTAATAGAAATCAGGTGTTAGTGCAAGTATTTCTCCTAGTGTCTTTTGCTCAAGTTCCTTGAATTCACGATAGCAAGCCTCCCTAAAATGCCACACATTAAAAAATAGTGATGAGAAAGGGACTATCCTAAGAGAGAGAAACGCAAGGATTTCTATGCATCTGCTAATAGGGTTGGTAAATACAATCACAAGTGACATCCTGGTAGCATTAAATGTCCATTCCTGCTGTTAGCAAGTTCTTATGGTAGAAAAGCTTTGATTGCTAATAGAATTTCCTCTGAAGAAAGTCTACTCCCATTAATTTTTTTGACTCAAATTTAAAAAAAATAAAATACGAGAAATGTTTTTTATTGGTAACTTCCAAACCAATCCGTAAGTATTTGAGAGAATGGGGTTTTTGTTTGTTTTGGAAAAAAAATAATTCCTGATTATGAGAGAAGTTGAGGCTTTTTATCACAGTCTCACAGTAATGATGAGGCTGCAGTCCAACCTAAACCAACCAAGTAAACCGAACATCTAACATCTAGATCATGCCACTCAGCACTTCATCCAGACTAAACTTGAACACCTCCAGAGATGGTGACTTGACCACCTCTGTGGGCAGTCCGTTCCAAAATCGGATCACTCTTTCAGTGAAAAACCTTTTCTTAATATCAAGTCTAAACCTCCCGCGATGGAGCTTAAGACTATGACCCCTTGTCCTGTCTCCAGTGTCCAGGGAGAAAAGACCAACCGCAGCCTGGCTATAACCTTTTAGGTTATTATATACACCTTTTAGGTAGTTATAGACAGCAATAAAGTCACTCCAGACCCTCCTCTTTTCCAGACTAAACAGACCCAGCTCCATCAGCCTCTCCTCATAGGGCTGACCTTCCAGCCCCTTAACCATTCTAGTTCCTCTTCTCTGGACTCATTCCAGCACCTTGACATCCTTCCTAAACTGAGGGGCCCAGAACTGAACACAATACTCCAGGTGCAGTCTAACCAGTGCTGAATACAGGAGGAGGATAACCTCCCTCTCCCTGCTGGCCGCACCATTCTTGATGCAGGCCAGGATGCCATTAGCCCTCTTGGCTGCTTGGGCACATTGCTGACCCATGCTAAGTTTACTGTCCACTAGTACCCACAAGTCTTTTCTACCTGAGCACTCTCTGTATTTTATATTCTTAAGAACATTTTCTTTGTTTTCTTTTTTACTTTTTTTTCATTTAAGCTGTACTCGTGGAAAGTAAAAATCGTAGCCATTATTTCTTATCCAGAGAACAAAACATTCTGAAGTCCTGATGACATCCTACAATTGAGGAAAAAAGAGATCTGTTTTACGAAGTGAAACACTTTCAGTGTGCTATAAGGATGATGATGTTTTCAAAGGATCATACTTCCTTCTCAAATCCCTATTTCTATGACATTTTTATGGAAAGGAGTGCAACATAAACAGTAGTTTCTTTTTTATGCTGTGTATCATAATTACCAGTATCTACCAGATAATTTTTTAGGTCTGCTTACAGTACTGCATTTTTTGACAGGAGTATGTTTTAAAATCTCTGCACATTTAGATCAAATAAACACAACTAGACCAATATCCTGCTTAAGACACAGTGTATTAATGTACCCTCGAAGGAACCTTCTTCTTGTTAACATTTGCCATTGTAGCAAGGTGAAGTTGTACAAGGCATTGGCTAGAGCAAAAGGTCGTGTCTGGTTGAATCCCTTTTCTTCACTTAATTTAAACTTTTTAAAGGGGAAAACAATAATTATGTTTACCTCCTTTTTCCACACGCCTGTCATGGTTTGACACGTGTTGAAACTCTGGCATTTTGATTGTGCTTTTCTGCAGCTGTACTCTCTCCCATTTTCGCCCCCCATCCTGTGGCAAATTGTGTGGCCAGGGGACAGGGCGAAGCCACTCCATAAAATCAGGGCAAGTTTCCATGTTCTCTCTCTTGGAACTTGTGTTGCCTTGGGAGACAGAGATCAAGGCAGGATCTTCCTGGCTCTGCCAGGCACCACCCCTTCCTTGGGGTGGGGAGGGGTGGCCTGAACATGGCTCACCAAGTTTGCAGAGCAATCCCCAGATGCTCAGAGCAGTGTCTGAAGTATCCTTTATGCTTTTTTTCCCAGGGCATGTCATCTGAATCCAAATCTGCTACATAATTATCTCTCACTTTCCTCAGAATGTGTGTAAAGGCATTGTGATGCAGTTTCTGTTTGTTTATTTATCTTGTTTGGGTGTCTTGGATTTGGGTTCAATAAATGTTTCCTTTTCAGCAAAGTTACTCCATCACCTGGTAAATTCTCCTTGAGAGCTGGCTGGTGTGTTTAGATTCCCCCCACCAACCCCAAAAGACCCAGTCAAGACCAGTGGTCTTTGTTCAACCTCCCTCGACAGCCAGACATGTTAATAATCTATTCTACTGACATAGAAAGAGAACTCCCTGCTAAAAAACATTTACACTGCATTTATATATTTTTTAATCGTTGTTATACTATTTTGTCCGTGCAAGATGAGGAAATAAAGCAAAGACAAGGAAATAAACCAGACAGTTCCTGCTTGATGCTACAGTGGCATTGCCAGTTGGCTTGGGACCTTTCTTCATGTTTGCAACCCATTCTTTTCTTGCAAAAGCAAAATAGGAGAAAGAATAATCCTTATTGCTGAAATCTTTGTATGGTTAAGTTCTTCAATGTAGTGTGTCTACCCTACTATGGTGTATTCATCTGTTGAATATTTACTGACTCAAGAAAGAAGGAAACTTGTTTTAATATTTTTAGTTGATCATTACTTGTTTTTCCTGTGAACTCAGTCCTGGCTTAGACAGAACTCAACCCATAGATTACAAGGTGGTTGAAGAAAGACAGGTACTACTGCACAGTGCAGTCTTCACTGTGCCTTTTGTTGTTGCTATTGCCTAAGATCTGTACAATTGCTTCTCATAGTGACTTCCATGACCTTTAGCACTTATCTCACAGGCACAGTTCAAGACTTACATCGAAATCAAACCATCTGAACCAGTTCCTCTGTACTAATTGAATTCAGCTTATTCATTGTTAACTTTGTTGGTTCAGTTTTAAGTAAATATAATGTAATAAATATATTATTATATAGTATATTATACAACATGCTATATACAGGCTTTCTCATAAAATTTCTGCCTTAGTACAAAAAGGTTGCTGTTTACCAAATGAGCAACTGCTTATTGTTTTGGTTTCTTTTTTTGACCCACAATATTTATGACTTGCTCTTAGAATGGAGTTATTCGCTTTTTGTAAGCTATTGATATTTGTCACTGTATTATCTGAATGCTCAGTATTGATTTGATCTGCCACCTGTGGTGTGAGTTGATGGCATTAGAACCACTGAAGCACAGAGTCATTAGTGAAACTAGAATTAGTAATTCAATGTAAGATGCCTAAGTCCTGGTCGCTCGGAGGGCTCAGAGTTTTTACAGTATTTATTCTTCAAATATGCAGAATTTTACAATGCCATGTAATGCATTTTAATGAACATATGGAAAAAATTGTACCTTTGCCCAGATTACAAAGACATTTTACAGAAAAGGCAAGGGCAGAACTGAATTTACCAGGGGTTTTAGAGGGTTCAAGTCATCAGATCATTTTTCATCATATTAGTCTTCTTGCTTCTCTGATTTATTTTTCTTTCACTCTATTTTCTGCCATCTTCAGTTGAGAAAGAGGCTGGGCCCCTGTCCTGTATAACCTTGTTTTAGCCACTGACTTTATCCTAAGAAAGGAACAAGGCAGATATACCACAAGAATCATCAGACATGACTGCAGAGGATTTTTTCAGTTTGCTTACAGTGTGAGACCTGCATTTTGCAGTTTAGGCTGACACATAGTTGTGCTGCTTGGTGTAAAGCTGTCTTGCCTGTTAATTTTAATTTTTCTTATTGCGCAGTTTACTAGTTTCCTAGGCTGCAAAAAAGCCCTTATCTGAAATTTTGATTTTATATGCTCTTGTTTACCACAAGAAAATATTTTCTGCAATTAAAAACTGAATGCAAGCTCTGTTTTTCTTTGCACTTACTTGCTTCTGACTGAAGAAACCATTAGTGTTTCTTTCAAAAAATGGAGAAGTTGTTTGTCTCTCATTTTATACATACACCATGCTATATATGCCAGCTCAATTTCTTCTACCCTCTTGTCTTATCAGTTTCAGGATGCACTCCAATACATCATTCACTTACTTTTCTCTAAGGCACTATGTCTAGAGACATCTTAGCCAGTTTGTGTTTTTCACAATAAATCAAAACTGAAGACCCACTGTTTTTGCTTTGCTTTCAGACTTACAAAATTTGATACTCGAGACTATATCATAAAATGAGGTTTTAAAATGTTCTTTCAGGTATCTTACCATAAAAAAAGTAATGATGGGACAGGAATTTAATAAATACAAAGTTTTTCTATTAATTCCAGGTATAAAATGAGCTTTTATTTTCCTTTGTTGTTTAAAGTAAAGTACAGATTTTTGTTACCAATGTCATCAGACTTTTCAAGAGACAGTAAAGCATTTTATGTCCTGAAAAGTAAATTGCATGTGTACCACATGAACTTTTTTTAACTACAGGTTAATTTCCATACCGTATTTTGACCAGCATTTATATTTTCTCTCTTTATTTCTGACATAGTTATTTGTTAAATAAGGTGGTTTTAAGAACAAATATTTTAGTGAAAGACTTCTCTGCTCTGTTCTCTATGTTCTGTTCTACAGTTCATAGTTTCACATCTGCCTCACAATTAGAGCATCTTCTCAGTTTCCAGAAGATTTAGAATCCTGGTGCATAGGTTGTAATCTCCAGCTTCTTGAATTAACTCTTAAAACACTCCTATGAGCCTCAGATGTACACTATGAATCTGAGAGGACACGTGAAACACACATCTCTTTGTAACTGTAGAGTGCATGACAAAGTCCTTACGAATTATCATCTACATACAGATTTCGGAACGGGCTGCCCACAGAGGTGGTCAAGTCGCCGTCTCTGGAGGGGTTAAGATTAGTCTGGATGAAGTGCTGAGTGGCATGAGCTAGATGTCAGATGTTTAGGTTTACTTGGTTGGTTTTAGTTGGACTGGATGATCTTTTAAGGTTATTTCCAGCCTCATCATTACTGTGATACTGTGATACTATGAAAAACAACTGAGCAGGTCTCCAGGTTCACATTTTGCAGGTTTTGTTCTGTAGATCATTATGAGTTATTAACTACGGGTGTTTACTGAAAGCACTCTGCTGGTATGTATTCCAGTTACATTATTTTACATGAATCTAAGCAATTCTGTGACTCTATGATTCTAAATTGGGTGTGGGCATATGTTATTTTAAGTGTGGCAAATAACGAAGTCATGTTACTATAGCGGGCCATTTGTCTCTATGGTCATACAATTAGGAACACTGTGTTTATAGTTGTCCAAGTAAAGCACTCTTAATTATACAAACTCTTACAGTAAACACAAAGATGGAGTAGAACAGCATAGAATTAATTTAGTACTTTTAGCATTTAGGAAGAAACTACTTTTTTACAGTCATGTCTAGAAAAGGAAAATCAGTTTGCACTGACAAGTTCAAAAGCTGTGAAATAATAATGTCTTAGCATGTGAGGAAAGTCAGATGTTATTGGTACGTACCATGCACACAGTATTGATTGACAAAAAATAGAAATAAAAAACATTAAGTAGCGTATTCAGGAGCCTGGTCACTGCAATTTTCTTTTAGATGTGAACAAGCTATTTTACGATTGATAACACATTTCATTCTAAGTAAAACGGCATCATAAAATTAAAGTGCAATCTAATTTCACGCAGTCTACCAATTTCTACATCAAAACAGCCATATTTTGCTGTATATGGAAGGGAGGAAGTTCTTTCTATTTTTGTACTAGCAAACAAGAGGACACAACTATGGCCTCCTGGTCTTGCTTCTGTTGTTAGTAAATCTATTAGTGCACCCAGAAGGATTTTGAATCACTTAAATAGACATTCTTGAAAATCGGTAAGAGACAGTAAAGCAGCATCACACTTACTTTGTAAATGAGACTCTCCAACACTTGAACAACTACAACTTTTTGACGATTCCTCCTCTATTAAAGAAACTTTGAGTAGGAGTTCTGCTTTCAGCTTTTGACCAAAACTACCTTTCACAAGGCTTCAAAAGCCTGCAAAAAAGACCAAGAAAACTTCATGTGGGGAGGGAAAAGAGAAATGCATCACTTTAAGTTTCTGCCTGAGGACATTGTATATCTTTGTTTCATCTCTCATTCAGTTATTGTCATTTCCTACAAATCTGGCTTGTTTTCTTTTTAACAAAGAGAGAATAATTGTGCAACTGTAGCATGGCTAACAAACATAAGACTAAGCAACAACAATTTGCTTTAAATTTAAGTGATTAATTTTACACTGCAGAAATTCTGTTTAAATGCATACGTTTGGAACTTACAGACACAAAACCCCACCACTTCACTGATCTTACCTGCTATAGACAGTTGCATATCTTAAATACGTAATTGTTATGTATGTGATACATCATCTGTAATAATTCCCTGAATTATTAATGTGAAGTACCCATAACAATGTCTGCAATTTCTCATGGTATTTTATTTCGCATAGAAGCTTTTATGATTATTTTTTTCCTGAGTATGGTGTTCTCAATTTATAGTAGCCTAACAGATAACTGAACATACTGTCTTCCACTGCAATATAAATTGGGACACATTAGAAAAATATGCAACCTGTGAACAACACTGAGCATATTTAAATGTTCCTTATATAACCCTTAGATGTGAGATATTGCTGTGAAGACAAAAATCTTTTACCTTTCTTCAAGAAATTAGTTAATTTCATCTAATTAGCTTGATGTTTAATGAAAAAAACTGTACATACTTTTGATTCTGAATGTTTAACCTGTTTATATTTTAATCAGTAGCTTTACAGAAATGGTTTAAAGAGTAAACAAAGAGTTTTTGACAGCAAGATGAATAAACCTTCAGCTACATCCTAAAGAAAGTATCTCACTGCAGATATTTCAATATTAAATTTAATATAATTTGTCTTATTTTCATGACAATTTCCCCTTCATATGTTTTTTAATTTATTTGTCTTCTTCACAAGTGCCCAGTACTACCGAAATCCTGCTTTTAAATATCTTGATTACTACTGTTACATTACCTTGTTGCTATGTTAGATGAAGAGGGAATCTGTACCACAGCAGAAACAAGTTGACTAGTAGCCTGCCTAACGCATGGTAACATACTCTGTTTTGTGCGATGAGATGTCGGCTAATCCTGTCCCATTGCATCATGTTAGAAAGTGAAAAAGACAGATTTAATCACTTCTAGAAGAGTACCATAATCTGAAGCAGTGAAGCCCTGCGTATTCAGAATCATACAGCCTCAGTTTATTTTGCATGTGGTTTACATTATTTTACTTAGATGTTGTTACTTGATAATGGAAGTGAAACTGTACTGAAAGCCCTTTACTGAAAAGTCATCTTTCAAATCACAGCAGTTGTTCAATAGAGAATATGAAGATGGAGAAATGACTGTGGAAATAAATTAATCCAGGGCCCACTTTATTTCACAGTTACATATTTTGCTGTAGAAAGTACTTCTCACAGCCAACAGGGACCCTAGCATCTCAATATTCATTAAACCCCAAAATAAAACATGGCTTTGTTTCTATCCTTCCTTGCTATAACCTTGAAAGCATGAGCAGCACCTGTAACGGATGGAAGGTAGCAGAGTGTAACCAAATGTCTTCCTGAGACAAAGAGAATTTGAAATTATGTCTCTGAGAGCTGTGAACTTCCCCATTTATCTCACCCAGGGCTTTACAGACTCCAAGATCCTATACCTACAGATCATGCCAGTTTTTCATAATAATATAGAGTACATGTTATTGTAGCCAGTCATCTAGCATTTTGATTTTCTGGGGGGTTTTCTGCCTATCTGGGAGACGGTTCAGCTGTTTCTTATTCTATAAATTCCCCAGAAGGGGTAGTTAATCAGATTTCATGCAAGCTCACTGGTCTGCTTTGTAGCACATTTATAATTTGCCTTGTTCTTATAGCACCATGCTTCAAAAAAAACCCCAACAATCTAATTCTGATGATACAAGCTTCAAGCAAATTTCAGTTTTCCCACTCATATGTGTCAAGGATTTTCTTCACTCCTAAATGCTCAAAGAAATCCTTAAATGCTCAAAGAGAATGACAGTAACAAAATGTCAGGGAGTTTTATGACTGCCCAGAGAGTTGTTCTCTCTGTTCCCCACAGTCACATGGGACCCTTTAAGGATAGCCCAGTTATGAACTTAATGCCTGGTATAAATTGATGATGAGCTCCATCACTGCCCATGAAGCCAACTTGCTGTCAGCTAAATATCGCATCCACATAAACTGTGACAAGTGTTTTTGAAATACTATTGTACAGCAATTGCTATAGTCCTTCTGCACATGAAACATCAGAAAATATCAGCAGATCAGCAGATCAATAGAATCTCCTACAACTGATGATTAAAGATATAACTTGTATAGTCATTTTAAACTCTTCTCTCCTTTCCTCATATCACTGAATAGGCAAAATTTCTAACTTCTCAGACTCTCCTGCCCATTAGGATATGCAGGTGGTTTTTTTTGTTTGTTTTGATTTTCTGCTCTTCCCTAAATTTCAGAACACCTAGAATTAATTATATATACATTTGACTCATTCTGTTAATGAGGATGTGTCTAAACTTTATCACTGTAATATCAGGATGAGATTAATCTACAGATCTGTTCTAAATTCTGCATTCACTCAGTATGTTTGGTTAGTATGTGCATGGAATTTTTCTTTTGGTTTAACTGTTTTTAACTGTGTTGATGATTTATTCTGAATTTGTTTGATTTTTGTTTTTCTTCAAGGGAGCATTTGTTCTAAACATTTAAAGCAACAAATTATATGGCAGAATCATGTACAAAAGCAGCAGGGTGTACAAATTCATAGATTCACAGAATCATTAGGGATCGGAAGAGACCTTGAAAGATCATCTAGTCCAATCCCCCTGCCACAGCAGGATCACCTAGACCAAGTTACATAGGAACACTTACAGGCAGGTCTTGAATGTCTCCAGAGAAGGGGACTCCACAACCCACCCTAGGCAGCCTGTTCCAATTCTCTGTCACCCTCCCTGGGAAGAAGTTCCTCCTTATATTTATATGGAACCTCCTCTGTTCCAGCTTGCACCCATTGCCCCTTGTCCTGTCACCAGATGACCTTGAGAAGAGCCTGGCTCCATCCCCCTGACACCCACCCCTCACATAGTTATAGACATGAATGAAGTCACCCCTCAGCCTCCTCTTCTCCAAGCTCAAGAGACCCAGCTCCCTCAGCCTTTCCTCATAAGAGAGCTGTTCTAATTCCTTCATCATCTTCATTGCTCTGTACTGCTCCAGCAGCTCTGTGTCCTTCTCAGGATGCAGTCTCACTAGTGCAGAGTAGAGGGGGGGAGGAACCTCCCTCGATCTACTGACCACCCCTTTTCTGATGCACCCCAGAATGCTGTTGGCCCTCTTGGACACAAGAGCACATTGCTGGCTCATAGTCCTCCTGCTATCCAGTAACCCCAAGGTCCCTTTCTCCAACACTGCTCTCCAACAGGTCAGTCCCCTACCTATACTGGTCCCTGGGGCTGTTCTTTCCCAGATGCAAGACTCTACGCTGACCCTTGTTGTACCTCGTTAAGTTTCAATCTGCCCAGCTCTCCAGCCTGTCCAGGTCTCACTGAATGGCAGCACAGTCTGCTGGGGTGTCAGTGACACCACCCAGTTTTGTGTCATCAGCAAACCTGCTGACAGTGCACCCTAATCCCTCATCCAAGTCATTCATGAATAGATTGAAGAGGACTGGTCCCAATACTGATCCTTGGGGGATCCCACTAGATCCAGGCCTCCAACTAGACTCTGTCCCATTGACCACCACTCTCTGGCTTCTATCCTGCAGACAGTTCACGATTCACCTCGCTACCCAACCACCCAGGCCACACTGCCCTACTTTGGCCGCAAGGATGCTGTGTGAGACTGTGTCAAATGCCTTCCTGAAATCACATCCACTGCTCTGCCATCATCTATCCACCTGGTTATGCCCTCATAAAAGGCTATCAGGATGGTCAAGCATGACTTCCCCTTGGTGAAACCATGCTGACTGTCCCTAATGACCCTCTTGTCCCTGATGTGCCTAGAGACAGTATCCAAGACAAAGTGTTCCATCACCTTTCCTGGGATGGAGGTGAGGCTGACTGGTCTATAGTTACCTGGGGTGCATCCTTTCCTCTCCCTCTCATGATTTATGGAATAATGTCATTTATTTGAATTCAAGGAGATTATACATTACCAATAGGACTGCTGTCCACATACATTTTACAAGAGTTTTCCACTCGGAAAGTATTTTGTCTTTTAAAATAGACACAATGTACAAAGCAAATTCACAATGGAAAACTGAGAAAAACATGTTCATACTTCAGCTGGAAAGGTGAAGAGAGAAAATTGTCATGTGAAACAAAAATTGTGTGGAAAGCTCTGCAAAAATCTCCCTGGTGGAGCATCTTCTGAGGACCTGCACTGAGCAGTGCCCTTGCTGCCACTCATTCTTCTGAAGTACAGGTGCACAAAATAAAACATGTGGTACTCACTAGTAAAGGCAAGATCATTTACTCTTGAAGCATTGTGAGATCATATAAAATTCCAAAATATTTCAGATAGCCTTTTCCATAACAGTGCAAAATCATCAAAGCTCTGCTCTTTCAGCATCTCTGAGCTGATAAAACCCAGCCTAACAGGGCAGGTTCTGTAGAACAGAAACCTCTTCCACCAAAATAATGCAATTTGTTTGGAAGGAGTCTTTCACTATGACTGTGTGATAAAATCAAGTATCTTAGTGGTACTCAAGTATTTCCTTTTTTTGCAATCCATGTAAAAAAAGGTTGCATGTGGAGTAAGAGGAAAAGTAGGTGACAATGTTCTTCAGGACTGCCTAAGATGTAGTCTAGTCTCTCTGAACTAGGATTTCTCCCCTAGCCACAAGGTTTGCTTTATAGTGGTTGTGACTAAGAACACACAACAATATTTTCAAGACATTGGAACAGGTTGCCCACAGAGGTGGTTGGGTCACCGTCTCTGGAGGTGTTCAAGGTTAGGCTGGATGAAGTGCTGAGTGGCATCTGTCAGATGTTTAGGTTTACTTGCTTGCTTTTAGGTTGGACTGGATGATCTTTAAGGTCTTTTCCAGCCTCATCATTACTGTGATACTGTGACACTGAGATACTCTGATACTATGACTAGGAAACCCGACATCTTGACTCCTTCTTCAGTTGACCACACAGTGTAATGTAGATATTTTTTCAAAGGAAATGTAATTTTTTAAAGACTAAAATGCTACAGTTGTGTCAATGGTTGTACACTTCTTGGGCAGGAAACAAGCATTTTAGTAACAGATACTAAGAAACTAACAAGTTTTTTTCAAAGCCATCCCTGAGGGGTGACCTCATTGATGTCTGTAAATGTGTGAGGGGTGGGTGTCAGAAGGATGGAGCCAGGCCCTTCAAAGTCATCTGGTGGTAGGACAAGGGGCAATGGGTGCAAGCTGGAACAGAGGAGGTTCCATATAACTATCAGAAGGAACTTCTTCCCACTGAGGATAACAGAGCATTGGAACAGGCTGCCTAGGGGGGGTATTGAAGTCTCCTTCTCTGGAGACATTCAATACCCCCCTGGATGTGTTCCTGTGCGACCTAGTCTAGGTGATCCTGCTGTGGTGGGGGGATTGGACTAGATGATCTTTCAAGATCCCTTCTAATCCCAAAGGACTCTATGATTCTATGATTATTACTTTCCTTTCAGGTAGAGTTTTATGAAATACTCAGGTTAGGTTTGCTCATTGATAGAATGCACTTTGGAATACAGCAAATTTTGTAGTCTCACTATATTGTAAGAAGAATTTTTAAAAATGTAATGTTTTTATTGTTCTAGCACTTAAATTTACAATTTAAGGATGTTTACGCAAGGACCATATTTTACATTGTTACCTTGCCTTTACAAAACAACCATACAAACTTGGTAAGGATTAAAAATAGACTCACACAAAGTTGATGTTGGTGGAAACATAACTTTAAGTAATAAATATAGTTTACAGACAGATGCTCTTACTGGTGTTAGCTCTGTAGGCAACTGTGAAGAGTAAAAAATGTAAAAAAATATTTATTGATGAACTACTTTCCTAAAAATGCAGAATAAAGTAAATTTTTATTTCTTTCTGATCCTTCCAGAAGTTTTGAGCTTCAGAGTTCTACTACACCTCTCATGGAAAAACTTACAGCAACTTAACAAAAGAATTTGTCTTTATTGGGCTTGTGATTTTTTCACAGACCCTAAGAGCACAAAGGCTTTAATCTTCCTCTTGAAATGAATTTAGGATCCATTTGGAGTTTGTTAGGGAAGGGAACGTGTAGTTGATCTTTCTGGAAAAGAAATCCAACATATAATAAAAATAGAATCCTATTTAATGATTTCACTGCTTGCAGCTGATACTCTTTGGATGAAGACCAGATCATTTCCTCTCGACTGAAACACCGAGACTCAGTGTCCTAGTCTACCACAGCTGTCTGAACAAAGCATCAATAACCAGCACTTGGAGGCACAGGAGATTAGCACTGGAGGGGCACATACGCTGCAGAGGATTATATTCAACTACAACATAGAAATGTCTCTTTGTCTGATCCATTCCCGCATGGCAATATTAACCATAAGAACTGGTGTCCATCGTGTTGCGTCACCTTACTTCTCCGATTTCAGCCTGATGTGTCTGAAGCTTGTTTGATTTAAACCTTACCATGTTTTCATCAAACTGACAGAAAAATTTTACACAGACAAAAAGCACTTGTGCTTATGCCCTCAGGCCATACAATTACACTTCCTCATTCTTGAGATCATCCAACTCATAATCATTTCCCAAATGTGAAGGAGTGTTGAAACTGAGTTTGAAATTGAGGATCCAGAAAAAAAGCTCCTTATTTTCCCTCTTGATCCTGAGGCCTTCTAAATATCAGCATTCTGCAGACACTCTCAGCTCCCTCAGCTCCTCCCAACCACAAAGTGCTTCTAATTCATTTTAACCCTATTTCTCATTTTACTCACCCATACCCTTGTATTCAGCTCACACAGTTCTTGGCTGAAATTACTTCTGCAGAGCTAAATTTCATGTGCCTTGCTACCCTTCTCCCAAGGCATTGAAGGAGCATGAAGAAAGGGAGATTAATACAAAGAACGTGTGGTGGTCACACTTCTTTTGGTTACAGCCCTCAATACCATTGACCTTCTGGGATACAGTCACACATTGCCAGGTCATGCTGAGCTTCTCGTACACCAGCACCTCCAAGTCCTTCTCCCCTTGACCACCTTCAATCCATTCACCACCCAGAATGTATGTGTGCTTGGAGTTGTTCCAATATACATGCAAGACCTGGCATCTGGGCTTGATGAAACACAGGCAGTTTGCACGGTCCCAGTTCTCAAGCCTGCCAGTCTTTCTGGATGGCCTCTCTTCCCTCCAGCATTTCAGACACATGCCAAAGCATGGTGCCCTCAGTAAAGTTGCTGAGATTACATTAAATGCCACTGTTTGTGTTACTGACAAAGGTGTTGGCTGAACTATCAACGTTTTCAGTGAATGTTTTAAATACACTAATGTAAAAAACAAAACCAGAAAATACAACCAAACAAGAAAAATAGGAAGGAAACAATCATAGAATCCTTAGGGATGGGAAGGGACCTCGAAAGATCATCTAGTCCAATCTCCCTACCACAAGACCAGTACCCACTTCTCAGAAAAAAACAGCAGTCATGCCCACTCTTAATCTTCCAGGAATCATTTGCCTGCAAGTTTTCTTAGCCTTCTTATAGCCGCCTTATTCCCTAATCCTACATCTATCACTTAAAATAAGCAAAGTTTCAGTCGGGAAAAAACACCACCTGCGTTTCTTCTTTTTTGACCTAGAATTTCATTGCCCATTTCTTCTCAGTTTTGTATCACATCACTCTGCTATCAGAATTACTGTATTCAAACAAGGTCATTAAAAGTATTAAGAAAATTTCTGAAGAGATAATAGTCCCTTTTCAAATGAATATATAAATAAATGTAAATGGGCTTAGACAATTGAGACTTAAATGCAATTTAGAGAAAACTAAATGTAATTTTAGATACAGCTTGCCAAACAAACTACGTTAGAGCAAAATGATAGTGTAGAAGAACGTGATTTTGAAGGAATACATAAACGCATCTGTATTATCATTTCCAGGATGATAGGCATATTAAAGCTTTTCAAAAAGCAATTATCACAGAACTATTCTCAAAGAAATATCATTACTAAGTATTTTAATACAGACATCTTGCAGACAAGAGGTAAACTTTTTTTTAACAAAGCACTGGTACTCTTTTTGTTTGGGATTTAGGAGATATTAACAATAGAGACCTTCTTTGCTCACTTAATGTGACATTGAAGGTGATCCTAACAGGCATCCCTGTTTTTCAGAAATGCATTTATTTTATCGTTTTCCTCCTGTGGGGCTTTATATGGCAGGTAGCTTTATATACCAACATATTTCAGCACAGGCTTTTCTTATCTGTGAGTCAGAAATAAATATATTGAAAAGAAATTGCGTATTGATATTCTGTTCACTGCCATACATGCTGATGGAGAAATACATACGCTTTATTGCTCGAGTATGGAGAAACAACATGAGCTCCAATATGAGCAACAGTTTCTCAGCACTGCACCAGGATTCCCATGGAGTAGAACATCTTTGTAAGCAACATAACTGGAGGGAAGGCTTATGTAACATGTAAAACCGTGGGATTTTATTGTTCCTTCTTAGCAAAAATATGAGAGTCATGTTCCCAAATCCATTTGATACAAAATTTTTCAGTGTGCTTTTGTTTCTGTATAAAAGTTTGGGATAAAGGGAATGATTTCACTAGGACCTTTTATTGCTCAGTCATATTCATCAAAGACAAGACATTTTTCCTGATTTAGTTTTTCTGATTCTATGAATTTGCTGTCTAAAATCAGATAAATAATTACAGTGAATTCATTCACTGAACAAAAGATGATGAAAAATTATATATATACATATATACATATACATATATGTGTATATATATATATCAAAGCTCTGACTATCCCCCAGCTGCCTAGGTTTCTTTCTGTGCATTCTTATTGATTTTTCACTTCTTCAACAGCTTTTTTAAGAAAACACAAAAAAATGTAAAAATACAGAGCATGGATATAGTGGGTCTATTTGGGGTCTGTAAACTAAGTCAGTTACAGGTTGGCTGTGTGAGTGTCACAGAACATGGTTTGATTAATGGCATATTTAACTAAAGAATTAAATACATTTTGCTGAGCTCAGAAGAAAAAGAAAGGTAAATCAGTCAGAGTTGAGACAGACTCCTGTATTCTCTCTGCACCAAGGACCAAGAGTGGGAGTATGAATGTCTTAAGGAATTAAATCAGATATTCAGCTCCAGGATTATTCTTTGGCTCAGTTCTGTTTAGACAAAACAGTAGGAAAACTTTTCACTTGTGTTGCTAAAAATATGTAACATGTCTAATATAAGAAACTCTACTAATTACCACAGAAATATCTTAAATGAAGACCATTTTAGATATGCACACCAGATCATTTACATTGGTCTTGCAGCCAAGCCAAGTAAAACAAAGCTACCCACAGGAAAAGAAAAGCTCAGACAGAGCAGCCCTGAGGCCTCACAAACTCAGTACGGAGCTTATGGAGTGCTATGAGCAATAATCATATATACTGGGCCCTGGGGTTACAATTTCTAGAACAAAATAATATAGAAGATTGAAAAAGCATTAATGCAATTAAAATACTTACAGTAAATTTATAAAGGCATAATGTAACTACTGCTTTGTTATTTATTTGTACATTATTGCTCTTATAGAAAATGTTAACTGTGCTCTAAATAAACCTACAGAAGAATAGCTGCTTCTTGTTGACCATAGTTTATGTTTCCACAGTCTTCACAGATGTTTTTTCAATCAATGCCACAGAACGCATATGCTTTAACAATTTAATGATACGGTAAAGCAACAGCATGCCTGTTGGGAGAAGCATCTCTTTTCTTGGACAGGAAATACATCTGTTTTTAACACCACATCTATGTCTTAGAATATTTACCAGTATACTGGAACTAAGCTTCAAAATACATTATAAGCACTAGACATTATCCAGGAGAAAAGAAAACTCTTCTTTATTTCGTATCTTCAGCTAGTTCCCACCGTGGGGCTGTAGATTAGAACTGGTCTCTGTGCAAAGCACACCCAAAAAGTATTATCCACTCTAGAGCTGCATGATAATAATTAGCATGTCAAATTCCAATATAGCTGTCAATAGGCTCCTCCTCTGTAATCAGATTTCCCTATGCTTCAGAAAACTGTAATTTATTCTCCTTATGCTATCATCCTAAATCCTAATTAATATTTAGATTCACGTTTAATTGAATTCAGTAATGGCTGTCTATATGCTAATTTGTTTGTAGTTGCAGGCCATCTGTTATGGTGTAGGAGCATCCCATCTGTATTTAATAATTTACAGATAAGTGAACTTTTTTTACCTTTAATTTTCCTCCTTTCCATTTGTTTTAGCTCATAAAACCTGAAGGAAAATGAAGTGAGTGAAGTACAGCTTTACTCTGTGGCAGAGTAAATACATAGTTCCATAATACTCACACTAAAGTATAATTTACATGGGAATTTCAATCTCTGCATTATTTTTTAAATTATTAAATTATAATTATCCTGTATGATTGTATGCAATTTACTGCATATGCTCTAGATTTCATGAGTTCCATGGGCTTTTAGAGCTTTACCAAACTTTTTTACTATAATATTTAAAAATAATTAAATAGGCACAATCTAATTTCTTGATGAGGAAGTTCTTTTTATTTTTTCGATAAAGAATAAACTTTGCATCTTTACTTCTGTAAGATATATGAGCTCATTTCTTTATGTTTGCCTCTTGGATAAAGAAATTTTAGGGTGACAGAGCAACCAAGGGGAAGCAAATGAGCTTCAGGTTCACTGAACCAGTATTAGTTATGGTTTAGGCAGCACATGAAGTGATTCATTAAAAATTAGAGAAAAACATAACTCAAGATCTACTTTTATTTGCATAAGACCTACAACCCTAGTTTAGTCACCTTGCTCCTATTTCACCTCACTGTATGATCCACCTCCTCTAGATGTTCACTCTGGCTAGAAATCTAGGGACCAGAAGAAAAGGAAGCACAAAATTCTCAGATTCTTTCAAGCAAAACAAATTCAGATGTCTTCCTGGGCACAAATTAACAAATACTGTGTAAAGATGCTGGCCCAAAAGATCAAGTAACCAAGACCTGAGGGCACATTTAAAAGTGGATGGATGTGTCCCAAGGAAGAACCTGTTCCTCATTCTTGGATGGAATCAATCACTCTTCAGGTGCTCTTTTGTGTCTCTCTTTGGAGTTTAAAGATAAATCATGGTAAACAAAATGTTATCCTTGTTAAACACCTCAAGTGAGATGGGATTACTGTGGCCTAAAAGGGCTCTTTGTTTCCTGTTATATCTTGGCCTAATTAATTTACAATGTCTGATTTTAATTGACCCCCAAGGACTACTTTTAATGCTGATGACTGGGTTTTAGTATCTTACACACTGCTCTTCACAGCTGATCCTAGATTTAATTTGCAGCTTCTGGACACTCCTGCCATGCAAGTAAAGAATTGAGATAATATCTATGTCCCAAAGATTTAGCCAGCATATGAAGCTCAAAAATAGGTCAGGGGGACAAAGCAACACAACATTGTGTGTTCTTTTTCTCAGCCTTAGATCTGAAGGATTAAAATGGTTAATCAACTAGTTTTTTATTTTCTAACTTTTAAGTCTGCATAAAACATTTTTATAAAATTAGGTATCTCATCTTTATTTTCATGTGCAACTTCCTATTCTCGAATAAGATAACATGATTTAGTATTTGTATTTTACTTAATTTCATTATGTTAGTTCTGGTATTTTACCTGTGGGTTTTAATACTGTGTTTTATGTAATACACTGTGGCAGATGAACCCACCCTGACAAAGACCCCAAAAAAACTTAGGGCTTAACAATGACTGGATGAAGATGCGGGCTTTGTAGCAATTAAAAGTAGCCTACTTTTTTCAAGCCCTTCAATTGTGTTTATCATGACCTTACCCCCAGCTAATTAGGTCAAATGAGAGTGAAGCCATGCAGGACAGCCAATTTGCGTTGGTTCTCCTTGGAGCAGCTGGTCTGCCATCAGACATTGCTCCATTGCATCATCACCACAGTAAAGGTCCCTGGATGGAACGAGTCCTCATTCTGCCTTTGTATAGTGAATGTTTCTTCTGGATATACCCTTGAGTGAGCCCTTCTCCCCATTTGGGTAAATGACTCCCATTCTGGGTACCCTTGAGTGGGAGGTTTTCCCTTGTATGAGTGAATGTACTCACATTTTGGTTCACCTTTCTAGAAAGAATATTCACAAAATTTAGATACATATTTTTATATGTTTCTGCCTGATAGTCCATCTCGTATGGTCATTAATCATAAAGAGTAAATTCAAGCACCTGAATGAGCCTTAAAGTTTATCTCAATTGTAGCTGAGAGTTAAAACTGCCTTTGAAAAGATTAAAGTTATATATGTGAAAACCACTCATCAAGAGTCAGACATCTGTGTTCTTTGAGTCTTTCCTGAAGAGTCATCTTCCAGCATTAATTTTTCCACAGGACTCAAAGATGAAATTTAAACATCGTTGGATAACCAATATCAGTAAAATAATCACCAAAATATTGTATTATGAAGATAATTCATTCTGTGTAAAAAGATGCACTATTCAGCACTGCTTTGCATTAAATTGATGATTTTTATTGCTTATGTTTATGCTAGCACTTACAACCACATCCCCTACCAAAGGAGGAGAAAGGGGGCAAAATCTGTTACTGATTATTGTTTTATTTTGTATCCTCAGAGAATTCCTGTATCTGATTAGCTTATTATCTTAACTTCCTTTCTCTGCTTTAGGGGTAGCCTATTGCCTGGATGACTAGCTCAGCTAAGCCCTTTAGTGAGCCTTTCCTTTCTGCTACCCTGAACCTCAGCAGTAGCGCCTGTGGAGCTGGCATGAGCAGGAAGTAATGGCAGTCTTTTAATGCTTTGTGTCAATAGGATAAACAGCATGCTCATCTTGAGAGGTTTATCAGATTAACCCTGGTGTAGCAGCTTCAATAAGATATATTAATATCTCAGCATGACCAGCTGTGCCTAGTAAATACACTTATCTCGATCTTGTTTTTTCCATTCCCATCCTGTGGTATTTTGGTTGGTACACAGACTAAATCGCTTCTGTAAACAAATGGCAGCATGCCTGTTCCAAACATTATTTTGCCCATCAAAAATCAGACAATTTTTTAAAAACAGGTTCCTTTGCAGTAGCAACTACTGAGACCCAGGAAGCCTTACACATACTGAGATCATTTAAGTTCAGTGACAATGTCATGCATAGGAGACTTTTCAGAACTGTGTTCTAGTGGCTATTGCCGAGCACATATACATAAAGAGGTCACGCTAGTAAAACCTATGGGCGAAAGCTTCAGCTGGTGTACATAGTAAGGATGGTGGAGAATTCAATTCTATTGATTTACACTAACAAAGATTATAATCCAATGAGCCACAAAGCCCAAAACAAAACAAAAATCCCCCAAAAAACCCCAAATGAACAAGCAAATTTCTTGTATGGAATACTGTTGTGATGCAGACTTGGTGTACATTAGAGCTAGATTAATTTCACCAAGTTTCATCATCACTTATTAGCCATTAAGGAGCTAGCCTAAATGAATCAAGGTGTCTGACTAGAATGATTAGAAGCTAGAGTGCTTGATCATATAGGTGCCATGTAAGCTGGCTTTTAGGAACCAAAAGAGAGACAGTCACTATCTGAATCTGTCTACATTAAGCTGTAAAGCAAATCAATTTTTTAAAAAGATGTATCTCTTCCATTTAATTTGGAGGCTTACAAAAAAACATCTACTTAACAATGCTTGAAATTATATTACATGAATTTCATTTATGTGACAAGACATTAACACCATACAGAACCATAGAATCATTCAGGTTGGAAAAGTTCTTCAAGATTGAATGCAACAATTAACCTGATTGTATCACTAAACCATGTTTATATGTTCCACAGGTAAATACCCTTCACACCCTTTCGAATACATACATGGATGATGACTCAACCACTTTCCCAGGTGGGCAGTCTGGTTCAATGCCCGATAGCCCTTTCAAAGAATAACTTTATCTCAATGTCTAACCTAAATTTATGTAATGTTTAAGCTAAATTTCCCCCAGCTCAACTTGAGGCCATTTCCTCTTGCCCTGTAACTTCTCACTTGTGAGAAGGGACCAACACCCAGGTATCTACAACGTATGTTGTACTTCATACTACTCGTGAATCTACGTATACTTTACTGCTGGCATATATGTGATCTTAAGGCTGGTATTCAGTAGATTGCAAGGTACCTATCAAAGAAACTGCAAATATATTCAGGGAAGACAAGTATTGATGTACAACCCAGTATCTGAATAATTAATCTCTCATGTTTCTAATATTTTTATTTCAGTCTCTTCTTACACTATTGTTACCTCCTTAGAAGTCTCTTCTGGCACAAAATCAACATTTCCACTGATGAAAGATGACATTTTTGTCCTGTAAATGTACTTTTTTTTTATTAAATGAGAAGAGGATCTCTTTGAACTATCACAAAGCTTGAGCATCTTTATTTGCTTTCCTACCACTTTGTGCATGCTGAGGATTCTGATAGCAGTACTGATTGCAAAGGCAGGAGCCTGTGCAATGGTTTTATGTGTAGTGAAGCTTATAGCCATTAAGTCCACTTTGCAAGTCATATTGTGCTGCACAGGGAGTCCTTAATGATCCTATAGGAAGTATGTTTTAGAAACTAATCTAAGGTTTTGGAATTTATCACATGGCACTGATACAGTGCAACCCTTAAGGAAAGACTTGTGTCTAGACACATCCCTTGCTGTTTGCTGAACGAGAAAGAATAGTCAAAGCTTTTTTTGTCAGTGAACATTGCTGCTTGACTATAACAGAGGTGAGAAAATTCAATTACTGTTTAATCTATGTTTTAGCAATTGTACAAAAATCGTGCTCACAACTTTTTCATGAGTAGAGGGCACAGTGATTTTCTCTACGAACTTCTTCCTTCCTTGATGTCTTCTTGGAAACTAAGGAAGTTCTCTTGTTGAAAACTAAGGAAGTTCTAACAAAGTCGAAACCTGCTTCTTCCTCCAAATACTTTTATAAAAATGCTGGTGAGTCTTTGTGCATCTTTAATCAGTTGTCTATTCAAACTGGTCAAAAGCAAAGGAAATCCATACATTGTCATTATCCTGATTCTTTTTCCTTTATACCTGAGTATACAGCTATATATAGAACTACCATGCTAGCTTACCAATCTTATTCATTTTGTTAGTCTTATTAAGCTTATTAGTCTTATTAATCTAATACAGCAGTTATTGAAACTGAAAAGAAGAAACTTGTCAGAAAACTAGAAGCTGGAACCTATCACCTCACCAAAGGAACAACCCAAGTGTTCATAGAATCATAGAATCATTAGGGATCTGCTGATTAAAAAGATACAACATTTTAAATATCTGAGAGGTTTTCACTTCAGTTGAGATCATCTGCACTGGGTGCACTGATGCTTCTTCCTGTCTCGGAGTAATCACAGGTGCCATTTGCAGATGTATCTTGCAATTTTATACAGGCTGTTAGGAGGGTTAATTTGCCTGTATCCTACAATTCCAGGACCTGCATTTAGGTTATATCAACCCTAACTTGTATAAGAAACAGTGTGAAGAGTAGATGGAAAGCTGTACAGCAAAAAAAGTGTTAGTCAACAGGGAGCTGAATATGAACCAGTAGTATGCCCATGCGGCCAAGAAGGCCAACAGCACCCTAACTTGTATAAGAAACAGTGTGGCCAGCAGAAATGTGGAAGTGATAGTCCACCTGTACTCAACCCTGGTGAGGCCACACCTTGAATACTGTGCTCAGTTTTGCACCCTTCACTACAAGAAGGACAGTAAGATGCTGGGGAGGGTCAGAATAAGGACAACAATGTTGAAGTTTCTGGAGAGAGAGCCTTATGAGAAGCAGCTGAGGGAACAGGTCTGTACAACCATCTCAATAGAGATTGTAGAGAGATGGGTATTGGTCTCTTCTTCCACGTAACAAGCAAGAGAAAATGGTCTCAAGTTGCACCAGGGAAGGATGTTTGGATAGTGGGAACAGTTTATTTACTGAAAGGGTTACAAAACACTTGGAACAAGCTTCCCAGGGCAGAATCATCCTTCCTGTACATAATTAAAAGACACGCAGACACAGCACTTAGGGACAGGGTTTTGTGGACTTAGCAGTGTTGGCTTAACAGATGGACTTATCTCAAAGGTATTTTCTAACCTAAATGAGTCTATGTTTCTTTGTTTTTCATTTTGCATTTCCAGGGTTGAATAAAAGTTGGAAGGATGGTCCAAACACAGTTACTTACATAATGATTCAATAAACGATTGTGCAACCACATCTGATCTTTTCCACATTATCCATAGGTAATACAGTAATTGCAAGGAAGAGTTGGATTAAACAAATGTCATATTACACACTTTGCCTGAGGACCAAAGAAAGTTAATTACTCCCTGTGCTGAACAGAATCAAGACACCAAATATTGCGTTGCAGATCTTTCATGAGGTTTTGTACTGTTAATTGTTACATAATGGATGTCTGACAGGGTAGTAGCTAATCAGAATCAAAATCTAGACATCTGATGAAGGTACGCAGAAAAATTCAGATGTCTGGCAAGAGGAACAGGTGTTATATCAACATAAATAAAGTAAACTGCCCTGGTCTTGGTCTCTAGCACTGCACATAATCATTTAGATTGCCTGTTGGAGTTTGGCGTGTTTCCAGCCTGTGCCAATTAGCACTCCCTCAGACATTGCTCAGCCACAACCTTGAGACTGTTTCCAACAGGCAGTATAATTGAAGGCATTCTTAGCAAATTGTATGTTATTGATATTCTTCTCAAGGTTAGAAACCCAAGCCCATTTTGTTTACAAGCACTGTCATAGAGTAGCACAGTATAACAGCCTACAGGATGAGCAATGGGGTATCTACATTGATTAGTAAGCACCAAGAGAGGAAGAAGTGATTCCCCTCACTGAAGTGAATTTTGTGACAGAGTTTGTCATCCAAAGAAGCGCAATAATTTAAAAGGTTTACAATGTCGTTCATACTAGACACTATTTTATTTCCCTTGTTTCCAGTTCCTGCACTGCCCACAAAGGCATCTAAAACTGAGTGACCTATAATAAAATAACATGTTGGTGCTTTATTGATCAAGAAATCTTTCAGGAGGATATTAAAAGGAGAAAGATAAATTTATAGCTGACTTTATGTAAGTCATATACAGTATTCTGCTTGCATGACTTTATGCATATTATGTGAGGATTAATTAATTTCCTCCTTTAAGGGGAATTTGGATGTTTCTCTGATTTCTGACATTTTTCTTATATAATTTCTTGCAGTAGCTGTCAGAAATAGCTAAAGAACAAAAAAACACTGAGGAAAAAAGGAAGAGATTCTGTGGCAGTTATGGATATGAATTCCTAATGGCATTCTCCAAAGAGAATTATCAAGGGCTGAGAAATGAAAATTCTTCTATTAATTCCTATACATAAAGAAAAGGCTTTTGTTCAGATCTTCCTTTTCACATTTGATTTCCCCCTGAAACCTGCTCCAAATTCTTCTTTCCAAAAGTCTAGGCAGCAATTTTTTCACTGAAAGTGTCAATGTTTCTCCAAAAGTCCTCTGCTGCTTTACCTAAGAAATGCCCTATTCCGAGTATGTTTTTTCTTATACAGACCACAAACTTAGGTGGCAACGTTATTTTAGGTACCTAAAATATTCTTCTTAATGAGGTAGTAAACTGCCTTGTTGTAAATTCATTCCACCCTTTTGTGGAGCATACTAGATGAGTCCTACTTAAATTCTCAATATATGTGTCAGATCTACAGTCCACATTTAATCAGTCTGTTTCTTTTAGAGGACCTCAAATTGAACTTGAATAGTGGTGAATCTTCCTTGAAATTGTCACTGCTTAACATCTCTGTCATCATAGCATTACCTTTCCATTCTCCTTTTTGAAGTACGCAGGAGACAACAGTTTTACAGGAACAAGTAACAGGAATTAAACAGTCGATTAACATAGTTCTTACAAACACTACTGCATTTTAGTCAGGTAATGTGGCAACGACTTGTTCTGTGGTTCAGTGAGTCATGTTGTGCACGATGTGCTTCTCAGTTTGCAGAAATGACAACTCAGGCCTCCCCCACCTTGTTACTGGTGATATAATTGCATAGGAGAACTGAAAAAATCAAGGTGACTTTTGTACTATAAGGACAAAACATGTAATTTTAAACTCTTCAGCTATTTTACATTATGTTCAGCATAACTGTGGAGCACAACGTGTGGTACTCATGAAAGATAATGGACGTGACACTGTTTTGACTGAGCTGATTTTCTTTATGTTCTTGACAAAACAGAAGTCATCCCAAAGAATTCATTTTTATATATTTGGAATAATTTTCAAACTTCAGAGTTTGATGTAAGGTTTTCAAAGTCTCTGGGATGACAAAGTTAACAAACCTAAGAACTAGCTAAGCAACTTTCAGGAACAATAATTCATAGAAAAGTGTCACTTATAAAGATACAAATGCAGTATTTCCCAGTGTCATGAAAATTTCCTTGAATTATGTGTTTATACACATACTGTAATGGGTTAGAGCGAGGGTCTGTGCATTATTTACTTGCTGTTTACTCTGAAGAGACCATTTCTGGAGTACTGTGTACTCTTCTGGGCTCCCCATTTCGAGAGAGCAAACTACTGGAGAGAAACCAGTAGAGGGCTACAAGGATGACTAGGGGCCTGGAGCATTTCTCTTATGAGGAAAGGTTTAGAGAGCTGGGACTCTTTAGCTTGAGAAGAGAAGAATTAGGTGAGATCTGATCCACGACTATAAATATCTGAAGGGTGTCTGTAGGGAGGATTGTGCCAGACTGTTTTCAATTGTGTCCAGTGTCAGAACAAGAAGCAATGGGTACAATCTGGACCACAGGAAATTTCATATAGAAATAAGGGAAACTTCACAATGTGAGTCACAGAGCCCTGAACAGTCTGATCAGAGAGGTTGTGGAGTCACCTTCTCTGGAGACATCCAAAGCCTGCTTGGACGTGTCATGTGCAGTGTGCTTTATTTGGCTTAGAGGTTGGACTTGATGATCTCTTGAGGTCCCTTCCAAAGTAACCAATCTATGATTCTGTGATTCTGAAGCCTTTTTAGGTAAACAAATCAATCTCAGCACAAACCATAGGAAAATATCACACACTCAATAAATGTTCCAGTAAATGCAGTGGTTAAATAGATGAAAATATTACTGTATTTGTCCTATTTGCTTGTCTTTTTTTAATTGCTCTGGGGAGTAGTTTTCATTTTTCTCTTGTAATGACAATGATAGTTTCTCTTCAAAGGAAGCCTGTCCTCCAGGAATGAGCTAAGATTGCTTGTCATTTCATATATTCAGCTGTAATTATATTTTCCCTCTGAGTAAGGAGCTGGCTACTCAGAGAGCAAAGGCCTGTTTTTATGTCAAGTTTAGACGGAGAACACTGTTAAATGTGAAACTGGCTGACGGACAAGACATCTGGCACACCCCAAATTACAAGTTTCTTTTGCAGTAAGTGGGACACAGCAAAAAGCATTGTGCATTTCTAAGGAGGCCATATGGTCTGTCTGCCTTAAAATACCATGCCAAGTATTTTTGCATGTTGGTGACTGTGTGTGTCTTAATTTAACTCTAACATTTTGGCACTTTTTTCCAGGCATCTCTTCTTTGTCAGATATAATAGAACCATCTCCCTGTGTGCATGCCTCCTTCTCTCTACTGTTTTAAAAAGGGTCACCGAGATTACCAGCCTTCCACTGTGCAAGTCTGATTCCTGCTATCTGCTGTTCTTTTGCCAACTGAAGTCTGAGGTTAACTGTAACTATTTCCTGTGTGAGCCAATGCTTTTCAAATGAAAAGAGACTTCCTCATTATATATAAAATTTAAGTATCAGTCCTGAAGTCTGAAGGCTGCATCTGTCATCTTTATCCAGGGAGAACAAGAGGTGCTGTGATATTCTCCTGTATGTATATAACCTGGAGCAATGCATGTCCCCAGCAGAACACCCACACACAATCTTCAGAGTTTGATCCTACACCCGTCACGCTTTATAGGCATACATATTGCTTTATAATAGTCCTTCTTTTCAGCAGCATTTAAATCATCAGCAGAAATATCTTGTCTACAAGCACTCACAGAAATTTTTTTGCCTCAGGAGCCACAAGACAGAAAAAAGGAGCAGAGGAATGATCTGAAAGGAGACTCCAGCTTTCACAGGAACATACTATGGAGGCATTGCTTTCCCCAGAACACACAATTTGTTCTTCTTGTGCCTAACGCAAAAGACCAGAACTGCTACAAGAACCAGTCACAGGGAGGCCTAGAAAGTTGACTTTTCCTCTTTGTCACACATTCCTGCAGCCTAGGTTAGGTGAGTTTCACATGCCTTTGTGCCACTCCACTGATGGCTAAGGATTCCTTTTCAAACCTCAGGATGTTATGAACTGCTCTCATCAAAGGAAGTATTTTGGAGGCACAAGACTTTTTACAAATGCTATCCATAGGTTACCCAAATCCTTGTTTAAAATGTTTTTTTTTAAGAAAACGGAAGGTTTAGGTTTGCTGTGGCTAAAGAGTGTCATAGAATCCTTAGGGATTGGAAGGGACCTCAAAAGATCATCTAGTCCAATCCCCCTGCCAAAGAAGGATCACCTAGANTCATAAGAGAGGTGCTCTTCTTCCTTCATCATCTTCATTGCTCTACGCTGGACACCCTCCAGCCTCTCTGTGTGCTTCTTGAACCGAGGGCCCTGGAACTCACTCTATCTTCCCAAAACTGAGATTTTTAGGCCTAAAACACTGAAGCTTTTTTAATTCATTTAATATTGCACTTCCATCCATCTCTAAGTAATGTTCCTTTACTATTCTCTCTACTGTTTCATTTGTCATCCTGTCCTTATTTATTTGTTTTCCAGCTGATTTTTTCTGCTTTGTGCTTCATTATCCATAGCTTTCTTTAGTGTGGTATTTGAGTCTAATTTTCAAACCCATTGTGGGAAAGTAATTAAGGAAAATATGTTTCTATGACTCTAACAGTATAGCTCTAAAAACATTCACTCCGCATTCACGCTGGAGAGTGACAGGTCCATACAATGGGAAAAAGAAAATATTATCACACAAAACCACAGATCTGAAGCACAAGACTAGCAACTTCAGACATTAAGGCCAAGCCAAGCTTCGAAAAACACAAACACAATTGATCAACACTAACGTTTTTCTGCAAATCTTTTAATTACCCTCTAAATGTATAGTGTGAGTGGGTAACACAGGGAAGTGGTTTTTGAATGAGGAAAAAAATGGTGGTTAGAGAGTAGAGTGAAGCATTTGAACAGTAATGGCAGATTTTTAAGATGTACAGTACATCATGTATTTTGTTGTCATTCCTAGAGCAAAAATGATTTAGCAATAAGGTAAACTATGGACTTAAGACTATCTGGAATTAAGTCTGTGTCATGGGTTGATTCCCACCCCTGTTACGAAGTGACAAGGGGTCAGAGTTGAAAGCTCCATCAGGGGAGGTTTAGACTTGACATTAGGAAAAGGTTTTTCACTGAAAGAGTGATCCGATTTTGGAACGGGCTGCCCAAAGAGGCGGACAAGTCACTGACCCTAGAGGTGTTCACGGTTAGTCTGGATGAAGTGTTGAGTGGCATGATCTAGATGTCAGATGTTAGGTTTACTTGGTTTATTTGGATTTAGATTGGACTGGATGATCTTCAAGGTCTTTTCCAACCTTATCATTACTGTGATACTATGACATGACATCATATGACCAAGGTGAGGACCAATAGACGTCTATTCTCCATGGCACTGTAAATGGCACGTGAGAGGGCTCAACTCTCTCTTTCCTCTCAGTTCTGTGGGTGCTGCTGGCTGCCACTTCTTATCAAGTGAAAAAATGGTCATGCTTCATCCTGCAACCAATAACATCCAACTATCTTTTCCCGTGTTTTTCTTAATCTTTGCCTCATTCCTGATTCAGTCTTATATCACTTTATCCCTATATCCATTTTCTTTTCTTTCTTTCCCCTCTTTCCTTCCCTCCTACCCATTATAACTCCAGCCCTTCTTATATCTTTATTATATTTTCTTTCCTCATATGGCTAGTGTTTTACTATTTGCAAGGGGGAGGATTGGAGGGAAAAGCTTTTATCCATTGGGTTTTTTCCTGTGGATGATTTAGGCAACCATGAGGGAGTGTGCGTTAGTGCACAGTTCAATGTGGCCACTGGCATGTGGCAACTACACCGGGGGTGGATGTGTTCACCAATGTTTTACAAGGGTTTTTTCTTCTTTTTTTAAATTCTATTGTCATTGTTCTTTGTTAATAAAGCTTGTTAGTTTTTTTTTTTCTCTACTATAAATTTGTCGTGGATTGTTCATGGTTGAAGAACTTGGGGAATGGTCTACAGGCCAGTGTAGAAAGGTCATTCCATGCTGTATTGTTGCCTTATTCTTCTATCTCATGTGACCAAATACTGTGATCTTGTTCTACAGATCCATATTGGATTCCTTTTCATGACTACTAAAGTTTATTTCCCATATTATTCTTTTTAAAAGTCACATTCCTCCAAAAGTTATACATTTTACTCTAAGTTTTAGCCAACAATTATCACGGTTCATTTGTCAACATCTTTTTTAGATTAGGTACCTCCTTTGCTTCCCTGGAGGTTTTGTCCTTGATATAATTATACACAGAAGTCCTTTTTGCTGCTGTCACTCTTTATTTTGTTAAGCTAAATAAGCCATCATTTTCTCATATCTTTTTTTAAATTTCATTTTGTGAAGAGGCTACAAGCAGTGGCTCTACCAGCAGTATTAGAGTGATGGTCTGATGGCATTTTTGTTAGTCTTACCAATAACTATTTATTTTTTAACAAGAAGAGAAACCCCAAAATCCAAACAAGGACACAGAGTTCATTAATGTGTTATCTGAAATGCATTTTAAAGCCTTCAGACACGGTGCTTCAAGCTGCAGCAGTTTAGATGTCAGTTGGCTTTGATTTTAGTAAAAAAATCACTAATTCACCATTCTAATAATTGCTTTCTATATGAAGAAATATTATTTATATTGAAATATACAAATCAAATATATGTGTATGATTATGTATGCATAGATATGTGCATTTCTAAATACGGATACATATATAGTGCTATATATGCATGCATGCGTATGGATAGATACATGCATAAATATAAACTCCTATGTCATTTTCATCTTACAATCCATGAGGAATTACTAGCAAGGACTTGTCAAATGGTCAAAGCAAAATATCAAGTTGCAGCTTCTCAAGGATGGTTTCTAACAAGAAAAGGAGGGGGATTTTTTGGCATGTTGAAGGATCCTGGGAAGAGTAATGAATAGTCTTGTAGAAGATTTCTCTAGTCTTCACTAGCAATATACAAGACAGTTGGCAAACTAAAGGCCCTTAAACCGTTAACCTATCTTAGATTTTAGCATACATAATAAAGGATGAGAGCATTGAGCACACCATTACAGGCATACTTTAGAGAATTACTACTGTCTACAGTAACTATCATTCTCTGGAAGGTTGTCTATCATAGTCTTAGGGACTATTCATCCAAAAATGTTAGGGAATGCTTATGAAATGGCCCCAGTAAAATTGATGATGTTTCAAAGCATAGATAATGTTATGTTTATTAGCATGCACATATATCTTTATACCTCTTTACACCCACATATATCATATGTTCACATACACTGAACAACTCATTTTTAGAAGTGTCAGGCTTACTGATATTTAAATAGGTTACGAGAAAGGTTTTGTAGTTGGAGATGCTGGAAAATATATGGGTATTGTTTCATACAATATTTTGACATCCTACAATTGATTGATTGCAGGATGCATAAAAGTGCATCCTGTTTATACGGATGTTCTGTGTAAATACACACTCAGAGTAATGGTTGTTCTACAAAATACATGTTTTCTGTAGAAAAAAATAAAAATATATTAAAACATTAATGGAAATTTTTCTATAAAGAGTTCTGCTTTACTTGTTCTTTATGATGACAGAATTTCTTCTATCCTGGATCATTCCTTAGAATCCAATTTCACTTGCATATATTTGAAGAGTAGGCTCAAGAATTAGGCTAGTTCTTGTTGCTGCAATTCTGACATTCAGTAAGCATAATGAAGCATTCAGCAAGTTGGTCTACAGTGTTTAGAGGTACTGTATTTTTTGAACCAAAGAATTTAGCCTCTCAGTTTACACCATTGTAACATGGCTGGTATTATAGAATCATAGAATCATTAGGGATAGGAAGGGACCTTGAAAGATCATCTAGTCCAATCCCCCTGCCACAGAAGGACCATCTAGACCAACTCTTACAGGAGCAGAGCCAGGCGGGTCTTGAACGTCTCCAGAGAAGGAGACTCCACAATCCTCTCTGGGCAGTCTGTTCCAATGCTCCATTATCCTCCCTGTGAGCAAGTTTCTTCTGATATTTATACTGATTATTTCTGATAGAGCTTTTCTAGACTTCTTTTCTAAACTGTAAAGAACAGAGAGGCATTTATACCATGTAGCACAGAGGAAATGTATTGATTGACTGTGCTAATATTTCCTACCCATACTATCTTTTCTCTGAACAATAAATCTAGCATGTTAATTCTACTGTTTCTATAACATTGCAATGTACACTTCCTGTAGTGCTAAATGGTTCCATTGTTAAAGCTGACACCAAGCACTGAAATATCTCTTTATAAAGAGTGACCAGATAAACTTGATAGAGCAAACAACCATAGAAGCATACTTCACTTGTAAAGTCCTGTTACCAATTATTCTGTTTCCAAACCCAACTAAGCAATTAGCAGAGCTGTACATAACTCACCTATTCATATATCTACTCCTGGCAAGAACATTAGTACATGATCAGAAAACTTCAATAGTTTTGGAAGAAAACCCTAGCAAAACTCCCTAGGTACTGTCAGGCAGTTTGTTGGCTGAGTTTTGCAGTAGGGAAGCCTACATTTAATCAGTTCTGCCCTCATTACTGCATTCACAGTAAATTATTATAGTTGGCTGCAGGGGACAAGAGGATAATTTGTCCAGCCAGGAAAATAAATTAAGCAATGAAACCCCCCAAATGATAACATTGTAATATGATTATGTGAGATTAACCACTTCAAAAAATAGGACAGAAAGAATTAGTGTGACTGAATGAAAGCAAAACATAACATAAAGTAGTAGGAAAAAATACTGGCTTATGCATCATTTCCTAGTTTTGAGACCAAATCCTTTGTAGAAATATCTATCATGAACTTGCCTGTGTATTTTGTTATAATTCTCCATATGTTTTATATTTCTTTATGCTAACATTTACACACACTGTTTGGCACTCCATTAAAAAAGGCATTTACAAAACAGATATTGTTTGTACTTCCTGACAAGCTGAGATGCCTGAAGCACTTCATTTCGTTTGGAAGATGCGTAATAGTGTGGTTTAATTTCTACCTGAAGGAGATAACCCAAAGATTTGAAATGCCATTGGGATCAATCCATTGTTGAAATGTGTTTTTAAGATAGGACCATTTAAGAACAGTCATGACAAAGTCAGTCAAGGATTTCTGATATAATTATAATATTAGATCATAAAACCTGTCTTCAGAATCTTTTACAGATCTTGGCAAAACCAAGTCATTCATACCTGAAGTATAAATTTCATAGCAATACACATCCATGTTAAGCTAACTTGAAGATTCAGTCCTTGGTTCTTAGAAACGCAGATGAGTATAAAGGCAGAGTGATGATAAACAGGAAAGAGGGTTCCTTAAGGGAATAAAGTGAATAATAAGATTTTTGTAAAACTAAATATTAATGTACTTAAAGGTATACATACAAATGCAAGTTATTTGGGCAATGAATAATCCAGCCTAGCTACTAGCAGTGATCTGCTTTAATTTAGTTTGCTAAACCATTACATCTCTAAAATTCAGATCCAGATGCCATGCACCCCCAAGTTTAAGGGTCTTCAGATGTTACTTCTAGGTCAGTTTTATCAATAACAACAGATAGACTAAACAATAGATATCCTGAGCTAGGGTTCGTAACTGAGCCCAGATCAGAAAGTGTAACTGAATATACTCCTTTAAGGAAACATTGTACAGAAGAAATAGAAGAAAGACAAAGAAGGAAAGGAAAGTGTTGCTAAGTTGGACTGGAGGCTAATCAGTCAACCTTTTATTTGCAGCAAACATACTGTTATTGCAAAGATACCTCTTTTATGAATCCTTAAGTCTACTGAAACTCGTTTCCCTCTTGTTGTGGCGTACATATCATCTGCTGCTAAAAACCTACATAACCACTCAGTATTAGGCAAAGCACTATGCCTGCAGGATAATGGGATGGCCTGGAGTTCTGCTCTCTCAGATAGGACTAGCCACCCTTGCTAATTCTGTCTGCATGGCTGTCCATTACTTATTACAACTGTGCATTATTGTCGCTCACTATTGTTCTAATTATAGTATTGCATTGCCCTGGTTGGCCATCTGCAGAGCATGCATTCTTTTCACATGGTCCATATACCACTGCAGTAACAGTTGCCAGGGACCAGAATACTCATCAAGTGTGTTCAGGCAGATAGGGTCTGGAGAAAAAGTTCTAGAGAACAGTGTCCTGTGACATCAGATAACCTTTTCACATGCAGTCGACTTGTAGACCAGTCAGGCTGGTATAAAGGGGCAAGTACATTTTTCTGAATTTTTTTTCAGCTGGGCCAGTACCAAGACTTTTGTCAACATATTCTGATTCCAGAATTACACACTATGTTGGTTACAAATCAACATAGTGGCAGAGAAACTGCTAAGCATATGCACTCACACTCAGTTCCAGCACAAGCTCCTTCAACTAGACTGTTTCTGTTCACAAGTTTACTGGACCATTCTTCTGGAATAGCTAGCTCTCTGGACAGTGATCTCTCTGTACTTTCATGAACACAGAGAATTCCTTGATATGGAACTCAGCTTAGGGACATTTCAGGCTACTTAGCTGTAGTTGTCTTGATGGACATACATTTGTCCACATACTGATTCCTGTTATAGACCAAAGTGGATTCTTCTCATATGGATTTATTCTGGGATTTCTCTCTTTGACCAATTCATGATATCATGGGATACTCATTACTTTTTGCATGCAAAGTCCTCTTCTTAGCTATTTAAGTTACCAAAAATTCTTTTCATTAAACCAATCCCTTTTATGCCTCTGCTTTAGCTGTCAGACAATAAATACCATGCCTCCAAGTTTCTATGCTTTCTCTGGGTGCCATGTGGGTATCTTTGGACTATATTTATTTGAAAAAAACATTTAAGTATCCCTGCTATCTGTTTAATAATGCACCTAACATAACAATACATTTCCTACAGGCTACAGTAGTTGACCGCTCTCATTGTGAGGCTGAAGCTGTAAGACTTATGTAGAGGCTGTAGAAGGTACATCGTGTGCTGTGATACTACAGAAGCATAGGCAAAAGTACTGCAAACATGACTTCTAAGACATCAGCTCATCATATTCGTTAGAATTGTCCTTGATGCTACCTGACCACTGAGCCAAGTTGAGACCTGTGCATAGTCTATACTGGACTGCAAAACTGTAGCAGAATTTTTAAAGCAGGATGAACCTAAACACTTATTATAAACTGTATTTTCCATATATGTAGGTAATTATTTTAAAGACATAAAATTTCTTCATGATTGAAACTGTCACAGACCTCCTGATTCTGTGTCTCAAACACAGACAAGTGCCCACAGGCAATGTCTTTGGTTAATTCACAATTGTGTATTGCGGTTTTATCAGAAAAAAACCCAAAACTCAACGAATTTACAAGAAAAGAGATTGAAAACTAAAAGGCATGATGCTGAATGGCACAACTGAAAAAAACCAAGTGCTTTCTGATTTCAGTGAATCAGATTTCAGCATTCTCTGTATATTTCTACATCAATTATTTTAACAAATTGTCTCAGCAAAAAGCTAAATACAAGCAAATTACATTCTACAAATCTACAAAAATTACAGGCATTGCAGACATCAGTGAGAATAAAGAAAAAACCCAAAATGACTGAAAAGTGATGAGCGAGTTTTGAATCCTAAAATGTCTGCAGGTAACCAAATAAAATTAGTTCAGCCTTTGAAAAATAAAGCTTTTGTGTCTGAGAAAAAATAAACTCAGATACAAGTAATCAGTGTAAGGAAATAGCACATATGAAGACCAGTAAAGTATAACATGTTTTAAGAAGACAGTGGGCAGAAATACAGATATCATCATGTAATCTAAGACTCTGGTAAAGAAAGAACAAACTGGTTTGGGCTAGATTTACAAGCGTAGAAAATGTCTTATTCATAGTTCAAAATGTTTTATCCATCATTCCTTGTCATTCTGAGATTAAGCTGACTGTCATGTTCCATAAAGAGCAGAATAGTTTGAATATTATACACATGGCAGGTTATATACTTAGTATATATGGCAGAAAGATATTTACAGATTGTAGTCAGTTTAGAACAGAATGGACAGTCTTAAATCTGTGTTTCCTGCAGCCTGTATCTTCATGACACAGAAGATATGATTTGGTATAAGATAATAGATTAGCATATGCAATGAAAACTGTTTTCAGTGGAACACCAAATAATATAAACATTTTAAGGCAAAGTAGTTTCTTACTTTACAATCTAGAAAAGTCATTGTTTAGTAGACTGGTTGGACCAAAAGTAATTCATTGGATTAATTTTTTCACGTCTCAAGAATTTTGCAGCATCATACTGCAATTTTAACGACCCGTGTTTAGCGAAACATTAAGAAATGTAAGATACCACTAAAGAGAAGGAAATGAGACTTGTCAGGAAAAAAGTTCTAGACACAGTTCCTAGAGAAATTAGAATGTGGAATAGGTAGCATATGGAAAAGGAGCATATGGGGAACTTGAGAATAACACTGTGTAAATAATTGATATTTTATTTCACTAGAGTTTGAGTGATTTTGAGGGAGAGAAGTCCTAAAGTGTGACCTTAAGAAAACTGAAAACAAACTTGGGAAAAATGCCAAGAAACTTATTTCTATTAAAAGTGAGAGGGCAATTAGCAAAGAGGCAATGTTTGCTGCTCAATAGCTGTCACTTTAGGGAGATAGAGGAAATAGGTTAGATGTATTTAACTATTAGATGTGACGGGATGCATACTGCACACTCGCATGAACTTTTTTATTTACGTCTAATATATGGCTTGAAAACTATCCTTTTTGCCCCTCATATTTACCACAGGTAGCAAGGAATCCCAAGAGAGAGTGTAGCAAGACTGAAAACACAACTGAACTCACCATGGTTAACGAAGGTGGTTTCTTCCTCCCAGAGGGACCAATCCCTTCACTCTGCCAGTGAGTACGTTGCAGAAATCCAAGAGAGAGAAGGCACATCAACCCTTGGAAAGGGATGCCAGAGAGAAGACTGTTTACTTGTATGGCTTCCTGTACCACACCTACCTTACTCTAAGCTATCATGTCTACAACTGGAAAAACTTTAAAAATATAAAATAAATATGAAAGCAAAACAGAAAAGCAGGAAGATCTGAAATTAAAATGATCTAAACATTGAATATCAAATACTGATATGCATCCTTAGCATGATTCAGCTCATTTAGTGCTACCAACTGTCAGACTAGAGTCATGTATTTTTATCAGGTTTCCACTGAAATTGATGATAGGAATCAGAAATGTGCATAATATGACTCTCATAGTCTGACAGAAAGTTGGAGAGGTGTAATGAATTGCACCATGGAGGAACATTACATGTAAAAATTACTACAAAAAAGTACAGAAAGCTAGTTTATATTAGAAACACAAGCTGCTACGAGTCTAAATTGAGGTAGATAAATCATATTCTAGAATATTCCTATACTCAACAGTAATTACTCTAGAATACAGTAATTACAGTTTTTATTGAAATAAAATCTTTAACATGCATCCAGCCCTTTCAAAAGAAATATTAAACTACAGAGAAAATGCACATTTAATACTTTATCTTATAGATGATTTAGTATCATCTGTCCTGCCCACTCTTCCCCACAGGTGTGACTTCTCACTGCATCCTTAACATGGCACATAAGATTGGGTTCTCCATAAGAGGAAATCTAGTCAACAGCTCTTCTGCATACCAATTCTTGGTAACTGTAAACATCAGAGGTTCTCAGTTGTAGAAGCAGACACTGTCTGCACAAATATGCTGCTGGCTGCAAAAAGTGCAGTTGCTTAGAAGACACTGAGCTGAAAGGTTAAAATTTACGGAAGAGAATTAGTTCTCTAGCTTAATCCAGACAACATTCTGAGTAATTAATGTGTTGCAGTTCTTGTTAATTTTATTATTTTGGATATTATGAAAACCATATGCAATTTCATAAGCTACTAGTGATTACTTGAAAATCATACACTGCTACAGAACTATCAAATAAACAGGGTGCCAAATTTAAAATCATTTGCCAAGTAGACTTGCTCTACTCTGTTCTCTTACATATGGGTATTTTAAGCAGATACTTTTGTCAGATTCCCCTGAACTTTTATGACATCACATGGAGGTTGATGAGTCTAACCCTGACATCCAGATACTTCTCATTCCTTGCTCTGTGTTCTAAAGTGAGATGTCATTTATTGCTTTCTCCCTACTTCCAAATAAGTGGAAACCCTAAATACTACAGATGAATCTTTCTGCTTCATCTTCTAGAAGATTTAAATTAACATCTTTGAAGACCCAATAGGATTCAATAAACTTTGAGACAATTAGTTCTGATTACCATGTAACAAAATGTGTCTGACCTTTCATTGCTCTTACATGCTCGCATCGAGTTCAGCCACATAAGTTCATCCCATTAAAATTTGATCAGTTTTCTCAAAAAATTTCAACCCAGTTATGAACAATACTTTCTACACATTACTTGTTTCAGTAAGTAAGAGCTAAAAGGGTTATCATACTCATTCAACCCTTACAACAGAGGGCAAAGAAACTGGACTACAGCTTTTAATTCCATGAAGCATCACTAATGCATAGTGTTCTGAGCAAAAAGCAGAATTCAATACAGTTAGCGTAACAGATGTCTGTCTGTATCGGATGTCTGGATTTCACTACCCAGTTCCTACTTTCAGCAGCAGCTTGCAGTTACACTGCCTTGTATGTAATATTAAACCCCAAGTCTAATTTTCAGAGTGACTTTAAGCAGGCAGCCAAGACTAAGAAAAATAAGTAGAAGTAGTGCTCCTCGATGGCAGGTCCTCAGGCAGCCATACAGGCACCTCACCCAGAATAATATCTATGGGTAAATCACCATGATTTAAACCAAATCAAGAAGTAATATAAAATATCTTTTACTCTGCTTCGACAGTTGCAATTCCTATGTTTGTCACAATAGCACATTATTTCCTATTCAAGGAGGAGGAATTTTATAGGTAAAGGATATCAAGAAAAACTACATGCTGTCTTCTTACAACTCACTCAGCTCTTAATGCTACATTTGTTATATTAGCTCGTATTTAGATCAATGATAAAGAAAATATTGAGAAGAACTTATATTAATATTAGTTCAAGTAAACAAAAATTGTGTCAATTTCATCCTCAGCAGTGAAATAATTATTCCATAATGAGGAATATTAGCTTACAAATAGAAAATGCTAGTGCTGTTATTGGAAATTTTAGATCCTGGAAAAAAATTGGTCTTAATTTTAGAAGGTGAATCATACCAGCTCTATCAACTATTAATTTTTTTAAACCTTTAATCCAATTCCTAAGGACTTCATCTCTGGTTTAGTCATATTATATAGACCTGCTCAGAGATGGTTATCTTGTCCTGAAAGGTACTATGTGTTTAGGAAATCAACCAAAAGGCAATCTCAACACTTTTAGAAAAGATCTATTCACAGAGGATTTGACAAGACAACTAGTACTTAATTTTGTTCTTAGTCTTTACATAAAATCATTCTCTTTTTTTCCTGACAGAGACAGCATCCTCATTTAGCACAAAACACTTTTCTAATGCATGTATTACTACATATAAAAATCATTTTAAAAGATGGTAAGTATGACCATTGATGTTCCAGAACTATCCTGTGACGCATAGTGTGTTAATAATTATGCACCAAAGAAAGGAGGCAGGATAGAAACCTTAGCCTATCTTATTCTTGTATTTCTTCTCAGAAATAAGAGGGTTTTTTTGTGTAGCCAGTGTGACTTTTCTTAAAACCATCCAAGACATTTAGATGTCTTAGAATCCTTGTGACTATCACATGACAGTTAATCAGCTTCCTAAATTTCATCTTTGGCTTCCCTTTTGAACATTGGATTTTCTATCTAACAGCCATTTGGGGACCATTTCCTTTAAATACTGAGGACAGAAGCCAAAATTTTCTTTAAGGATTCTTCCTTTATCCATTTTCCTTAGGCCTTCTGCTAACACAGATTAAAAGCAGTAATCTAATTGATAGTGTTTCTACAGACTCACAGGGAGGAAGACTATAATAGGATATTAATGTTTTCCTCATATGTAAATGCTTATGTAAATTTACTTTCTTTCTCTAGTCCCTTTTTTCCCCAATGTATGCTGTAGGAGGAAAGCTATCTGATACTATAGTTTTGTGTGATTCACAGCTATGACTCACCTGGAACTAAACTGTTTAAAAGGCTTCTTATTCATATGAGTGTTGTTGTTTATACACCTAGTGAAATTTCTAGATTTGAGATAGACATGAAAAAGAAAGCCGTTAGGGATGACCCAAGGGATTTTTTGTCATACTTTTATCTTTATCTTTGATTCAGAACAAAACCAAAAACTGCAGTACTTATTTTAGTTTTTTACTTAGGAGACCATTTTGCATGGCAGTCATTGCTGTGGCAGGATGTTGAAACTATTAATGTTGAAGAAACAGAAAGCACAAAACATATTAACCATAACAAACCCATAAAATGTCACAATTAGACAAAGACCAGGCAATAAAACCCTTTTTTGCTGCCTCTTTCTGTAAATGTATGTGCAGTTTACTTTTTCTTCCCCAGGAAAAGCTAGTCACTGATCTTAATTACATTCCCTAAAAAGACTGTTATGGAAAAGCAGAGTGTATTAAATGAAGCAGACTATCACATTCTTTCATAGAACAAAGAAGGATTATCCACAGTTCATCAAAATGTTCTCCTCTGTACCACATTATGTTGTAAGAATTAAAATAAATTTCAGTATGTGCTTGATGGAACTTTAGAGGTTGTGTTAAGGGTAACAGTAGGAAAAAACTCTGCTAGCCAGAAGAGAAAGCATAATCTCATAGATCAGGCACCAAATTCAGATCTGTAAGACTGCTTCATATGTCTTTATTCATCTGCCTAAGACTGGATCCAAAGCAAAACCATCTCTATGTCCTTTTCCTTTTTGTGTTTAATGCTAAAAACTATACACATCTAAAGGACATCATCAAGGACAGAGTAAGCATCAGGCACAGAACTTCTATCCATAATTTAAATTATAAAATACTGAATTGTTAGGTGGCCTTTTGCATTACTGCTGTCCACTATGTATGCTGTATAAATGTTCTCTTCAGTGAGTCCTCATTTAGCTTAACTATGCAGATCATGGGCATGATAAAAGCTAGGCTTCTACTGTTAAAACTGAATTCATGGGAAGCCTGTCTAAATTCTTCCTTTTTCTTTGGCAGAGTGAAATGTATCTTAGTGATAATTCTGGAAGTCCAGAATTACAGCAAACATCCAGAAATTCTATTGATGAAAAAATTATGTTAATATAATTTCACAGAATTATTGAGGAAGGAAAAGACCTCTGAGATCATCCAGCCCAGCCTAGGACCTAACATCACCACACCAGATAGACCAATGGCACTAAGTGCCACATCCAGTCATTTCTTAAATGCCTCCAGGGATGGCAATTCTACCACCTCCCTGGGCAGTCCATTCCAGTGCCTAACCATCCTTTCCATGAGGAAGTGTTTCCCAGTATCAAATCTAACCCTCCCCCAGCACAGGGGGACTGTCCTCTAGTCCTGTCACTAGTTGCCTGGGAAAAGAGCCCAACCCCCACCTGTCTACAACCTCCCTTCAGGTAGTTATAGAGAGTGATCAAGTCCAACCTGAGTCTTCTTTTCTCCAGGCTAAGCAACTCCAGCTCCCTCAGCTTCCCCTCATAAGACTTTCCTTCCAGTCTCTTCACCCTTTCAGTTATCTCATCTACTCCTGCATTAAGATTTAGAACTGAATCTTGCATGAAAAAAGTAGGTTTACACTGGACCTAAGGAAGAAATTATTTTCTGTGAGAGTAGTGAGCCACTAGAACATGCTACCCAGACATAATCTGGATGTGCTGTCACTGAAAGTGTTCAAACCCAGGTTGACTGGGACTTTGGGCCATCTGACCCGGTGGAAGACATCCATGCCAAGGCAAGGGAGCAGCTACTAGATTATCTCATTAATGTTCCTTATGATCCAAACCATTGTATGACACTGTGACATTAGGACAAATTATGACAGTACTTTCCATTCTCCTTAAGAAGGAACATTTCCCTTTCTCTCTAGGAAGTAGAAGAAACATCAGAAACAAACAAATGCTCACGAAAATAGTGATCCAGCTTCAGTACAAATCATGCAAATACAAAGGAGGAAAAGCACTGAAAAGCACTGAATATTTGACGCTTAAGCTAAAATATAAGAACAAAGTGAAATAAGAACAAAATGAAATAAGTGGTTCATTGTACGGAGTAAAACTGATGTTACATTGTGTGTAGCTTGTGTGAACCAAAGATAAATGCACTTTTATTGCAAGTAGATGCAGCTTTCCATACTCTTACCCTTTAAGTTCATGTTGCAGCAGTTGTGCTCTCCTCCAAAACCTCTCTATTGTTATTTTGGGTTTAGTTTGCATACATTCATAAACTTCAAAATTAAGCCTTTCAAAAGGTTATTTAGCATAGAACGTGAGAAGAAAAACTGCCTCATAATATGATTTAAAAGTTTTTGACATATATGCCATTTCCACACTACTTACTTTTTAATAACCACACACACAGAGTTTGAAACAAAGTTGTAGTCCTTTCAAGAACTTCATTGGACTGTAGTAGGAAACATAGTTTGAGCTGGCAAGTGAATTGGACCAGATGAATGTCTCTCTTTGTAATGGATTTGCATGGGAAAGTAATTTCTCACAGAAAGATTTTTGCTGTAGAACAGGAAAGATTTTTAAAGAAAATAAAGATCTGTTTCAACACTTGATTCTCTCTGTGTCTGCAGCTACTCTATGTATTATGTAATTCAGCCAAAAGTCATGTTTTATTTATCGTCAGCTTTTTGTCCAGTGAGTAATTTCCTATGATCTATTTCCTTAAAAACTGGAGATGTCAGTGCTATTTATCACTGATTATTCATAATTAATTAGCCTTAATAGTATGACAACACACTTATTAAGTCACTGTCAGCTCCATATATACAAAACTTCTAACTATTGCTGATGCAAAAAAACCCAGGCAGGTTACAAGTACACTGTTTTCTGAAAGTTTAAACGAATATTTATATCCCATGAAAATCATTCCGATGTGCTTGCAAATTAAAATCTATTTTTCCATACAATAAGGGACATCTGCACCATTACTTCCCTCTAAAATTCTAAAAATGTAATGAACAACCTCACTGTAAGAGATTATTTTGATATTAATAGAATGCATAGCTTTTTATTTCTAAATTTTTAACTTAATATTGTTTTGATTTATTGCTAACTTGGGTAATTAAATGTTGTCTCTGTTGTAAACACTGACAGGCATAATAAAAATAATAGTGTTTTGCCTTTTTTAATATTATCTTCTCCAATTAATCTTTTATTGCTTTACCAATATATATTCTAAATATTGATGTGTAGAGAGCGGAACAAATCCCAATGTGTTGTACTTTAATTTAATAAGCACAGTGAGAAAAAAATCGGGAAAAAAGTAAATATTTTATGCTTGTATAATAAATATTTATTTCACTCTATCTCTTGCATTTCTTTCTCTAATACCCCTTGTATTCAAGGTTGCAAGAACACTAGTGCAACTTAGTGCTCCCAAATCCAAATAGCAAGGGGGTTTTTAACTCAATCGTAGCCATTTTTTCAATATTTTCTTTTTAAATAATGCCAAATACTCAAACCAAATTTGTAATGCAGTATGGTATTTGTCTTCCCGATAGCAAACACCAGAAGCTATTGTTACATATTCCTCGCAAATAAATCTAAAAGATGGTTTTAAACTAGAGCAAACGAGGGGTGACTACAAGTATCAGCCTGTGGTGAATTCTAAATGGGGGTAGAAAGACCTTTACATTCCCAACTCTTCTTGGTACAACCAAAAGAATGAGCCAGCAGGTCAGCATCAGTGACCACATAAACAGCTTTAATGAGTCAGTGAGAGAAATGAGATTGCCCTGAACCTAAAATATCTACTATAGTTCAAATCAGCAGCTGGTTCAAATCCAGTGAGCAGTCAAACAGAACAAGGGCTCATTACTGGGAACAACAAGTTCCCATTTTATATTAAGTTTTCCTTAATATCTTTATCAGTGATCTGGTTCACTGATACTGTAGAATACACCTACAGTAAGACTGAAGATGGCACCACAATAGGTGGATTTATTGTTTTGTTATAAAGAGGCTCTACAGAAGAATCTGGAAAGGCTGGATCACTAGGCTGAAGCCTGTTTTATGAGATTCAACAAGGCAAAGTGCTGGGTCCAGGACTTGTGTCACAACAAAACAGGCAATACCACAGGCTCAGGAAGAGTGGCTGGAAAGTTTCCTGGTGGAAAAAGACATGGGGTTTTGGATGATAGCTGCCTGGTTATGAGTCAGCAGTGCGTGCAGGTGGCCAAGAAGGCCAACGGCATCCTGGCTTGTAAGACAATAGCATAGCCAGCAGAAGCAGAGAAGTGTACTTGGTACCTCAAGTACTATGTTCAGTACTAGGTTTTGCACCATAAGGACAAACCTTATAAGGAATGGCTGAGGGAACTTCAGACTGGGAAAAACACGAGGAGGGGAGACATTATCATTGTCTACAACTACCTGGTTGCAGTGAGGAGGGTGTGTTTATCTCTTTTCCCAAGTAACAAGCAATAGGAAAAGAGGAACTGGAGTCAAGTTGTGCCAGGGGAGAATTAGATTGGATATTGGGCGGAATTTCTTGACCAGAAGATTTAAGTATTGGAAAAGGTTGCCCAAAGATGTTGGTGGATTCACTGTTCCTGGACTTATTTTAAAGGTGTGCAGGTGTGGTGCTGAGGGACATGTTTTAATGGTGGCTTGGCAGTGCTGTTTTAATGCTTGGACTTGATGAGCTTAACCATCTTTTCCAACCTAAATGATTATGATTCTATAGTTCTGATGTTGAACTTTTCTATTGTACAACATTTTAATGAAAACTTATATAGATCATAAAGCAAATGAGAAGCTTTTCCATGTAAGATAAAGAAGAATTCTGTCTCCTACAGGATATGACCATAATGCTGCAGCTGTGGGATCAAGAGACATAGGGCCATTAGGAGACAAAATAAGAGGAATGCAATTGTAGGACTTACAATTATGGAAATTACCCAGGAATAGCAGTATCTTGGTTCTACTTTCTGTTCTTAATGCTGCCATTTCTCAAATTCTTGTTGAGCTGTTTCAAACTTGATTGTAGTAACATAAGAAAGTCAATCTTTCTCAAGATATAGAGTAAGAATTCCACTTATCCCTGCTGCTCTGCAGAATCCAATACTTCAACCACACAGAGGATATGCTCATCTTCTTTGTCTCTTTTAGAAAGGTTAAGCAAACAGGACTCAGTGCTAACTGCAGACCACTTCTCCTTTGTTTGGAAGCATTCAATTGTCTTTCAAAAGTATCTGGGGGTTTTTTCCCCCTAGAAGATTTTTAAGATCTAATGTCTTGCATTGTGCTAATAGGAGCTGCTCTCAGTATTTTAGGTATGAGTTGCTGTAAGCTACAGAAGTATACAACTTTTTCCCTTGGATAGTAATGTTAGGATGAATCTGGACTCTCAATACCTTAGTCTAACACAAAGAGTATTTCACCAGCAAGTATGAAGACCTTACTCAAAATAACCTAAGTTACTTGGAGACATTTCATTTACTTCATCTCATTGATTAGCTGACCGCTGGTGGCAGCAACTGATAATCAAAAACAGTCAAAATGTATATTAAAAGAATTCCAATATTACATTTTTAAATATATCTCCTAATTCTTTTTTTCCCCAATCACTGCTATCAAGTTGAGCATTGTTACTAAGACTTCTCTGAGTCCTGGAGCACCAATGATAAGTATTTGATAAGGAAAAATCTCTTATGCTTTAGCTGTTCTGTAACTTACATTTAATCACTATTGACCAAGAGCTCTGCAGCCACCAGTGGAAAATGTGCTTGAAAAATTATCGTAGTGATGTTAAGCTCAAATGTATTTTTGAGGTACAGATCCAAGATCATGGAATGAAAACTTAATGGGAAGCATATGTTATAAGTGAGCCCAGCATATCCCCAGGCAGTGATACTTGCCTGTAGAGGTTACTGGTATATAAAAGGTAAAATAGATTTAAAACAAAAAAGGTCAAAGGTAGATATTCTGTGCCATAACTAGTGGGTATGGACTTTACCTTGTGAGGCTAAAGTGCAGTAATATGATTCTTAAAGCTAAGAACCTTTTTGGCTAAATTACCTTGCTTGTTGAATAGGCAGCTTTCACCATAAATACACAGAAAAAAAACCTCTGGCTTTCCTATAATGATTTCAATTTGTAATGGTCAGTACAGAGGTACAAAGTCACCTCTATGCTATTAGAAATATATTCTGCCTACTACAAAACACAGAATCAGAAACACGTAACTTATGTGAGTAAACTACCTTAAACAATCAGAATAAATGACCATGAGTCTAATAGCTTCTCTAAATGCAACATTGGCAAAAATAATGTCATTATCTTGTGAAAGTGAAATCATAACAAACAAAATATGTTAATTCTAGTGTTCTAATCCTAACACTTGGGGGATGGGAGAGGCGAGGCAAGGTGATATAGGATTAGGGTTATTACTTACAAAGGCAACTCAGATATGTTCTTTGTAAAATAGTTCTGAAGATAAGTAACTCACAGAAGTCTCGAAGCTTTATCAAAATTCTGACACTAACTGCATCTAGTTTGATCATTAAAAGCCTGTGTCTTCACGAGAGGATAAAGAATTAAAGTGAATGTTGCTTTACAGTATTTACACAATAACTAAGAAACCTGTCATAATGATCAGCTCGAAAAGCTGTTAGCATATTGTGCCAATCTAGATTCCCAAGATCACTGTTATCTGAAAAAGCCAGGAAACTTTATGTGAGGAAGAAATTATAGCTGTAGGTTACAGTTCCATAGATTCATAGAATGGTTCATATTGGAAGGGACCTTAAAGATCATCCAGTTCCAACCCCCTGCCGTGAGCAGGGTTGTCCCCCATTAGACCAGGCTGCTCAAGGCCCCAGCCAATCTGGCCTTGAACACTTCCAGGGAGGGAGCAGCCACAACCTCCCTGGGCAACCTGTTCCAGTGTCTCAGCACCCTCATCTTGAAGAAATTCCTCCTGACTTCCAGTCTAAACCTCCCTTCTTCCAGCCTGAAACCATTCCCTCTAGTCCTACCACTATGACCCCTTACAGCCCTTTCCCAGCTTTCCTGTAGCCTCCTTGAAGTACTGGAAGAAGGCTGCTATAAGATCTCCCTGGAGTCTCCTCTTCTCCAGGCTGAACAGCCTCAAGTTTCTCAGCTTGTCCGTGTAGGAGAGATGCTCTAGCCCTCCTATCACCCTTGTAGCCCTCCTCTGGACATGTTCCAACAGCTCAATATTTCTCCTGTGTTGGGGGCTCCAGAACTGGATGCAGTACTCCAGATGGGGTCTCATGAGAGCAGACTAGAAAGGGAGGGTACTCTGGCCAAAGACATCTTTTCTCTTTTTTGATAGATGCACCATCAACCCAGAGAAGACCAGGTTTCTCAAAGGCATTCCCATAATTGACATAGCCAAAGCATAAAACATATTTGAACAGAGATGCACGAGTCTGTAACATGCATAGTCTCAGGACATCTTTATTACAAATGATGTTCAAAAAGTCCTAGACATCAATGTCAGACTTTTGTTCAAATGAAATACATGTAAATTGTTCTTAGGTAATAATATTCCTGCATAGATCAAATTGGAATTATGATCATTACATAAATAATTTGTATCCCAGTATAAATATTGTAAACTCATAAACATTTTATAAACAAGAACAAGCAATTTCAAGTCACCATTGTTTCCAGTTTACTGTATCTGCCAAATCTATCTCACCTAAGAAAAATATATTGAAATATTAAAGAATCATGCAAACTCCGCTGTGACGTTAGCATACATAGCAACATTGAACAATAAGATTCTACAAGTGTCAAAAATCATTACTATTAGACAGGTGTTGACAAGAGATGTTTGTAAGAAAAGAAAAGTCTTAAAACCTTAGGCTAAAGTTAGCAACATACAACTTCTTTTAAAGGCACAAATTGTTAAATCACACGGCTTACTACGGCCTCATTAAAAATTTATTGTCTAAGATTATTCTTCATGAGAATGCATTTTGTATCTTCAATGGGATTTTGATAGCTAAACTGAGCCATGTCATTCTGAAAAGGAGACTCATCTACAAGGCTCTTAAATAAGGAAGTTTGAGAGAGAGCTGCTACAAGGCCTTGAATAAGTAAACCACACAATTTCACAAAAAAGATTGCACTGTGTAAGAATCATATAATCAGAGTCACGTAACATCTTTGGTTGGAAGAGACCTGTACAATCATGAAGTCCAACCTTCAACCAAGTACCACCAGGTCACCCCTAAACCATGTTTCTCAGCACTATGTCTATGTGCCTTTTAAATACCTCCAGGGATGATGACTCATCACCAACCTGGGCAGACTATTCCAGTGTTTGATAACTTTTTTGGTGAAGGATTTCTTCCTAATATCCAGCTTATAACCACCTTTTGCAGTTGTAGAGAGCAGTAATGTTTCCCCTCAGTCTTCTTTAGCCTGAACAAGCACAGTTCCCTCAACCACTCCTCATAAAACTTGTGCATAAGAGCCTTCATAAGCCGTGTTGTCCTTTGCTGGACATCTCCAGAGCTCCAGCATTTCTTGTAGTGATTGATCCAGTACTGAAGACAATATTCAAGGTGCGGCCTCACTAGCTCTGGCTACAGGGGAATGACCACCCCACTACTTTTATTGGCCACACTATTTCTGATACAAGCCAGGTTGCCATTGGCCTTCTTGGCCACCTGGGCTCACTGTTGGTTCACATTCAGGATAACTGTCAATCAGTACCCCTAGACCTTTTTTTTGAGGTGCTGCTTTCCAACCACACATCACAAATTCTGTAGCCAACCATGAAGTTGTCGTGACCTGGCACTTGGCCTTGTTGAATCTCATTTAATTAACCATGGCCCATTGATCCAGCCTGTCTAGAACCCTCTGTAGCAACCCCCTACCCTCCAGCAGGTAGACAAACCCACCCAGCTTGGTGCCATCTGCAGAGTTACTAAGTGTGCACTCAAACCTTTCATCCAGATCAATAACAGGGATACTAAACAGAACAGGCCCCAGTACTGAACCCTAAGCTAAGATTTAACTCTATTCACCATCACTCTTTGAGCTCAGCCATCCAGCCAGGTTTTTATCCAGCGCAGCATGTACTTATCAAAGCCTAAATTATAACGCAAATGCCATGCCTAAGACTAAATACCTTTTAAACTTACTATTTTAAATGCATGAGGTTTAATGAAAAAAATATTGTTAGAATAACTTTATTTGCTTTTGAATTATGATCTGTCACTCCAAGTTGACAATACTCGAAACATAGCAACATACCAAGTAGTAGCATAAGAATTAAGGAGTCATAAAGAATACTTCAAAGTTTGTTCAAACAGGCAAATGGATATGTTCATTAAAGCCAGCTAAATAAAGCTGTCCTTCTAAAGCTCAAGATGATTTGTAGTTGCCAAGGTATTCAAAAATCTCAATTATATTTTTCACCTAAATATGGCAGCCAGACAGAATCTGAATGGATAAACAAACAGACAAAACTGAGCTCAAAGAAAGCTATGATTCTCTATCACCTGTATAAATCATTTGTGTTATTTTTTCACTAACAAATGCTTTTGAACGTGTGGTCAGTTTGTACGAGTGTGCTATATACGCACTGTCCTTTGAGATCTACCACCCAAATACTGCGTATGATCAAGTGAGAGCATTTTGAGTCCTTAAACTAATAAATCTCTATGTTGTTTAGCTTCTGAGACGAAACAAGATCACAGCCTGTGGTTTTGCTGAAAAACGCCCCTGAACTATCTATAATGCAGCAATGGAACAGCAGGGATACCGAAAGCAGATTTTCAAAAGAAAACAATCCAGTATTTTCCTATTTAAGACAGAGGAGGAATACGAAACACAGAAGGAAAGGCAAGAAGCTAACCTTCAGAAAAAAATGCATCGGTGTGACAGATGGGAACATTTAAAATGTGAGATAACTTGTGGGGCAGAAAATAAATTCGTCTCCCATGCTGCAGGAACATTGTAAAAAGTAAAAAAAAATGTATTTGAAGTTTTATACTTTGAAAGCTTCTTTAGTAAAAGTAAGAAAGTTTGAGAAAATGTGATGCCTATATTTCTACTTGCTAAACATATGTTGAGTGAACTTTTCAACCTTAAAATAGTGTTCTAAAAACTAAAACCTGCAGGATAAGTAACTCCCACATACACAGCCCACCAAAACACCCACATCGTGCTTTTCTAGCAGACACAGTACTTAGAGCTCCTTTATGATGGAGAAAAACAGGGATGTAGACAATTTCTTAATGACAGAACATTTGGTAATGGTGGTTTAACAGCTGAGAAGGTTTGTTGTGGATTTATTTAAGTGCTTTCAGAGGGGTTTTTTATTCCCCATTCTCCTATTGCCTGTAGAAGTTTGCAGCAGTATTTGAGGAAAAATAGAAATATAATGCAATCAGAGTATCAATTATAACATAATTTTAATTATAGAAGAACTGTTGTGATAACAGACATAAAACAAACTTGAAAGTTTATTTAAATTGGATTAGACTATGCTTGGGATTTAATATTATGTAATCAAAATATCTCACTCATCTATGTGGTGGGGTTTTTAATCAGCTCATTATGAATGCTAAGAGGAACACCACATTGCAACAATCCAACATTGCTTTAAGAAGTTGTGAAGCCTTACTGCATAAATAAAATCCCTGTCTTTTTCAATTAGGTAGACAGAAAAGACTCTGAATAATATGACAGAATTCTTGACAGATCCATTGGAAAACTAATACATGGTAGAAAGCCTCCACAGGCATCAATGGGTGCTTTACACCAATGATCATGACAGACCATAGGAAAAAAAAACAACATGAGGGTCAATCTCTCAAGCATAGAACAGAGCAAAAGATGCCAAACTACAGATGTGAGCATAGGCAATACTGGAATTGCAGTAAAGATTACTGCAATCTTCAGATATGTAACCAAAGTACAGAAACATTTGATATAGCCTACTATTGACTCCCTAATTAAATCAAACAACTTTTTCATGTTGCAGGAATTAGGGAACAAAAACTAATAGTATGTTAACTTAAATATTTATCCTTGATAGGGAGCAGTGGTACCCAAGAGTGACTGTGCCGTATTTCTAGTATCTAAACAAACTCACACAAGAGTTATGTCACAGCCTTGTCACTGTGACATGTGCTGTTGTGGGATTTCTGGACACAAAATGTGGAGCTCCTGTTCCTCCAGAGACAGTGCTAGGTTTGTTGCCCTTGTGTCATGGATTGAGGCTGGGCCAGCCATGAGATGAATGACAGATGCTATCTATTAGCCCCTCTCCCTCCCCAGCAGGGACAAAGAGAGGGAAGAAGGGAGAAAGACTTCTGTATGAAAATTTGTAAACAAAAGTTTTGAAAATGAACAGGAAGTCAGTGGTTTTGCTCACATGAAAGCTCAGCGCTACAAGTGCAGAACAAAGTCAAGTGGAACGGTCCTGGGCTGGCACAGCATATACACTAACACGTGTGTTAATTACTTTGTAAACAATCGTATCTGCAGACTTCATGCTGACTGTACGAGCATCATTACAGAAGATAAGAAATCATCTAGTTAAAGTTATGAGGAATCTATGGGGAAGAGTGAATGAAAGAAGAAATAGAATAATGCTAATGTTTAGCAGAGCAGGGTATTTAATGAACAGTGAATGAACACCAGAACAGTGGAAAGATAAGTGATGAATAGTCTTGCATTACCATAGAAGAAAATCAGGAGAAAATTGATGAGCATGAACAAACAGTGAGGATATTTGTGAATGCCTGTAGATCACAAGGTTTTCTAAAGGTCCATCATTCTCTCGATTAAGACATGTAGTATCCTAGAGAACTCTCAGAAAGAATAGTACAATAGAGGAATGGAAGTTCTCACACAACTCATGACATACTGAAAAGGAAAGGTAATGGTCAGAAGCAAGAGAAATTGAGAATATTTCCATGGCTAGGAGAGTGGGAGAACTTAAGAAAAGCAGAGGGAAAACATCCATAACTTCTTATGGGAGAAAGACCTAGGAAAATTTGTAATAAACTCATCCATATTCCCAACTTTGAAAGGCAAAGAGAGAAAAACTTTGGAACTTGGAATGAGATTTACAAAGAATACTGAATAGAGCCAGAAAATACAGGGCAAAAAGGTACAATGGATCTTTGTGCACAGGAGGCTATGAAAGAATGGAGAGCAAAAGGGGTTTAAAGATAAAGAACTGGCCTAAAAACAAATGAGAACTGTGAATAAAGAATGGGAAGGCAACATATGAGGAGCCACCAGGAAAGTGATAGACCAGCAGATAAGATTTGTGCTGAGCCTGGCTGGCAGGAGAAGCAGATTACCATTGCACCAGTGTGGCTGGTTAATGACATGGCTGTACAGCTTGTCTTGAATTCTCTTCTGATCTCAGACATTATAATTGGAAATGTGAAATTTAAGACAAATAGGATGTGAAATATAAAATCACAAATGAACAATATATTGACAAAGGCAATGTTCTTTAAGTGCTACTTAATTTCCTTAATTTCTGCATTTTAGTTTGGGTTCAATACAGCAAGGAAATTGTGTACACATCTGCAGTGGATTCGGCTCTTATTCAACTTATAAGTTGTAAGTTGATTCTTCCAGTATAAAGTTTATATTTATTCACCCTTCTACTTTCATCCTGGGAAATACAAAGATGTTATAAATTTCTATTTCTTTCCTTAGTAATTGAAGGCAGACAGCTACTTGCTGGATTGAGCAATCTATACACAATACTTCATATTTGTGAAAAATAAAACCTGCTTTTAACAATTTTGTACAACTTCAAGGGTGAATATTCACCAACTAGAATCTTGTTTAATTTTTGTCATCACAGCCTCAAAAGGATTGGATTATCTCTTTCCCAACTATTTCTTTAGCACAACTTTATTAGCAGCCAGCTCATTTTCTTCTAAGACTTCACTATGCCTATCTTTTTAGCTCTCCAATATAATCTGGATGTCTTCCAGACATGCTTTTTATCACATTCATATTGTATAAGCTCTTCACATTTCCATGAACACACTCATAAAGAGGATTGAGAATCTTAAATTATTAACTGTGCAAAGATTTCAGTTTCCTGTTCCTTGGTAAAATTCATATTCCATAATCAGGCCACTTAGTTAACCAATGGTCATGAATTTCATACCTTTTAATTGTAGCTGCTGTAGTCTGGTATGTACCTGAGCTCCACAAGAGTAACACACACAAATTCAAGGATTTTGTTACCTATGAAGAAAAATAATTAACATTGCATTTTAGTACAAAGTGATCTCTTCTCCAAGGCAAACCCAATGGTATATGCCACATAACTAAAAAGCATTTAGAATGAGAAATATTTACAGAAACTTTACAAACTGTAGCACGTAGATGGGAATTAAATAGAGGCTCTCCAAAGAAGTGAGGCCATCTGAACAAACTGAAGGCGAACAATGGAAGGAAAAGTCCAACGATCCAGCTCTCTCCAAATATTGGTTATTTGGGGGTTTTTATGTAATTTCTAAACCACACTGTATCATATCTAAAAGAAATACTGCCGAAAAAGCCTTGCTTAGCATTCTAGCACTTATTCCAACACTGAATTAGCCATTTTTGATTCACAGAGCTGTAAACTCTGCCTAGCTCTGAGACACATGCTAGCATTTTGGTTGTACAGCACCATTTAAGAAGCACTGAACAACCTTGTTATAGGCCAATTACCTCATTCTGTACCCATACAACAACTCTGCCAGTGTGAACTTTCAGGATAAACAGAGAAAGGAAAAGAAAGAAATGAAGTAGGTTGCCTCCTATTGAAACCAGAGTTCACAGAAGTTTTTATGTCTAATTTCAGACTCGTTTTAAAAATCGTACTCTGTTAGGACACACTGCTTGTTTTTCTCAGTCAACTCACCACAGCTGAGCAATATAGTATATTGCACCACAAAAAGTCCAGTTAACTGGCAATTAAAGAATCTTTGATTAATCCCCACTGCTGTGATACCCAATTAACTACTTTTTGAAGGCTGAAGCAGCTCGTTCTAGTGCATTTTATTTTTCACCAATAGCAGGTTTTGTTATGTGCCATGAAATGTGTGTAGACTACATCAGGGTTATTCTGCATTTAAATCCCTTGAAGGGATGCTCATAAACTTTTATATTTTGTTCTGTTAGGAATTCTTTTCAAACATAAGAAATGCACTTCTTTGCCCACTGAACAATAATTGTGTTCTTTTTCCTTCTACCATGCAATTAAAAGAGGTTATTACCAAATCAATACCCATTTCACAAAATACATCCCTTTGATGTCTCTTTTGTCCTCCCCATCTAACAAGCCTAACCTGTATATTTATTCTGCTTGTGTCTCTGCAGTAAGAAAGCAAAATTCTAAACCAAAACAAAGCTCAAACACAAAGCTCTTAAGCACATCTTCAGGTTGGAAATAAACAGAGCATATGCCAGTCTGTCTCAAATACTATAATGCGCCAAGGGCTTTGCAGTCTACAGAGATGCTGAGATGCATCTACCTAGAAGAATATTATTTGAAGAGGAATGTAGAAATATGAGCAAGGATAATCACACCCAGTATGAAGTCTAGTACCCATTTTACTATCTCCACAGGTTTTTTTGCTAGCATTCACAGGAATTACATTATTTATTGATCTCACATTTATTTCTCTCCTTTGCTTGAAACTAATCAAGTATCACAAAAGGTAAAAAATGTCAGGCAACACTTAGGTAAAAATTACAATGCTGAATGATACCTATCCTTCGGTAATTTTCCTCCCTTTCTTTTTCCATGCTGTCTATCCTGTGAGAAGTGCTGGAATGCTAACTTCTGAAAAGAATTCTTGAAGGGCACTGAGGTGAAGTTACATAGACCTTCATGTACAACATGCATGTGTAAGGAACTTCATGAAGGAGGACTCATGGGGTGCATGGGATGAGAGAGGAATCTTCAGTGGAAGAGAAATTGTATTAACAAGGAATGGCAGTAATGAGAAAGACAGAAAATTAGGCACCTGCCAGAAAAGGCAGAGTATGAACTTTCAGATGATATAAAAGGAAGGACAAGAAATGAAAGGAAGGAGGAATAGAGTTGGTTATTGACACAGAAAGTGATTTTTGGGTAGCATTTTTAGGAGCTTGAAGTAAAAGTGGATAGAAAGGGATATGTGTAAACAGTCAAACAAGAGATATAGATAAGCTTTTCTGTGGTAACAGCAAGGAGCAGATAATCTTTAAATGCACTCTAGAGCAAAAGAAAAGGAGCCTGGACATTTCCTTACTTTTCTTTCCCTACTGATTTTGGTTACCTCAGACTTGATGAAGCGCAAGCACAATGAGATACAATTCTAGCTAACATGCACTGAAAACACAAAGTACAAGCACCAGTTATGGATAACTGCACAGCATCTTCTAAAATACAAGGAGTATGAGAATGTTAGTAACTACGAAAAAGGCAGCAAAGCCTGTGTCATCCTGGCATCAGATGCACTTCCATCCAGCACGTGTTTTGTTCTTTGTGATCATCTGATTTCAGAACAACATCCTTTTTTGTTTTTTTTTCAGTTACCTTGATCAGGTTAGACAACAAGCGCTCTAAATTTGTGATGTATGTTTACATCCTGATATGTTATTTGACATAGTTCATTAGTCTGCATAAACAAATGCTGGTATACAAACTAAGTGTGAGCATTGATCTGCATTGATTGATAATAGATGATTCTTTAAAGGAAGGCATTTATTTACATTCCTAATGAGAATCGATAAGCTTAAGAAAGCCCAAATCACCCTTTGATTGCTTAACTATGCCATAAAAAGAGGCCATAAATGTACAAGCTCACAAATCTTTTAATATGCTGAAAGATACTTATTTCACTAGGATAAAATCTGTGCTTGTCTTGCCAAGCTGGCAAATATTAGCAAAAACCAGAGAATTCCTTGTCCCTTGAGATGTTGTTATGAGTCATTACCCAAACCTTCTTCCTTTGATGCATTTCTGATACTTATGCTCAGCATCTTCATCTACTCAGAGATGTTTTCCCAGTTTACCCAGAGGAGAAAGTGCATGATTTCCTTTGCAAATTTAAAAATTCGTCTGTTGATTGAAAATTTGCTTCCTGTCTTCTGATATATTCCATTCCCAAATCTTCTCTGCATGAGCACGTTTAGATGATTTCACAAGTAGAAGGCTGTGAATCATTACCATGGATATTGTTTCCAATTTGTGATATTAAAGCCTATTTATTTTAATTGAAAAATATCAAAACATTTAAAAGAAAGATTTTCTTGAAACAACAAGAAACTAAGGGGGTACTTAACAGGGGCCATGACAAAACCCAAACCACAACACCACAAAGCTGAAGAAGAACAATCTCGTATCTGTCTACATCTGTAGTTCAGTTCTATCATGGTAGAGTACTAGTTACACTGAAGAAGAAATTCTCCTGTGTGCTGATGTGCATGCTTCCACAGGCTTTGCTTCACCTTTGCTTCACACAGAAGCTTTTTTGCATCTCTGAAAATAGGGGTTTTATTTTAAGGATAATAAATGTATTTCCTGTTCAGCTGTAGGTGGGGATAGAATCACCGTGATCGGGAGACACCTTGAAAATTAGCAAGTTCAACCATTAACCCTGCACTGCCAGGTCAACACTAAGCCCTATTCATCACAGCACAACTACACATTCTTTAAATACCTACAGGGCTGTTAACCTCTCCACTTCGCTGGTCAGCCTGTTCCTTTGCTTGACAGCCTTTTTGGTAAAATTTTCCTTTCACCCAACCTAAATGACCTGTAGAAACTTAAGGTCATTTCCTCTTGACGAAATGATGGAAAGTGGCTCAGTGGGTACTTCTGCCAGCTGGCTTAGGAGTCTTGTTTGAATGGAACCCATCAAAACCCACCTCGTATGAGGTTTCCATTTCATCCAGCTGAGGAGGATGAGCACTCAGAAAACAACTAAAGACTGAGGCAAAGATAGCATTCTATACCTCAGCCTTCGTCACTGTATTCCCCTCCACATCAAATAAAAGGTAGATTATCTTTAGTCCTTTTCTCATTTATACATCACAGAAATACTTTGTTGTCTTTTCTGGCAATTGCCAGTTCTGCTTGGGCCTTAACCCTTGTAATTTTATTCCTGAATGTGTTCATGAAACCTTTGCAATCCTGACTTTCCTGCTTTTTCTTTGATACAACATAGTAAAATCTGCTTTGGTAAAGCAGCACACGGCCTTATGTCAGAGTTCAAGAGAACAGAGACTAAAGTTTGCTTTGGTATTTTCAGTTCTTGACAAATGTGACTGAAAAGAGACAAGCTTGTTGTAAAGCAGGGGTGTGTAGTTATTGATCATTACAAATCCACATTACATTGCGATGCTGCAGAAGCCCAATTGAAATAGGTGTTGCTTTTATTCTCCTTTGTTAAAGATTCTGCAGAATACAGAGGAAGAAAATAGAGTGAAAAAAGATTCCTATTTATTCACTGGAGAGGAACTGTCAGAAGTGTTGAAAAACGACCTACCAGGGCAAGCAAGAACAACTACCTTGATTTCATGCTTTAATACTAATAAGGAATGACTTCCACTTCCAAAAAGTATTAGTTTTTGGTCTTATCCTCACTTGGAGAGATGAGGAATCAATAAATAGGTAACAAGACTGAGAAAAAGAATGATGAAGGCCATAACAATGAAATTTATATACCAATAGACTGACCTGCGTTCAGCGTAACTCATGTGAAAACACAAAGAAAGGCAATTGATCTGAATGATGTAGGCTGCAAAGTGTCAGAGTTCCTGTACTGCCTGGCTTTGATGTGCTTACCGGTTCAAACCACAAATAAATTAAAATACAACATAGCTTGCCATGACCATTGAACAGCTTTATAAAATCCAAGCTGAAAATATCCATTAGCCAATACAGGGAAACAATGTGTGTATTTCTGAATCTACTCAAGATATATTAAAGGAAAGTCTCTGGAGTTAGATATCATAGATCATGTAGTCATAGAATAATACAGGTTGAAAGGACTTCTGGACTGCCCCCGTCATGCACAGTGGTATAGATTTCTTGTATGTCTCTCTTTAAGTCCACTGGCAAGTTCCCTGGGATGTTTCCTAGCAAAAGAAATCTCGAATTGAAACAGCAAAGCAAACCTTGCTTCTTACTGAGGCAATACGCTCTCAAATTGTCGATCTAGAGCTTTAGTTTAGAGGTCAGCTCTGTACTTTATGCTGCAGACATCAGTCCATCGTTACTCAACCATTTTAGAGAAACACAGTGAAGACCTGCCTTTACTGAATGAGGGATGATTATTCACAGAACTGCCGCACATATCAGTACTCCGTTACCCTGCATGTACTGTAAGAGCTTGAAGTTAGTTTATTATGTTAGATACCTTAATTAAGCTAATCCTCCTCTAAGAGTTAAGTATAGTTTTCTTCTAAAATTTAAAACATGTTCTTAGGTAAATTTAAGCATTTAGGGGTTTTATCTGACTGTAAAACAAGGTCAGTCATCTAAAAGTTGTGGTTTCCCTTTCTAAAGACGCAGCTGATTCACCTTTGCATCTTTATAACTGTGACTGCCATTCATAGACTGTTAGTCTCATTTCAAGAAAAGTTCTGTCAACTTGTTCAGAATATTATTTTCTTTGTATTAGAACTATTGACGAGATTTTAGGGAGAAGCAGGAAAGAATCTATTCTGCTCTCGTGAGACCCCATCTGGGGTACTGCATCCAGTTCAGAAGCCTCACAACACAGGAAAGATACTGAACTGGTGAAACTGGAGAAACTGGTGTCCAGAGGAGGGCCTGGAGGATGACTGGAGGGCTGGAGCACCTGACCTAAGGGGACAGGCTGAGAGAGTTGTGGCTGCTCAGCCCAGAGAAGAGGAGACTTCAGGGAGATCTTATGGTAGCCTTCTTCCAGTACCTGAAGGGTACTACAGGAAAGCTGGGCAGGGGTTGTTTACAAGGACTTGGAGTGGTAGGAGCAGGGGGACAGGTTTCAAGCTTGAAGAGGGGAGGTTTAGATTAGAAGTCAGAAGAAAGTTCTTTATGATGAGGTGCTGAGACACTGGAAGAGGTTGCCCAGGGAGGTTGTGGCTGCCCCCTCCCTGGAAGCGTTCAAGGCCAGATTGGGTGGGGCCTTGGGCAACCTGGTCTAGTGGGGGTGTCCCTGCTCACAGAAGGGGGGTTGGAACCAGATGATCTTTAAGGTCCCTTCCAGCTGGGACCATTCTATGAATCTATGAATCACAGAATCATTAGGGATTGGAAGAAACCTTGAAAGATCATCTAGTCCAATCCCCCCACCACATCAGGATCATCTCAATCAAGTTGCTCAGGAACATATCCAGGTGGGTTTTAAACATCTCCAAAGGAGACTCCACAACCTATTCCAGGGCAGCCTGTTCCAGTACTCTGTCACTCTCCTCATAAAGAAGTTTCTTCTTACATTTATGTGAAGCTTCCTAGTTTCCAGAATGCATCCACTGCCCCTTGTCCTATCATTGGATGCCACTGAGAAGACCTTGGCTCCTTCCTCCTGATGCCCACTCTTTCCATACTGATCAGCATTAATGAGGTCACCCCTCAGTCTCCTTTTTTCAAAGCTAAAGAGACCCAGCTCCCTCAGTGTTTCCTCATCAGGGAGATGTTCCACTCCCTTTGTGGCTCTGTGCTGGACTCTCTCAAGCAGTTCTGTCCCCTCCTGGAACTGAGGGGCCCAGAACTGGACACAATATTCCAGATGCAGTCTCACCAGAGCAGAGTAGAGGGGGGAAGAGAACCTCTCTCAATTTANAGAGCAGAACAATCACAGGCTTTGAGGCACATTCTTAATAAAGGAAAACAGAAGGAAAAAGGAGACTATGAAACTCTGGGTTTCCTTTTGGTATCTTGTCTTTTTTCTTTATCTCCCCCCAGCCCCCCTTGTAAACCAAACTGTGAAAGAAATTAGATGCCAAGACCTTAGTAATGCTATAAATGGAATTTGTTTTCTAGCTGTTATAACTTTCTTAGCCATTAGGGGCTGACCTGCTGGAAAGCAGCTTCACAAAGAAGGACCTAGGAATCCTAGTGGCATCCTAGAGTGCTCTGGTTGCCAAGAAGGTCAGTGGTATCCTAGAGTACATTAAGATCATGACCAGGTCAAGATATGTTATTGTCCCCTTGGTGAGGCCTCCTCTGGAGTACTGTGCACAGTTCTGTGCTCCCCAGTTCAAAAAGAAAAGGAAACTGCTTGAGAGAGTACAACAGAGGGCTACAGAGATGATTAGTGGGAAGATCACCACTTTTACATGAAAAGGGTGAGAGAGCTGAGTCTGTTGGGACTGGAAAAGTCTGTGTGAATGTCTTAACAATGCTTCTGAATAATTAAAGGGTGATTTTGGGATGATGGGATCAGACTCTTATTAATAGTGTCCAGTGACAGGACAAGGGAAGATGGACACAAGCTGGAACATGGGAGGTTCAATCTAAATATCCTTTTTTACTGTAAGGGTAACACAGAACTAGAACAGGCTGCCCAGAATTGTGGAGCCTTTCTCTGGCAACATGCCACAACTTCCTTTGGTGACCCTGCTCTATCAGTAACTACGTGATCTCCAGAAGTCCCTTCAAACCTCTAACATTTTCTTGCTTATTTTCAGAAATACACTCAGCCCTTGAACTGGGAAGTTATTTTCCATTACAGTCAATGCCTGCTTCTTCCAGAAGATCCTGACTCAATGTAATAACTTAGGAAAAGTTAACTGCATACTCTGAGCTATCCCATTAATTTTACCATTAGATACGTTGCACATATGCTGTAACTAGTAGGGAGAACTAGGACCCAAGTATGTCAGCTGCTGTCACATTAAATGCTAGTGACAATAGAAATGAAATTGGAATGATAGCAACAACATAAAACTACATGTCATCAGCTGATGCCTTGGTTGCTGATATTTCCCCAAGGATTCTATATCTGATCCAAGACAAACTATCAGAAGGCAGAAGGAAAACTTAAGCTTCTGGCATTTACTACTAAGGACCTAACTCTGAAAAAGATTTGAGCATCTTTTTAAACTGTTCAAAGCCATATGAGCAGCAAAGGGGGAATCTGTATTGTCACCACTAGTGTAGCCAAGTTTTTACAACAGCAAAGCAACAAGAGGACAGGGGGGCTTACTTCTAAGGCCTCCTTAGAAAAAATGCTTCAAAATTTAAGGGTTACAGTAAAAGACTTTACGTGTTTCAGGTAGCAACATCTCATACCAAGTTGTGAGAAGTTACTGCAGAGTCATGAAAAGACCTTAACCAGGGGGCAGAGACAGCATTATCTACAGACAGGCAAGAATCGTATGCCAAAATTCTTTAACCACGACTGGCAAATAGGAGATCCCTGAGCCTTAGAGTTTTCTCAGTTGCAGCGACAATAATTTCTGTCTGTTACTCCCTCGCACACTTTATGCTTGAAAGGCATTTATCTCTGGTTTAGTTAATATGCAGCTGCTGTATTCTGCACCAGGTAATCAGAAAACTATTAAGTTGTTCACATTACAATTTATAAAAGAGTAAGAATGTCTGAATTCTTTTGAGAAACATTACCACAAGTAACATGTAAATACTAAACCTTTTGTGAACTTCAGTTTTGTTTTTCAGTGTTTTGGAAGCAAATATCTTCAGAATTAAGAACCATGAGTCTTAGTGACCTCTAAATCTTGAGGTTCTAAATGATTGAAATAGAATTTTAAGATTCTTATGTACAATGTTTTCCACAGGAGTGAAGGGATATAAAATTGATCAGGGATCTTTAAATGCCTTCACTTATGTAGACAGTAAAATGTTCAGTTTTGAGTGGAAAACTTGAAATTGTGGCAGAATCTGATCTTACCACTTGCTTAAAAAAAATCAAAATTGTGTCCCTGCAGTTACAATCCTTAGTCTTATTTTACCCTTAACATAGAAGCAGTTTTCATAGAATCATAAAAGCATTTAAGTTGGAAAAAGTCTTTGAAATCATTGAGTCCAACCATACATCAGCTACACCAAACCCACTGCAAAAGCATGTCCTTACTCCCCAGCCCTACATGGTTTTCAAACACATCCAGGGATGGTGATGCAACCATTTCCAAAGCCTGATGACTCTTTCAGTAGAGAAGTTTTTACTACTGTCTAACCAGTAGAGCAGTGATTTAATTTCAGTATAATTAACATACAGCTTTTAACCAACCAGTTTTATCACTTCATGAAGCAGTCCGCACAAAACAGGGATAGGATTCTGGTCAGTCATGCTACAGAACTGTTCTATTAGTTGTGTCTTAACCAACTACATGTCTATCCAGAAACTTAGGCCACAGGTCTGGATTTCAATTTTCAAAATGTGATGAAGTTCAGCTCTCACATTCTTATTGTCAAATATGCAGTGCAGTTTGACATAAGAATGTAATAACAGTTTTAGGAAATTGAGATCTACGTATGTATTTTTCTCTGTCACACAAAACAGACTGCTAGATAAAGACTAATTAAGAATAGAGGAATATAATTTAGCCATTTTTCTCTCTGAAAGTATTTTGCAGCCTAAGACACATTTTGAATTTTGAAACAACCTTTGAAAGCCAGGAAACTGTTTGGCTTTTTTGAAGCCTTCTCAGTTAAGTTTTCCCAGTCAAACTGAAGATGACACAAAATGATATTTAGCTTTTTCCTAGAGATAGAATTTGTGTAGCTGTCATGCATTAGTCTTGAAATTCCCTCCAGTAATTTACTGAAATTGTAACATATAAGAACATGAAGGCTAAATGATAAATCTTTTGCAGAGATGGAATAAGGTAGGCTATTGCTCATTCTTCTTGATTTGGCATGAATGCTGCTACATAACAAATGTTTACAATGTTTGCTGAGAAGCTGTTCCCAGTCACTTTGGAGTTATCAGCTGGCATGCACTAAAGTTGCACTCAAAAAGCTAATCTGATTTTTAATGTACATCCCAACACTGGCTTTCAAGTTAGGTGTTTACTTGTTGACAATGAGGAAATGTTAATTTTCTGCTAATTAGTACATTCTATTGTGATAGTGGGGTTTTATACATATTAATGGCAACATTAGAGATTAAGTGAGAACGCCATCACATCAAGTTTATGGAAGAAGAGGGGTTCATAACGCTAACAAATTGTGACCACGACGACATCTATATTTTTGTGATGAGACCAATTTATACACCACCTGGCACTGAAGAGTTTAGTGAATTGCATTTATAGTGGCCATATTTTGGCTACAACACTAAATGATTTGGACAATAGATAGTAGGTGGTTAGTAGAGATATCCCGACAGAATTAAGTTTCATTAGATAACAGGGTAGTATCATTTTGTTAGTTGCAGATATTGGTGGCCCAGCCAGTTGAAAAGACATGAACTGACAGTATCTGCATCATTACAGGAAGAACTGATATTTCAGTTTTGCTTTTATATTAGCCTTTCCCATGGAGTCCATACTTACTTGCTTAGTGTTTAAAAATACATGCTGCAAAGCTTTTTCCTCTAGACAGATAAACAGGAAAGAGACTATTTTAAATGTGCGGCATACTGTGTCTGTAAGTAACCAAAGATAAAATTACAGTTATTATCATGCAACAGTAAATAGGTTTTTATTTCTATTTCATTTAAATTAAATTTGATCCAGAATACATGTGAAATAGCTTGCTTGGCAACAATATCTACTATTACAGATTTTGCCTCTTTTTTTCTGCAAGCCTCTTATTAGAGTGAAAAGGATGCTTTCCAGCATCATCATTATGAATTATTTTATTATTATTTTCAAAATATCAATAGCATAGAGAAGGCTTTATAATTTTTGAAAAATGTCTTTACTTGCCTGCCCTATTATCTTAGCAACTGGTCCATAAATCAGTGACATGACATCAACCTATACCAAATTGTATTGCTATCTGGTTTAATGTATTGCGAGGATGTATTTTCTGCAATATGGGGCAGGCAATTTTGTTTAGTTCAGCAATGACCTAGAAATATAATCTGAAATTATTTGGCAGTCATCTGAATTAGGCTGCTGTTGTCAAACACATCATTAGGAAAACCCACAAAACTTTCAAGATTGATATTTGTCCTGACGTAGACTGTACATATGCATTCGAGATCACATTTTATAACATAATCATATTTCTAGATTGGTCTTTCCAAATGGAAGTACAGATGCTTTCTAGTCTCTGTAGATGCTGTGGCTAAATAGAGGTTTTAGCAACATATTGCCACTCCATCCCTACTGAAGATAGTAATTAAACAATACTAGGAAAATTATGTTTCCTGATCAATCTTCCTGTGGAAATGCATCTTATCCAGTTTCACAACAAATGTACACGTGAACATGAAAGTCTGTCTTCCCAATACATGCAATCCAGTTGGCTCTGTAAAAATAAATAAATACTGAAGTTCCTATGCCTCAACTTCTGTGAAAATAGGCAGCCAGATGAAGGCATGCCTATAGTCCTTAGTGGAAACTACAGAACACACACTACAAATCATGTTTATGAGCAGCCCAAGCTGGTCAAGCTTCAGTTCCAAGTTCACATGCCTTTAGAAAACCTAACTACAGAACACAGGTCTTTATACATGTGAAATTCCTTCATTTAATCAGTATTGTTGAGATCCAGCTTTCTTTGCTTAGTGTCTTTTTGTCATCTTCATTTAGGAGAAGTCTGAAGGCAGTAGAAGCAAGTGATTTAAAGTCACTAGTGCCACAATTTATTTCAAGAAAATAGAGTTTTTCTGTTAGAAGGTGGCACACAGATAACAAACTATTCTTGGTCTGTGATGATTTACAATCAAGAGAAAAGCAAAGTTTTTTCTTTATTGTGAAGACATCTTAAGATTCTGCCATTGACTGGAAGAGTTCATTTCCTTCTGCTTGACAAATCCTGATCTACTGTCTGCTGAAATAAGAGAAATTATCCATAATTAATTACTATTGTATGAGAATCCTAAATCCTTTTTCTCATCATTTAAGACTTTTATTTCCACCCTGGCTCAAATTCCAGCTAGAAATGTATGACTTAGTGGGTTTGCTTGCAGGTGCTTGAATCATAGATGCTTATGAGTGAAGAAAGACCATGGTGTTGTTTTGTCTTGGTATATTTGCACTGCTAATACTCAATGAAGCTACTACTGAACACAAGCAAGTAAAAGCAGCCATCAAGTTGGTATGATGTGGCAATGAAGGGCACTGACTCTGCTACTTGATCCAGCAAAAACAATTTATTAAGCAAGCCTACGCTTCTGTTATACACAGATCAGAGGGCTGTCTGTACATTTGGCCTTTTATCATTGGATACAATAACATTACATTCTTGTTTGTCTTAACACTACTTGGTTACAACATATCTGTGCAAAGTTACAAAGTTCAACTTCACTCCATATCTCCATTGTTCAACTCTCAGTCCCTTTATTCCGTATACTACTTCTCCTCAAGGACACAGCCTTGTTTTCATCAAGATCAAGCCTGAACATGTTTTCTTCCAGCCTCAACAAGTTCTCTCCCATATTACTCTAACTTCAGAAGGTCCTGTGATGTGCTTCCTGCACATGTCCATGTTGGGACAAATTGAACACTGCACATGACCTGCAGACTAAAGCCCATTAATGCAGGATTCTGAGATAGAGGAGTCCCATTTCCAGAGTGCATCAGTGTACCATTATTCATGAAGAATGTTGTAAATATTTAAAACAAGAATAAGGAAGTAGCACTTCATAGAAAATGAGTGACCAGAATAAGAAAGCATCAATTAACACAAACTTTTTTCAAACACAACTGACCAGGTGATTAGCTATGTAAAACTACCACCATGCATGAAAAATAGACTTCTCAGGTAACAAGAACTTGCAAAAATCTCTAGAGAAATTTGCTAAGCTTTCTGACAAGCGTTCATCCCAATTCAAGAATGAAAATATGGTAATATTTGTCCTTTCTGGAATGCTGCAGTCTGTTGTAGGGTATTGTAGGATGCTGAAGTGGCCAAGGAGCCATTGTTGTATTTAGTTTATCTGATCTCATAGAATCACAGTTATTAAAGGCTGGCAAAGCCCTCTTAGATCATCAAGTTCAGCTCCTAAACTAACATCACTACATCAGCTAGACCATGGCATTAAGTGCCACATCCAGTCTTTTCTTAAACCTCAAGGGATAATCCTCCAGGACTAGTGACCACCTCCCTGGGCAGTCCATTCCAGTGTCTAACCATCCTTTCCATGAGGAAGTGTTTCCTTATACCCAACCTAAACCACCCCTGCACAGCTTAAAGTCCCATTCTCTTATCCTATCACTAGTTGCCTGGGAGAAGAGCCCGAGCCCCATCTCTTTACAACTTGCCTTCAGGTGGTTATAGAGAGTCATAAGGTTTCCCCCTGACTCTCCTCTTCTGCAGACTAAACAACCCCAGCTCCCTCACCCTCTCATCATTAGACTTTCCTTACAGTCCCTGCACCAGCCTCATTGATCTCTTCTGGGCCCACTCCAGCACCAAAACCTCTTTCTCAATGTGAGAGGCCTAGAACTGCACACAGTATTCAAGGTGAAGCCTCACTAGTGCCAAGTACAGGGCACTACAAACGCTACTACAAACATTCAAGTATTTTAAGAACAAACTAAAGAATAGTTGTTTAAATGTGATGTGGACACAATGTGAGACTAAAATAATGAGAAAAAATGTGCCATTAGAAACTATTATTGTAAAATTTTTCTTCTTCTATACCAGTGCAATTCCTCTCACTGTTACCCAATAATTTCCAAAATTTATCTAATTTTTTAACATCATTGGTTTCCTATTTTAAATACACTTGGTTAAAGTAAGTACTTCTTTCTACACTATCAACCTATCAGATGTCAAAAAATAATGCATTTTCTTAACCAAAGAGAAATTATTCAACTAAACTGACAAGATAAAGGCTACAAAACTACTACTTAGATGTTTGTATGCTACAGTTTCTTCCCTAGAACAATGAATGATAAGAGATAATTTTAAACCCAAAACCTTCATGTCACTTCCTGCAAAACACAAAACCTTCTGCTCAGAAAAGAATGCTACTGAAACATTTAGCTAGTAAGCTGTAGTAGACAATAGCATTAGTGCTCCATAATTTACCAATTTGCATTGCCAGCCTATCACTCTATATACTTCATATCATGTCCTCTCACAACGAGAGTACGCGCACTGTCCTGATGGTAAAATCATCCATACTGAAGAAGGTAACAAATTTAAATACTAAAGTATATCTCAAAACTAACTTTTTTAGTAACACGCTCAAATCTGAAGTTATCAGGATATTAAAATAAAAGCAAAATAAATTATCAAGTCAATAGTAGTGTGTTAATATCTTTGATTACTTCTGCATGGCTTTAGTCCTATACATGATAAAAGAAAGACGATCAAAACATAAGTGTATTAAAACTGTGTAGCTGTGATAATACATCAGAAAATGCAATTGTGGGCCAGTACTTCATGTATGCACACAGTGGAACTGCTCAGGAATTGGTTTTGAGCCCTCTGCTTTCTGATATTTTTAGCAGGCAACAAAGACAGCTTCTGTTATTGTTAAGTTTGACATGAAGTAAGGAATAGAAGGGTGCTAAATGAGTAAGCGATGCTAAGCAATCTGAGATCACTTAATAAGGCAAAAGAAGTACTTTATTGCTATGAGAATAATACGTAATTCTCATGGAAAAAATAGCTGTACTCTCAAGTTAAGTGACTCCACATGTCTGAATGTAAATGTATTTTACAGCCCGAGGGAGGGAAAACTACAACTGTAATGCTTTTACAAAAGGACAAATCTCAAGACATTAGTATCTCTCATAAGAAAGTCAGTCAAGAGTTCAGGTAGAAACATGTGTTGATTAGCATTGATCCTTCAAGAATACACCAATTTCAATATATTATTATGGTAGTAAAACACTTGAGGAGAAGGACAAACTTCAGTAAGATCAAATGGAAGGTTTGGTGGTTTACAATGTCAGTGTTAACTAGAATGGTATTATTCTGATACAGATACCCATTTTACAACTCATACACTATTTTAACCATAGAATCATTAGGGATTGGAAGGGACCTCAAAAGGGACCTCAAAAGATCATCTAGTCCAATCCCCCTGCCACAGCAAGATCACCTAGACCAAGTTACACAGGAACATATCTAGGCAGGTCTTGAAAGTATCCAGAGAAGGTGACTCCACAAACCTGGACATCTCATTTCAGATGCTGCTCTTGGTTTTAAAAGCTTGAGATGATCTGTTGGGTTTTTCCTCAGGGATGAAATGGAATAAAAGCAACAACAAAATATTGAGGAGGTGTAATCCCTCCCAGGGTGAAAGCTGGGCTTTTAGAATTTTTTCATCAGGATAAACTCTCTAAAGATGCGCACCTGCAACTCTGCATATCAACTGGTTTCAGCTCCCTTGCCCTGTGTGCCTACTTCATGGCCAAAAGATGCACTCACTGTATTTGTGGCATTTATTTTCAGTTTACAATGTTTATTAATTGCTTTGGAAAGAATGAAGTTTGGTGGGATGTCTGTGACTTCACAGCCCTCTCTAATAGTGCTATAAGATTGCATAGGAAAGAGATATCAAGATGTTTCTCTTTATTCATGTCTTTTCATAGTAGTGACTCGGTGGATACCATCCTCCTGAAGAGAATATGCATAATGCCTTTTTCCAAGCTAGCATGGAGTGCTCCAAAGTAAAGGTGGAGTGGAGTGCTGGTGGACCACAGTGAGCCAGCCGTGTGCCCTTGTGGCCAAAAGGGTCAATGGTCTCCTGGAGTGTGTTAAGGGTGCTCCTCCCCCTCTTCTCTGCACTGGTTAGGCCACAAGTATTCCACTTGGAATACTGCATCCAGTTCTGGGCCCCCCAATTCAAGAGGGACAGATTGCTACTGGAGAGAATCTACTATGAATATCAGAGGACAGGAGCAGTGCCTTAGAAGGAGAAGTTGAAAGAGCTGGGTCTGCTGAGCCTGGAGAGGGGGAGACTGAGAGAAGATCTCAAATGCTTAAAAATATCCTAAGTGTCTAGATGATGGGTGGTGTCCACCAATAGGACAAGGAGCAATAGGCATAAGTTATAACATAGGAAGTTCAGTTTGCACATAAAGGAAAAACTTTTCCACTGTGAGGTTAGCAGCACTGGAATGGGCTGCCCAGAAGGGTCGCTGGTATGGTACAAGATTTGCAAGACATACTTACTTATAAGAGAGGAAGCTGGAAGCCTGCCATGGTGTTATACTGTATGTGACTCAGCACTGGTCGACTACGTATAGGCAGCTAAATCCCTCTAGCCATCTCATGCAGTCTGAGCAATGCATCGCACCCCAAAGCAGTGAGGTTGTCAGCATTTTTCAGAGCTGCACTGACAAAAGGATTGATTCCTTTCTTGAAGCACAGATATTAATTCTATTTGAAATGTCCTTGGCATTTCACCTGGTCTCCAAATGTTCCATGAAAAGATATGAATCCCCTTATATCATAGCTGATATCTCAATGTGTGGTTCAGATAAACTAGAGCATCCTAAAATGATGCTTGGTGCCTTTGGTTAGGCGTCAGTCTACTAGCTATAGTGTTCACATTCAAAGTGGAAAGAAACTACGTAAGCATTCATCTGAACTATTAAAAATTAATACAAAGAAATAAGTGTTTAAGAAAGTTAAGATGACTAGCTTGCATAGGAAGAAAACTGCAGATGTATAAAATTGGACAGAATAATCTGTTGAGTGAGAGCCTGAGCACTCCATAGGTCACAACTAGGGAATTCTGTCTTAAATAAAAGTCTAAAACATCAGTGGTCAGTGATTCTGTAGAGGTACTCCTCTCTGATTGGTAAAAAGAACATACTACATACACAGAAACTTGAGATTAGCCAAATCCCACTCTTGGTGTTAAGGACCTGCAAGAGCCAAAATCCATTATGGTTGGCTTTTTTGACGTCAAGCCTCAAACTCAGTCATGTGTGTTTAGTGTGGCACCTCAAGGTCTGTTTTTTTGTTGTTGATCTTTAACTATTGGTTTAACATAACAACACTACCACTGTATTTCTTGCAAATTGGAAATAACTGACTAGATTTTCCAAAGGAATTTAGAAAGTATTATAGTGTCACATTATAAACAGTAATCCTGCTATATTTATGTGTTACAGTGCACAGCACAGAGACATAACTGTTTATAGCATGATGCAAGGTTTTAATGATTAATCTATTATACAATCCATGCATGATTTCTTTTTACATTATAGCCAAGCCTATGTTCCAGTGGCTTCAGAGGAAGCCATTAAGAGATTGTTTGTATGCATTACAACATTTGTACAGAATGGCATCATTTCTTGTCTAATACTGTAATGTCATAAGAAGTAAATGAGTATAAATGGTGTATTACAGTCCCTGGATATGGGAAGGATTGTTGAAAGGCACACCAGTTTTCATTTCTATAAAAATAAATAAGGGAAGTAAATGAGACTTCCAAACTTCTATATAGAAATTAGTGAATCAGACTCTGGAATCATACACTTTCAGGAGTAAAACCAATTTTGATAAACATAACAGGAAATAGATGCATAGGAAACTTTGCCAAACGCATCCCATTGCTAACTGCAAATAACGACTGGCTCATGGGTAAGGCTATAATCCTTGTGTCTTCCTTCTCTAGTTGATATTTTCTGTTTGCTTTATATAAGTTTTGTTTGTATAAATGTTCTCCTTTGCAGATGTTAAAATTTGAATTGCACTCTTAAGGCATTCATACTCTGGTAAAGTACTCAAAAGCCAAGATTTTATGTCTATGCCCTCACTTTCACCAAAGCAAATTGAGCAGACACTGTTCTTTATCTGGTAAGATTTTAAATAAATAACAGCCTTCTGAGCCCTGCAACTGTTTGATTTGAGAAATGGACTCTAAAACATCAGAAGCAGGTTCAAGGCAAATGTGTAACATCAGTCATGATAACTGGAAAGAGTTTTTCCCATTCCAATAAATCCCAAATACATTTAAGTACTTGAATCAGGAAAACATTTTTCTTGTATTTTAGAACTTTGTCTGATTTTAAAGCAAATATTTTTTCTATGTTGAGGAAAAAGTAAGTACAAACAATTTGAATCAACAAGTGTTAAGAAACTACTGACAAATCTGCAAACTCAGTGATAGTTACTGAAATGGATTTTACTCAATAAAATATATTCATTCAGTTGTGTGTTACTTCAGCAACTCCAGGGTCATTGGATCAGTCACACAAGAAGTGTCAGAAATTAACTGGTCACAGAAAAAAGTCTACACGATTGCACATAAACTGATATTTTCACAAACAGCTAATGCATGATACGTTTGATGCCTAGTAATTTAACCTTACGAAAGCACAGGGTGATATTGTCACAGATGCATTCAGCAAACAGACAGCAATAGCTACCAAAAGTGAGTATCTATAACAACTAAAAACTGCCTGTCACTCTGACAGTCAAAAAATAATTTATAAGTTTAGATGTCAGGCAGGAACACACTACTGACAACTACTTCCCAAGTTGTGCAAATATTCTATTCAGAAAGATGAACCAAGATGTACACACACTCCTAAGAGGGAAAAACCTCCTAGTCAAGGGTACCCAGAAAGGAGACCACTCACTGAAACAGAGGCGAAAGCTCATGCAAGGACAGATTCAGAAGAAATATTCACTCACCAAAACAGAAGGTTAGGACTCACTCAGTCCCACAGTGTTTCCTTGGGCAGTGCCCACACCCAAGAAAACAATCCCCAGCTGTAGACCCATTGCTCCAAGGCGCAGCAGCCCAAATTAATTCACCTGAAATTAACTCTCCTGCAGGCCTCTATTTTCACCCTAATCAAGTCTGAATTGTGGTCATTCTAATCAGCTGGAGGCACATGACAATGGCAAGCTGAGGGCTTGAAAGAAAGTAAACAAGTTTTAATGCCATGAAGTCCTCATATTTCTTGGCTCTTGAGCATAGCAAAGACCTGACCAGGACTACAACAAGTGCTAATTATTGGCAGGGTGGATGCAGCTGACACAGATGTAGTCAAATAAGTTGTTTTCCAATACCTGTGTAATGAAGATTTGGGAAAAAAGATAAACTTTTGTATGGCCATATTTAGATCTCTCACTTAGGAAAGAACTTGCCAAAAAGCATCAACTCTATTTTTCAGTATTTTTCCATGTTGCAGGTTTATATCAACTCCTGTCTGGCTTATCATTTAATGTCATCAATTGATCAATAGATCAGATCCACTCAAAAATCAATCACTTAAAAATTGGGAGGCAAAACCAAAAAGTAATTCAATTTAAGGAAGAATAACAAGATACATTTAATTCAAACCACAGAAACACCCCAACACAAAAACACATAGAGATTAATAGTGTGTTCTTACACAACCGGGCTGAGCTCCTACCTCCATCATCTCAAAGGGAAAACCTTCCAGCTCTTTACCTTCCAAAAACATGAGTTTCATTCAGTCCGTGAATATGCCCTTCAGCATCAGCAAGTATTTTAAGGTCAGTTCCCTGTTCCAAGTTCTGCCAAGCCAGTTCCTCCATTTGTAGTATTCTGATTTCTATGGGCCATAAATTAGAGGAAAACATCTCCATTCCAGCAAACAATGCATCGCAGGCAAAACCTTACCCCTGCTGATCTCTGAGAATCCACTTTCTCTCTTTATTCATGCCATTTCCAGGGCAATATGGCTGCTGTGCATAGTTCAGTGCCATTTGTTTCTCTCCAGACAAGAAAGTGAAAAAGCTGGAACCCGTAAACAGAAAGCTCCAAACCAGTCATACCAGTATGCACAAGTGAAAAAAAAAAAACAACCCAATCTTGTGGACATAGCAACTTCCCAGTTCTTCAGGCAAGAACCCTGCTCAAATTCAAACAACACGTTCACAGAACAATGAAACAGTCAGTCAACTCTCACCGGTGCAGATTTGGCAGACTAATCCAATCCATTTTAATGAAGATGTCTATTTAAGACAGCTTAATGTACCCAACCTTGGGGTTAAATTTTACTAAATAAATGACTCATTAACACTTCCATTATGTGTGTCTGTTAATATCTTTTAGTGCCTAAATTCTCTGCCTAATTTCACATGCATCCACCATTCCCTGTATAATTAATGGTTGTACTCAATGATTTTTAAGGCTTAAAGATCCATGCAAGTTTGGGTCAAATTACCACATGCTGTAAAATTATAGACACAAAACATATGTATATTATATATGCATTCAACCGAGGTATTTTCAATAGCAACATATTGCCAGTCAGCAGCAGTGGCACTGAGATAAATGAAGCCTGAATGTTTTTGAAACATGCAGGTGGGCTCCTCTTTTACAGCTCCAGCTTTGGGTGATAAGTAGCTAATCATTTTAGGGGTCACTGATCACTGACAAAAAGTGTCTTCTATGGAAACATATAAGAATCGAGAGAGAATTTTCTTAATCTTTGCAGATGCATAGATTCATAGAATGGTTCAGGTTAAAAAGGATCTTAAAAGATCTTCTATTTCCAACTCCCCTGCCATGAGCAGGGACACCCCCCACCAGACAAGGTTGCTCAAGGCCCCAGCCAATCTGGCCTTCAACTCATCCAGGTAAGGGGCAGCCACAAACTTCCCACACAACCTTTTCCAGTGTCTCAGCACCCTCATCATGAAGAACTTCCTTCTGACTTCCAGTCTAAACCTCCCCTCTTCCATATTGAAACCATTCCCTCTAGTCGTACTACTATAAGCCCTTGTAAACAGCTACTCCCTAGCTTTCCTGTAGCCTCCTTCAGATACTGGAAGAAGACTGCCTCCCTGGAGTCTCCTCTGCTCCAGTCCAAATAGCCCCAACTCTCTCTGCCTGTCCCTGGAGAAGAGGTGCTCCAGCCCTTCAGTCATCCTCAAGGCCCTCTTCTGGACACTTTCCAACAGCTCAATATCTTTCCTGTGTTGAGGGCTCCAGAACTGGATGCAGTACTCCAGATGGGGTCTCAAGAGAGCAGAATAGAAGGATAGGACACTCACCTCCCTTGACCTCCTGGTCACAGTTCTCTTCTCTGCAGTTGACTTTCTGGGCCAGAAGCAAACACTGCCAACTCATGTTGAGTTTTAATTTAACCAATACCCTAAAGGCTGCTCTCAATCTGTTCCGCACCCAGCCTGTAATTGTGCCTGCAATTGCCTAGAGCCAGGTGCAGGACTTTGCACTCAGCCTTGTTGAATCTCAAGAAATTAGCACTGCCACACCTCTCAGGCTTGTCCAGGTCCCTCTGGATGGCCTCCCTTCCCTCCAGCATGTCCACCACATCACACAGCTCAGTGTCATCGGCAAACTTGCTGAGAGGGCACTCAATGCCACTGTCCATATCACCCACAAAGATGTTAAACAGCACTGGTCCCAGTACTGACCCTTGAGGGACACCACTTGTCACTGCTTTCCATTTGGATACCTGCAAACCCCCTTCTGTGGGGTGAACCTACAGCCCTCCCCTCTTTCACTGAGGGCTCAGATACAGAAAATCTGCACCAGCTCGTTCCTGTCCTTGGCAGTGAACCAGCGAGGGCAACTCCTCCAAAGCTGCACTACAGTCTAAATGCTTTTGAAGATGTGAGACAGAGGTGAGCTCTTAAATTCCCTTGGTGCCTGATCGCAAGGGAGAAGAAAGAAAAGCTCTGCATAAGGCCTGTAGAAAGCCCTTGGACGAGACCCCAAAAAGCCTATATGGCTTAAGAGGGGTGGCTGCGATGTAACCAGTGCCATGTTGGCTTTTCCCTCACTGGGCTGGCAAAGATCCTGTACACTCTGCCACTGAGAGAGACTGAGAGAAACCTCTACTAAGAAAGAGAAAAAGAGATCACAAGTACTGATCTCCTAAGCTTTTGGCAAACAGAGAGAGTCTGGAATGTAATGCATCCTCCACATTTGACACTGCCATAGCCTCAAAGAAGAGCCCCGAACCGATGGGAGCTTGACGTATGCCAGAGGCAATCACAGGGTGCTGATGTCTGCATGAGGATCTGGAAAAGGGACTTTTCCACCAGCACCAAATATATACTGTGTGCTGTATTACTGCCACTCCACACACACAGCCCACACCCCCCCCCCTTTCTCTTCTGGAAAGTGGGGTGCTAGTGTGTGTGTGTGTGTTGGTGGCTGTTGTGATTAGGAGCGTTGGTGTACACTCTCTTGTCCCAGACTTCTCATCTAAGGCAAAAAATGATACGTTAGCTGTCTCCCATGTCTCTCAGAGTGTGTGTAAAGGCATTGTGATACAGTTTCTGTTTTACCTTTTTGATTCTTTTACTTATTTGGGGATTTTTCCTTTTCTTCTTAGTGATGGGTTCAATAAACTGTTGTCTTTCTAGCAAAGTTGCTTCATTCCCTGTTGAACTCTTGGTGGGAGCTGGTTGTTGTGCTTGACTTACAGGCATCAACCCAAACTGATTTAAACCTTCTTGATAAACCATTACACTGAGCTTTTGAGGTCCCTTCTGATCCCTAATGATCTATGATAATTAGAAGCTTTGTTAATAGGAATACATTATATATACTATATACCATGAATAATCTTTGTGGTATTGAACCAGATTCCCAGCTAGCAAAACTGACAAAATTGAGTCAGCTTCTGCCATCTGCACATATATAATCCCTTATATAGCTCTCCAAACTAGGGGTATGATAATTACTACAGATAGACTTATAATTTAGCACGTATTTCATATGTGCATTCTATCTGTGCATTGCAAAGGATTGTTTAATATATTTTTAACAATATGTGAGGTTGTAATGTTATTTAGAACCCAGAGGGCAAATCCAGCATGTTTTTTTTACTCATGGGATTCAGTTCTACACTGAACATCCTCACAGAAGTATCGCTTAACACATAAAGTCTTAGCTGTTCTTAAAGGAGTCTTTATATTCTCTGCCTTCTGTTGCAGAACCAATTCCAGTCACCAGCAATTCCTCCATCACTTTTAAGTAGAGTATTAAAAATTACAAAGAAATTAAAAAGAAAAAATATATAATAACTTCAAGCACTGATTTCTTTGTAATTCTATCACTATAATTTGTAAAATATGACAACTGAAATAATGGAAATGATGATAATTATTACATAGCAGAAGACAGTTTTGTTTGGGAAACCACAATACATTTTTTACTGTAACACAAAAAAATATTTTTAAAAAATATTCACAGAATAAACATGGTTGGAAAGGAACTACCAGACCACCAAGTGCAACCACACTCACACCAACAAAACACCTAAATACCTGATCAATGGACAAACACAAAATAATCCTCTCCATGCCTGCCACTCTAGCCTGTCAGGAAGCATTGTGTCTACATGCTTCTTCAATACCTCCAGGGGTGGTGACTCAACCACTTCCCTGGGAAGGCTGTTCCAGTGCCTCACCACTCTTTCTGTAAAGAAATTCTTCCTAAAATCTAATCTGAACCTCCCCTGCCTCCACTTCAGACCATTGCCCCTGGCTCTGTCATAGTTACTAAGGAGAAGAGGCCAACACCCACCTCTATACAATCTCCCTTCAGGTAGTGGTAGAGGACAATGAGTCCCCCCTCAGCCTCCTCTTCTCCAGTCTAAACCTTCCCAGCTCCCTCAGCCTCTCCTCACCCAACTTGTTCTCTGAACCCCTCATGAACTTAATAGCTTTCCTCTGGACATGCTCCAGCATCTCAGTGTCTTCTATAATAAGGGGACCAGAACTGAACACAGTACTCAAGATGATGAAGCCTCACAAGGACCAAGTGCAAGGGCCAAGAACTTCCCTTCTCCTGCTGGCCACCCTATTCCTGATCTAGGCCAGGATCCTGTTGGCCTTCTTGGCCACCTGAGCACACCATTGGAAATGTCTTTGGTCTTTGAAACAATGCTTCAGAAATGAGCCATGCTGTTTCAAGAAAGGTTGTACTGTGAAAAGTTCCACATGAAAAAAGAAGCAGGGAAGAAAAGAAATACAACTGCTCATCTGGTGGAGAACTACCACACTGTCCTTCTTTAACATCTTGGAAACGTAACTGGAGCTGGTTCTGATTATTAGATCCCTATCAAATAATCTCTGAATTTTAGAAGTGTGTTGGGTTTGTGTGGCAGGATTTTGCTCATGAAGGGGCTACAGGAGGGACCCTGTACAACACTGCTAGAAACATCCTTGGCCTCAAAACTGGACCAAGTGAAGACAGAGACACCTCTGGGATAACATATTTAAGAGGGGAAAATCCTGCTGGGTTTTTTTTTTCCTTTTGGAGAGAAATGAGATGTGAGAGAAATAAATACGTATCAGCAATATGAGTGAAGCACGTGGGCAGGTGCACTAGAGCAGATTCCCCAACAGTCTGTGGTGGGATGACTCCCTGCAGCCCATTGAAGTTAACAGTGGGGCAGATGTCTACCTGCATTTCATGAAGGACCCCACACTGGAGCAACTGACTGTGCCTAAAAAGTGACATGTCTCCAAGATAAGCCCATACTGGAGAAGTTTCTTGCTGGGGGGATTGAAGTCTGTGGAATGGGCCCACACTGGAGAGCTGCAGCCCTGTGGGAAGAACTCATCGGACTAGTTCACGGAGGACTGACTTCCACAGAGGTAGAGAGTTCAGGAACAGAGTTGAGCCTGGGAAGAGAAGAGGTGGAAGAAAGTTGTGTTTAAGATTTTATTAACTTTCTTATTATTCTATTCTGATTTGGTTGGTAAGTTGGTGGTGATGTTTAAATTAAATTGGTTTTGTTTCCCAAAGTCAAATCTGGTTTTGCCCATAACCAGTGTGTAAGCCCTTCCTGTTATCTGTCTCAACCCTGGAACATTTTGTTGTCTTTCCTTCTCTCCATCCCAAAGGAGGGAGGCAGGAGTGAGTAGCTGTCTGGACATCAGCTGGGGGAGGGGGGCATAAATCACAACAGAAAGACACCAGTTTCCAGGTCTCCTAGGTGATTACTGCTGTTTGGAATTTCTTGTGATATTTGTCTTGCAAGTTACAAACAAATTTTCTGCACCTTTGCAAACAATGAAAGGCTTTGGCAAATATAACAGGTTTGGAGCTTTTGGTTTGGGGTTTCCAGCTCTGCCTTTTTCTCCTTCTTCTTCAATTTTCACAGAATCACAGAATGTTGCTCAAAAGATCATCTAAGTCCAAACCCCCCTACCAGAGCAGGGTAAGCCTACAGCACCCAGTGTATCCAGACAGTCTCCCATCCAAGTACAAACCAGCCACCAACCCTGTGTAGTTTCTGAGACAAGATCAGGCTTTTTTTTCATCTGTGTTTGGAGAGGATGCAGGACACTGAGGTGGGCATGATGGCCATCTTGCCCTGGGAACATTATGAAGAGAGAGAGAGAATGGTACCTCAAGAATCAGCAGAAGGTGGGTTTTTCTCTGAATTCCATATTTTGATGAAAAGCAGAGAGTTCATGGCCATAGGAATCAGCATTTTGGAAATGGAGGACTGGCATGGAAGCACATGGAACAGAGAACTGGACTTAAAACTGCCCACTGAGACTGAGGGATATGTGCATGAACTTGATGGACACCTCATGTCCACAAGAAGCAGGAAGAGGTGTTAAGTCTCTTCCTGTTGTGGAGGCTGGATACTGCAGTTTGTCTCAGTTATGAAAGAACATGTGCTTAACCTCTGTATCTTTGGGGGGGTTCTTTATGTGAAAACATTTTTCATGTTTTTTTATGTGGGGTGAATTAATTTTGTCTTGCTGTTTTCCCTAAATCAAGTCAGTTTGGGGTTTGCTTGCAATTTGTAAGTGATTTTTCAAACCTTACCTTTTTTTTTTGTTTTGGCACATGAGCACATTAACAAAATTAATTGATTCATGTCATCATGGGATTTCAATCCTTGTCAGTGATGAAAACAGACAAATCCTTCTACATTCGGGCTTCTAGGAACTATTACTTCTCTTTGCAAGCATGACAAAGAACAGCCTCATTTTTCCATCTAGAAGATTGCAACCCATAAACTTATTTTGCTAGAGAATGCAAGAAAAGTATCTTTGCCTGAAGATGTGAAAACTGCATGCATCGTTGCTCAGTGCTTTGTCTTTGATAGGTGTTAGTCATTGCCAAGAACGCAGCATAATTTCCAATGACATATGATTTAGTTTTTATCTGTCTATACATCACCTATTAACAGGTAACTTATTGAAGTGTGTAAACAGCTGAGCCAAAAGGAGTTTGGTGGATTGTCCTTTTTGTTGTGACAAACAGTAGCAACACAAATTATCACGTTACCCTCTGGTCCTTTTAGATTCAGTAAAGAAAATTCTAGAAAATATGACTGTCAATGCACTAGGCTCTCTAATTAAATCAGGCAATACTGTGTTCCTTTTCCCTTTCATTCCCTTTCTGATACCATTTCCTTTCATAAAAATCTGTTCGACATCACTTCTAAATTGCAAAGAAGTAAACACTTCTGAACAGTATTTAGACTTCAGCAATATGTTAATACAGGCCATTTGTTAAAGTGTTTAAAGTTGTCTTGGAAGCTGTAAAAAATCCATATGTTAGTTCTTAAAAGTGATCTGTTTTTTCAGGGAATTAGTAGTCTTAAACAGAGCTCTGCTCTGGGCATGACAATATTGATTTAGGATTCAGTACTTTTTTTCTTAAACTCATGGTGGTATAAAACTCCTCTCATGGTTAGTAGAAGGAAAAGTAAAGGAACAACTCAGAAATCAAATTATTTGAGAAACAGAAAGTTGACGAGCAGGATAGCTGGGAAGGCAGCCAGAGAGCAGCCAGGGGCAGCTCCATCTTCCATTCCCAAGTGTGTCTGTGGCAAGGGGCTGATAGCCCCATTCTGGGCTGAAATGGAACGCCTGGCCCCAGGGGTAAGGGAATGCCCTGGGAGTAGACCATATTAATATTTAATCCCATTATTAGAAATATTGAACTCTCTTACAGAGAAAGATGTTGCTTAAATGAATCAGCTCCTTCTATTTCAATACAAACCAGACATTTGCATTTAAGCAGCACTTTTACGGTCTCTCAGATTAATATCTACCCATCTCTTAAGTGTTAGTGTTAGCGCCCCATTCTCCAGAGTGTGTGGTACCAGGTCTATTCCAGTCACACTTCAAAATAGTGAAATATAGCAAAATACCCTCCATTCAGAAATGCCAGACAAGCTTAAGAACACAAGATCCATCTTTAAATTATACATAGACTGATTACTGAAGATTCACCAATAAAACTCAATTGAGGATTTGCAGATGATGCAGGAAAAAAAGTGAACAAATCAAGATTCCAAAGTGTTGAAAAATAAGTAGCATTCACCATCTGTGGTCCTTGAAAAAAAGCAGACTATCAACAGAACCAGACAGTAAAAACATAACAAGCTTAAACCATCTGTAAAACCAGAGTACTTAAAATGTTAAACTGAAATAGCTCAAAAAAAAAAAAAGAAAGCACAAAACAAAACTGCTTTACTGTTCTGGTGTATTAATGTGATATTAAATAGTCCACACAAATTCAACAAAGCAGAGCAATTCAGACGTAGCAAAGACAACTTGGGCTCATCTTCAGTGATCATTACTTGTGAAGTAGCAAACACACATCTTCAAAATGTTCACTTCACTCAAACCTTTATTCTTTCAGTCCTTCAATCTCACATTTGGAGTTTTGGAACTTAGCTTGGACATTTTTGACTTCTCCAGCATTTCAAATATCATTAGCTTTTAACATTTTTTGGGTAACTGTAAATGTCTATGTAACTAGGCGCTTGCAAAGGGAAAGCATTCATTAATGGAAAGTGGTAGAAGAAAAATGACTCTGTAACAAACACTTCTGTAAAAGGACCCAAAGCTCAGAAGAAAGTCCTCTCTGGAGAGCTCACTCAGACCACTAGTGCACATTTCAGCACGCCGAAAGTCTCCTCACGTGTATGGTAATGTTCTGCCTGCAAGAACAGCAGGACAGAGCCAGTCTTGCTGCTTGGCTGCATCTCTGGTGAAAGCCCTAAGCCAAGGAGTTCCCAGGCTCACTGCACAGCTTTTTACACCACGTGGCTCACTCTCTTTGAGCTGGCTTTGTTATGGATCTGAGTTTTACTTCTGTGTTCCTGTCAAGCACATGGAAATTTGCATCCAGGAAGGTTTTGTTATTTTGATGGTTGCTGTTTGGTAGGTGCTAGGTGACAGACTTCAGAAAGCATGCAGAAAAGAACGTAACACCAGGAACTCTTAATTCATTGCCTCTCTCGTCTTTGTGCATGGGTATGAGATAAGTAAGTGGAAGAAACTAAATAGGTTCCACAATAACGTATCCATTCCCATGGAAAGTTAGAAGTAGTTAACTGGAGAGATATTTAACTGGAGCTGCTACCAGAAAATCTGTTACTGCAAACCAAGCATTTAGTGTCTTTTCCCACTACACTAGGCAGAACATATGAATCCTGTTCTCACCCCCCCATTCCGGAAGAAGTTGAGTTGCTGCCAAGTCCTGCCATGCAGCATTTCCAAACTTCCTCTAAACTCTTCAATAACTCATAATAGACACATTACAAATTTCAGGAAAGAAAAAAGCAATTCATGTATTAGTGCATTTATAAAATAAAGAAACAACCAGAACTTTAGATGGCTTCTTCATTAAACTCTTACTCATCTAGAATATGCTTCAGGGAAGTGATGTTTTGAGGTAAGTTATTTCCATTCCAGTTTATTGTTAACATCTTTTTTCTTATATTAGATTGTTCATATTAGAGAAGATTGTTGGAGGTTAACATGTTCTCCTCTGGACTTCAGGAGGGCTAACTTTGGCTGTTTCAAGCAATTGTTAGAGCAAATCCCATGGGACAGGGTACTGGCAGGTAAAGCAGCCCAAGATAACTGGTCATCATTCAAAGACCACTTCTTTGAAGCACAGCACAAGTGCATCCCAACAGGCAGTCAAGGAAGGGAGCTAGAAGACCTGTGTGGTTAAATGGGGAGCTACTGCGTAAATTGAAGAGGAAGAAGAAAGACATGGAAG
>VZRI01011894.1:0-10707 GCA_013397515.1 Upupa epops
AGCACCCTCCTGGTGAAGAAATTTTAAATGCAAGGACTTATCTTACAAAGAACCAGTAGAACTCCTAAGAATCACTTCATTTCAAGTAGTTTTCCTCTTGAGAAATGAAGAGGAAGAGATAAGGAAGGGAAAAGGGAAGGGGAAAGGGAAGGGGAAAGGNGAAGAGAAGAGAAGAGAAGAGAAGAGAAGAGAAGAGAAGAGAAGAGAAGAGAAGAGAAGAGAAGAGAAGAGAAGAGAAGAGAAGAGAAGAGAAGAGAAGAGAAGAGAAGAGAAGAGAAGAGAAGAGAAGAGAAGAGAAGAGAAGAGAAGAGAAGAGAAGAGAAGAGAAGAGAAGAGAAGAGAAGAGAAGAGAAGAGAAGAGAAGAGAAGAGAAGAGAAGAGAAGAGAAAGAGGAAGAGAAAGAGGAGAGAAAGAGGAAGAGAAAGAGGAAGAGAAGAAGAGGAGCCTTGTACTGGAAGGTTTCATGGGACAGGAATATCATTTCCTGCTTAGTCCAACCAGTAAGAGCTGGCAAAACCTCCACAGCTGCTCTGAAGTGTCTCCCCGGTGCTGGGAGTTAAACACATAAGAGGGAAAGGAACGCAGCATGAGTAACACGATGAATATTCATGTCCTGGATGTGGGTCTTGGAGTCAGCAGAAGTGAGCTCCTGCCAGATGTGAGTGTTCAGCCCAGACCAAGGAGACTTTCAAAGGATCCTGTGGAAAATCTGTTGTGTTCCTCCTGACTGAAAGCGTTCACCTCTCTTCTAGCTGATGACTCAACAAACCAATTCTTGCTTGACGCTTAAAAAGAATACAGTTGGGTCTAGTGTGCGTGTGCAAGCTTGTAGTAGTGACTGAAACCCAGCGCAGAGCCTAAGTAAATATTTCTCTTAATTCTTCAAGCAACTATGAGGAGCTCTAGACGTCTTCGCTGCAGGTTTTTGTGCTATGATACCACCAGATCTGTTAGTTCAGTAAGTTCAGCAAAAGCTTCTTACTCTCTGCACAGCATCCTTCTTACTTAGCGTTAACCTGTGAGCATTCTCAGGGTAATAAGGCAGAACCCTAGAGAGTGCAAACAGCCCTGTTGGCTGCCTGGAACCGCTGCCACCTCCCAGAGAGTGCACAAAGACAGCCCTGAGCACAACCAGCAGCAGTCTAAGTTGCAAAGCCACCTCAGTCTGGCCTGGTGGAGCCTTTCCCATCTCCTAACCATTTCCTGCCCACTCCACCCTCTTCTAAGTGTGTGGGCCTAGAAAGTACTGGCAGTCCCTTAGTTCATTGTACGTCTAGGCTACATATTATTCACATTACAGTAGCTGCAAACAACTCCAGTTGGGATTAGGCCTTTCTTTTTTTCTCCCCATTCTTTTAATTCTTAAACACTGAACAAATTAAAATGGAAAGTTGTAGGTCTAGGAGATCACAATTGTGAGACACAAGTGCTTCTGTGGCAAAAATAGCCTGGAAAAAAAAGGGAAAGCTAAAAATGAGACACAGAGAGAGAAAGAGAGAGAGAAAGAAAGAAAGTAAGACAGAGAAAGAAAGAGAGAGGAAGAGAGAGAGGAAGAGAGAGAGAAAGAGAAAGAGAGAGAGAGAAACAGATGGAAAGAAAGACACAGAGAGTGAGAGAGAGACCAAAAGAAGAAGCACAAGGTCGGCTTTGATCTTGGATCTACTCCTACCAGGATTTATCACAAATGTGATAAAGTTTAGCATGCTAAGCTATTACTTTTGTGTGAACTGGAATCATAGAATCATTAAGGATTGGAAGGGACCGGGAAAGATCATCCAGTCCAGTCCCCTGCCACAGCAGGATCACCCAGACCCAGTGTCACAGGAACACAGCCAGGCGGGGCTGGAACGTCTGCAGAGAAGGAGACTCCACAGCCCCCCTGGGCAGCCCCTTCCAGTGCTCCGGGACCCTCCCTGGGAAGAAGGTCCTGCTGAGATTGAGAGGGAACCTCCACACCCAGTGCCCCTTGTCCTATCACCAGGTGCCCTTGAGCAGAGCCTGGCTCCATCCTCCTGACACCCACCCCTCACAGATTTAGAGACAGGAATGAGGTCCCCCCTCAGCCTCCTCTTCTCCAAGCTAGAGACCTAGCTCCCTCAGCCTTTCCTCATAAATCAATACCAGTGTTGGAATCATTGGGAGTGTCACCAGAACTGAAAGCAGAATGAAGAGTTGTGCTTCTCCTAAAAATGCTGCCCATCTGTCATCACCACTGACAGAGAACTAACATTTAGGTAACGTGTTCTGTACTCAGTCAGACAAGGTGATGTAGTATATTAACTCTCCCATGCTGTTTATCCACATGGAGATAGGGCTACATTGGAAAGCATTTGCACTCCACTGAATAATCCTGTTTGGAAAGGACCTCCTAGATCTTAGTCCGACCATCCCCACAGTGAAAGAAGAAGTAGATCACCATGAACAGATGATCAGAGGATCAAAGTTTGTGTAAACTGTCCATCAGAAGGACAGGGTGTGCCTGGGGGATTGTAATCTCCTGTCTTTTCATTGGGATAAGGAACACAATGTGGATGTGTGATCACTCTGGGCTTGCTGGAAGCAGTGAGAGGGATGAATGCGAGTCAAGAAGGACAATCTGGGAGGGAAAACATAACTGAGATCAAAATCACCATGGATTGGTGAGGTCTTTACAGATGAAATTCAAGAAGCAGACTTCACACTCAGAGAATGGAAAATAAAACCCTAAAGGACACAAGGAACAATTGAAAACAGCCCACACAGACGGGTAAGGAGAGACTGGAATTTCCAGAGCAGGGACAAGGACTCAGGTATAAGCTATCTCAATGTGAAGAGACCATGGGAATCATAGATGCTGCCCTGCTGGCTATTATCACAGGTTGTTCAATGATCTCAAATCTAAGAGTGGCTCAGTCAGAGAGCGGAAACTATGCAGAGTAACAAGGATGAGTATGAAAGAGCGCAGGCATGAGCGAACAAGAGAATAAAGGTCACTGCACACAATGAACAAAGAGAGGTGGCTCATAGTCATTCGCTAATAAGATCAGCAGTGAGAAGAAGAAAAGGTAACAGAAGAAAGCTGGAGTATTTCACTCCTGTTTTGTCCCCGTCAATGAAGTCAATGGCAATCACGCAGACATCACATTTCACGTCAGTAACAAGAGAATGAGATCTCTGGTTAAAAAGGGGGGCAGAAATGACAAGGCTAGAATATTTGCATCAGTTGGATTGCTTTAGGTTAACAAATCCTGATGAAATTTGCCCTAGGGGACTTAGGCAACTGGCTGAAACAGTCCTCAGGGACACTATTTGTTATCTTGTGCAATCTGAGAGGAGCCGCTGTGGGTCCAGAAGACAAAAAGGCAAACTTTGAACCAGTTGTAGCTGGAAAGTAAAAATAAATATGACACTAGTGACCCACATGGGACCCTGGGACTGTTTCCCAAAGATTTTGGAGGATCCTCTTTCACTTCAAATCAAATTTATTCTTAGACACCTCTAGTACAAAAGCTGCTTCCACTCAGGCATAAATTGTCGGGAAATCTGTGCAGATGAGTAGGTAGAACAGAGAATTCTTTACCTGCTAAACTATCAAAGAGTTGGGGTGTTGCAAAAGAAATCAGGGCAGTAAGTCAAGGCAATGATCTAATCATCCTGTCTCCATGGAGATGAAAGTGGTAGAGTAGTAGTCATAAAGTACAAGGTACATCCTAAGATACTTATCATTGTTTAATGCAAAGGAAACCATAGTGCAGAGTGATTCATCTGCAATGGCAGTGCAGTCATTTGGATATGTGGGCACAAAAGCGCTTCATATCTAGCAGTCTCTCAGCCTAGGAGAGTCCCTCTGGATATTGCAATGTCAGTAGCTCCACTCCAGACTCCACGCCATAGTAGCAGTGTCAGTGTCAGCAGATGTAGATTAACTTTCTGAAGAAGATAATTATCAACAGTAAACAGGAGTTTATTTGGAAGATCAAGGTGCTTTTTTCATGTCTTAGAATCATAGAACCATTAGGGATTAGAAGAGAACTCAAAAGATCATCCATTCCAATCCCCCTGCCACAGCAGGATCACCCAGACCAAGTCACACAGGAACCCAGCCAGGCGGGGCTGGAACGTCTCCAGAGAAGGAGACTCCACAGCCCCCCTGGGCAGCCTGGTCCAGTGCTCCAGGACCCTCCCTGGGAAGAAGGTCCTGCTGATATTGATAGGGAACCTCCTCTGTTCCAGCTGGCACCCAGTGCCCCTTGTCCTATCACCACATGACCTTGAGAAGAGAATTCCATGGCAAATACAGAATCCTAGAACAATTATTGAGTCTGGAAAAGATCTCTGCGATCATCAAGCCCAGCCTGTGACCTGAAAGAAGGTCCTTGGAATAATCCATATGGCAGTTTCCTTCTTCTCTTTCAATTTTCTAAATAAATTCTACTTGAAGATGACTGCTGTATTACTTTAAGAATTGTTATTCAAAAGCACTCAAGCTTTGATGTCTTCTCTTTTCAAAAGTCACTAGCTCTCTAGTGGTAGTCAACAGAAAATCAGGACACTGAAATCCTGGGACATCTCTCCTATACCCCAGAAAGTAAATAGAAGTAATTGGGGGGGTTACTCAGCTAATTTCACTCGACATAGCAGTTTGTTTGGTTGAAATGGAAAATCATGTAGGCTTTGTAAATTCCCTAGAGATTCTCTTGAAAGCTAGCTGGGTGGACAAAAGCTCTGTGTAGGAATGAGTTGATTTATCATCAACTTTGTGATTAGAATGACTCTAGCACAAACATGGGCAAACTTCAGGTAGAATTCTACTACAAAAGACTGTTTTTGAAGATGAGAGAGATCATAGAATCATTAGGGATCAGACGAGACCTTGAAAGATCATCCAGTCCAATCCCCCTACCACAGCAGGATCACCCAGACCAAGTCACTGGCAGATCTGTACGTGCATTGGACTGGGTGATCTTTTGAGGTCCCTTCCAATCCCTAATGATTCTATGATTCTACACCTCAACACGCTGAAGCATCTCAAACGTGTTGTTGGCTTGGGGGTTCTATTGGACTTCTACAAACCTTCTTTGCTTTCTGAACCTGGTAAATTTTATCCTTATTCAAGCAAACCTTTCCAGTCATAGATTTCCAGCGGCCAGGATTCTGTTTGTACTCGAGATAGGATTGAAATACACAGTCCAAATCCAACAAAGCTATCAGTGTACCTTTTACCTTGCCTTTCCTTTCAGCTGCCACCTTTTGTTTCATAAAGCTCCATAGCAGAGTTCAGAGGAAGCATTTAGTCTGGCTTAGCTAATTTCCCCAAGTCTTTCTCATTAGTATTACAACCTACTTGTTCTGATAAAGTCAAATGCAAATATCCCCGTGTTCGTGTGTCTCATACTCCTCGTAGTAACTTCCTTTCACTCAGCTCATGTTTGTATGGCATTACTCAAGGTAAGCCAAAGGGGAAAACTCCATTAGGGGAGAATGCCAACAAGTGTACAAAGAGATAGCAGCTTCCTTCCAGCAGTTTGCTTTGATTCATGAAAGAAAGCTTGAAGGTATACATACAGATCTCGGAGACATCATAAATAACTTCTTCGTATTCAAGAGACCACTACATATTCATGGGAAAGAAAAAGCACAGAGAGTTGCAAAACACGAATGAAAATCACATTTGTAACTGAAAGATCTTCTGAGCATCCTTCCTCCCGACCACGGGCGATTACGATGATGACATTTTCTTCTGCCTTTACAAAAAGCTGTCTGGAAATTCCACAGTCTCACAAGAGCTCTCATTACCAGCCTTTCATCAGCCTGAGGTATCTGTTTGCAGTACCATTACCTCAGGAGACTTCAGTGGCAAAGACATGCAAGCGATGCAGGTATTGGATCAGAAGGGGGGTGGTTAGCAGATCAAGAGAGGGTCTTCTCTCCCTCTACTCTGCACTGGTGAGACTGCATCTGGAGTGCTGTGTCCAGTGCTGGGCCCCTCAGTTCCAGACGGACACAGAGCTGCTGGAGGGTGTCCAGCGTAGAGCAACGAAGAGGATGAAATAGAACAGCTCCCTGATGAGGAAAGGCTGAGGGAGCTGGGTCTCTTGAGCTTGAAGAAGAGGATGCTGGGGGGGGACCTCATTCATGTTTATAAATATGTGAGGGGTGGGAGTCAGGAGCCAGGCTCTTCTCAAGCTCATAGGGTGATAGGACAAGGGGGAATGGGTGCCAGCTGAAACAGAGGGGGTTCCATATCAATATCAGTAGGACCTTCTTCCCAGGGAGGGTCCTGGAGCACTGGAACAGGCTGCCCAGGGGAGCTGTGGAGTCTCCTTCTCTGGAGACATTCCAGCCCCGCCTGGCTGTGTTCCTGTGCCACTTGGTCTGGGTGATCCTGCTGGGGCAGGGGGATTGGACTGATCAATCTTTCAAGGTCCTGTCTGATCCCTAATGATCCGATGATTCTCTAGATGGAGGCTAACATTGTGGATCTGTTGGCCAATCCGTCATTCACATGCACCACTGAACATGCAGTTAGCAATGGGTAGGTAGGCAGCTTGGTTTGTGCAGGCATAGATAGGGGGTTAATTTCCTAGCACAGCAAGCTTGTAGAACTCACCTCAGGATGCTGCAGTAGACTTTGGAAACAATATGCTCTATGGACTGATCTCTGACTGCAATATAGGATAGCAAGATGTCTAACTCAGTCTGCCTCAACCAACCTGGTGGGGTCAGGTGCTTATTCCTCAAGCATCTTATTAGTGAAATGTGACTTCTTAAGTGGCAAGGGAAAATCTGACCTAAACTCCACTGGGCAGTAACAGAGTATTCACTTCTCTTTCTATCTGTAACTCACTTGCCTTATTTTCTGGGAAATGAGAGACTCCAGCATCTTCCCATGAATTCACATATTTGATAGCTGTGGAGGTACTCAACCCCTTAAGTCTCTCTATACCAATAGTAAGAAATTCTCTTTGGAGGGATAATACTCCTTTCTGCTCTTCTTCAGACCCTGCTCTGAATCCTATTCCATGCTTAAAATGTCGAGTCAGGCCTTCATCTGTTCATATGATGACAACACTGAGACTTCACTGTTCAGAATCTGTTTAGACTCCAGCTGCAGTTCTTCAGCCACAACAGACAGTCATAAAACCAGGTACCGAGTAACCCCCTGTGTCTGACATCCCCACACAGGACTGAACATTGACAGATAATCACCATGCAGAGGTGATGATCATATTTTGAAGGAAAATGGAGATCAGCCTTGTTTACGTGCAATCAAGCAAAGACCCAGCCTAACCACCGGGCGATATAATTTTAGCTCTTCCCATTCAGAAGAACCCAAACACTCTATCTTACAAGACCACGTCTGCAATTCAAATATAAATAGAGACAGTTCAGCTCGTTCTCTTTTAATGAACTAGAATACAGTCCAGCTTCTTCCCTTTTCATGAAGTAAATGAGTAAGGTAAGCTCTTCAACGTAACATTCAAGGGTATCTTTCTCCTAGATGTCTTACACACATTCCAAACTTAGTTTTATATCAGATTGCTTTGTTTTCATTCCTGAAATATCTTTGCAGTTCACTGCAAATGTCTGGCATGTGTTGGTATGTCACATCCTACATGAAGTCACAGCAAACATAGCAGTAACAAGGAACCATCGCTTCCAATGAAATGAACACTTAAAAACCATCAAATGAAGTTGGGTTTGTTATTCTATTTCCAAATAAACATGATTTCACAGAATCACAGTCTTAGGGATGGGAAGGGACCTCGAAAGATCATCCAGTCCAATCCCACTGCCACAGCAGGATCACCTAGATCCAGTCACACAGGAACAGGCCAGGTGGGTTTTAAATGTCTCCAGAGAAGGAGACTCCACAGCACCCCAGGGCAGCCCCTTCCAGGGCTCTGGCACCCTCAACAGGAAGAGGATTCTTCTCATCTTGATGTGGAACCTCCTCTGTTCCAGCTTGTCCTAGCATTGGGTGCCACTGAGCAGAGCCTGGCTCCATCCTCCTGACACCCACCCCTCACATATTTGTAGACATGAATGAGGTCCCCCCTCAGCCTCCTCTTCTCCAAGCTCAAGAGACTCAGCTCCCTCAGCCTTTCCTCATAAGAAAGGTAAGAAGAGATAAATTAGTGAGAACAGTGGGAAGAGTGAAGAGGTAAGGTGAAAAGACAGATGTGGATAGATATTGCCAACCAACAAATGGCCACAGCTGTTCTCAGAGTGGCCCTTTCAGGCCAAAGACCTTGCTGACAGAAGGCAACCTGGGGCCACAGTGCAGACTGGAGCATGAAGTATAAAACTCATAATACTTTTGTGTTCTTTGAAGAGAGAAGAAAGACTGAATTTTAAGCAAGGCTGAATGTTGGAAGAGGTGGGAATTGTTGCTGGCATCTCTTGCTTAGCACTATTGCCAAGCCAGGGAGATGCTGTAGGCATGTGCCTGTCACCAGAAGGCTGGATACTCCTACCTCATAGGATGAGGGTCTACAAATCATCATTACATCAAGACAAAATGAGAAACACCTAACCTATCTCATGCTTCCCCACTGCTCTGTCTAAATTCAGTGAAGTTCCTGCATGATTTCTCCCATGCCTGTGCCACTTGGTCTAGGTGATCTTGCTATGGCAGGGGGATTGGACTAGATGATCCCTTCTGATCCCTAATAATTCTATGCCCCTACTCCTTATGTCAGCATCAGCTTTCAAGGCCAAGAGGTCATTTACTCCCTCCTGTTTCTTTCATTTCATAGGAAGGCGGCCCCTTTGCACCCCAATGCAGTCTGGAAGTTGTGAGCCATTACATTTCCACCCCTCACACAATGGCAGGTGCATCCTTTTCTGCTCTGCGGGTGGAAGAACAGCAGCTACCCAGACAGAACAATAAAACTACTTTCCAGCTCTCTGTGTCTGGCTGTCATTGAAGACCCATGCATAAATATAATCCACGGAAATCCCAGGGGTGGCATTTCTCATCTCTTATCAGCTCTGCTGCACACACCAGAATTCAATAACACACCTAGAAGGATGATAAAAGCTGCTATCATTCTAAGTAGAAAATAATAAAAGCAGTAGTAACGATATCAACAGCTTTATGGAAAACCAGTGGCTATATTATTGTGATGCTGCTTTAATTATTCAGTTCTGAAATCTTTCCTTATTCTCCTTAAGATAAGGGCAGCTACGATAGCAGATCTGCATTTCTGTATTAACCTGACGGGTTAATGTCCTTTTGTGTGCTTGAAAGAAGCTCCAAAAGGCTTTCAATTAAATGAAAAAGAAATTGAAATTGAAAAGAAAAATGAAATGAACTGTAGTCCTTCAAAGTAAACTCTTGAGCCTGTTTAAAGATCCATAGCTCTGCTACTCTGCACTAGCCTGGTGGCCTCCCTAATGCTGTATCCTGTCTCAAGCAGTGCTCTGTAGCAGATGTTCCAGAGGAAAACATCATAGAGTCACTAGGGATTGGAAGGGACCTCGGAAGATCATCCAGTCCAATCCCCCTGCCACAGCAGGATCACCCAGACCAAGTCACACAGGAACAGAACATTATGGATTGGAAGGGACCTCCAATGATCATCCAGTCCAATCCCCCTGCCACAGCAGGATCACCCAGACCCAGTCCCACAGGAACACAGCCAGGAGGGGCTGGAAGGTCTCCAGAGAAGGAAACTGCACAGCACCCCTGGGCAGCCTGTTCCAATGCCCCATTACCCTCACTGTGAATAGGAGATCCTAGCTGTCCTTTACTGTTTCAGTGTGACTCATAAGCCTCCATGGCATCATTTTATACCTTTCCACTCCTCGAAGGAAAAAGGTCGGATATTAAACAACTAGTTCTAATCCAAAGTCACACCGCTTCGAAACCCCAATAACTCAGGCAGCTCTAACCCCTCTCTTTGCACCCAAAAGGAAAGCTCTGCATAGGAACTCAATATTAGTGATAACTAACAGAAGTAGTTTGCTCTTTGAAACCCCAACCACGTTTGCTCTTTGTAACCCCAATCACAGCACCACGGGGCTTTCACTTGAGTACCACGCCTGCCTTATAGCAGTGCTGACTGACAATCAGGGCAACGGTAGTAACCGCGTGCACTGCTCACTGCAAGCTACACAGATCACGGAGAAAGATGCAGCTAATCATCAAAGCACATGTCTATCACTGAAACGAGTTGGCAGCTAGAGGATCAAGCTCTCTTCTTCACTGTGGGGCTCAGGGATTATCTACAAAGGCTTTCCTTGCACATCCGTGAGAGAGTGTGACTGTATTACCTTGGACATCGAAGGAATGTCTAGAGCACCTCCAGCGAGTCTTTCCGTGCCATAAAGCTGGCTTGGATCAGCACTAGTGTGGCCAGCAGGACTAGGGACCTCATTCTCCTCCTGTGCTGGGCATTGATGACACCTCACCTTGAGTACTGGGAGCTATTCAAGAAAGAGATTGAGGTACTGGAGCAGGTGCAGAGGAGCAATGAGGCTGGGGAAGGGACTGGTGGGAAAGGCTGATGAGGAGAGGCTGAGGGAGCTGGGGGTCTTTAGCTGGGAGAAGAGGAGACTCAGAGGGGACCTTCTCCCTCTCTATAACTCCCTGAACAGAAATTATAGACAGGTGGGGGTCAGGCTGTCCTCCCAGGCAACTAGTGACAGGATGAGAGGGCAGGGCCTGAAGCTGCCAGGGGAGGGTTAGGTTGGCTGTTAGGAAGCCCTTCCTCAGGGAAAGGG
>VZRI01011894.1:14855-25123 GCA_013397515.1 Upupa epops
AGTCTCCTCTACTCCAGGCTGAACAGCCCCAACTCTCTCAGCCTGTCCCTGTAGCAGAGGTGCTGCAGCCCTCCTCTCATCCTCATGTCCCTCCTCTGGACACCTTCCAACAGCTCAATGTCCTTCCTGTGTTGGGGGGTCCAGAACTGGACCCAGTACTGCAGATTGGGTCTCATGAGAGGAGTGTAGAGAGGAAGGATCCCCTCCCTCACCCTACTGGTCACACTCCTCTTGCTGTAGCCCAGGTTGCGGTTGGCTTTCTGGGCCCCAAGAGAACATTGCTGGCTCCTGTTGAGTTTTTCATCGACCAGCACCCCCAGGTTCTTCTCCTGAAGGCTGCTCTCAGTCTGCTCCCCACCCAGCCTGTCTTTGTGCCTGGGGTTGCCTCCACACTAATACCTCAAACAGAACAAACACTTCTGTTTGTTCTTCTCCTTCCTTTTGTTTCTTGCTTTTAGGAAACTTCAGTGCTCTCTTTCCCTGTTTCTCCCACTTGGCCATCGACAGCCTCAGAAGCTGAGGAGACTCAAAGAAGGACAAATCCATTCCCTCTTCTATTTCTACCTCACAGGAGAGGTGCTCCAGCCCTCTGCTCATCCTCCTGGCCCTCCTCTGGACTCGCTCCAGCATGGCCACATCCTTCTTGGAATACAGGCTCTTATTAGCCTGTTTTCTGTTCCCTTTCTTGTCACACACCACAGGGTCTCTCAGAGATGTTCTACTCACGGAATTACCTTCCTACTTTTTCTCTCCAGTGGAAACAGGGATCCCTTTACAGACATCTCTCTTATTTTGCATCTCCTTGGCCTGTGCTGCGTTAACTCTCTCACCTGTCATCTCTCTTGGCTTCGTTCTGCCAAGGAAATGTCTTTTACAGTCTGTATGCTAAAAGACCCCAGGAAGGATTTGTTTCTCTCCCAAGCCCGATATCTGCCTGAAGTGCTGAGATTTAGCAGTTACAACTACAAAACAGTGGAAGCCTCTCTATGCAGGAGGAGTTTTTTGGATTGGAAGGATATTTTCACTGTGGTTGTAACTGTCAAAGGGGATTTCACCCCTATCCACATCTCACCCCTATCCACATCTCACCTCAGCCCTGCAGCTGACAGCACAGCGACCTTTGCTGTTGGAGTAAAAGGAGACTCGGGGAGATAACATTCAACTTTGTGTGGAGAAGGAACAACAACAACAGCAGCAAAGCCTTGTCAGAGCCACTCTAGGGCTGTACACTAAAGAGAAACATAGGGTCGTGGTCTTAATGAGTTATTGTTCTTTGCTAAAGGCACATCTGAAGAGCCTGGTTCCGCAGCCGTGCCCCGTTAATGCAGCACATCAGACACCACAGACTGATTTGCAGCTCAGCTGAAGGCTGAGGATTTACACCGTTGACAACAGCCACGCATCTGGTCGCATCCAGTCAGGAAATGAATAACTCTGCTTGACTCGAGGAGACTGAGGGTGCAATAAAAACATATCCTGCAAAGGGATCTGCGAGGGGAAATGGGAGGAGAGCTCGGCTCACATGAGAAGAACAAAGCCTGGCTCTCCCCGCTCTTCTGCAAAACACTGCACAGGAAAGAGCTTGAGCCTTCAAAATACTACCAGGGAGATATTCCCAGGCCACTAACTCAGCCTGTGTGGCAGCCTATACCCAAGATAACAAGAGGGCACCAAGAGGTCCTTCCTGCACAGACCAGTGTGGCATCGAGCAGACCCCAGTCCTGGGCTGCAGCCTCCTGATGAATGTGTTTGTCTTGTTAGTTACCCAAATGCCTGTGGTAACAGAGAAGTCAAGACACAGCCTTGCTCTGTGTCTGCTGGCAAAGGAGGAGGCTGCATGTTTTGTCTGTAAGTAGATGGATTTTGGAAGCAGTTAAGTGCCCCTAGAAGGTGTAGGCGTAGATGGTACAGGAACATGCCCTTTTGTTGGCATCTCTGATACTCTCAAAGTGACTCAAACACAGAGAGAAAAACCTGTGAGTCCTTTTTAGTTTCTTATAACACAGAGAGAAGGAACATAAACCCTGTTTTGCTTTGGCTGGGGGGTTCGTCTTAGCGCTCTGACCTCACTGACTCCGGTCTTGCCCATCTCAGGCAGAAAACAACAGCACTCTCCTGCCTGGAAGTTGTGTTTCCAGGAGGGAACTGAAACAACTCATCCCCTAAGTGGGCTACAAGAACACGTTCCTCCTCTTGCTTCAAAATTCAACAGCTTTGCCTGGTGACAACCCGGTGACTGGGGCTGTTTCAGCGGCAGCACATGTAGTGACACCACGGGCACGTCCCTCCTGTTTGCAGAGGGATGTTTGTGTTGCACAGACAGATGCCATGAGGAATTCTTTGGCCACCTGCTGTCTTGCTTTGTCTGATTAATATTTCATTGCTTTGTCATGTAATCAACATATCCATCCACAGAGTGATTAAGATCAGACGTCGTACGTTGTGTGGATACTTGCAGTTGGTTGTGACACCTGGCCTAGATGGTGTGCATGAGAGTCTTTTGTTCATAGCTTTTGTGACTTAGAGCTCTTTTAAAGTGATTAGCCATGATAGACAAGTGTTAACCCGAATAAAAACCTAACACTATATAATATAAAATGGATTGGTTCTTCTCTCACATTGCTGTGCTCTGCTCAACACTGGGGAGACCTCCCTTTGGGTACTGGGGGCAGTTCTGGGCCCCTCGCCTCAAGAAAGAGATTGAGGGGCTGGAGTGGGTCCAAAGGAGAGCAAGGAGGTTGGGGAAGGGACTGGAGGGAAAGGTTGATGAGGAGAGGCTCAGGGAGCTGGGGGGGTTTAGCCTGGAGAAGAGGAGACTCAGGCTACAGATTGATCCTCTCTAGAACTGCCTGAAGGGNTGCTGTGGTGCTGTCAGGTCCTGGGCTGGGCTGGAGGAGCTCAGAGGGCTTTGCCAGCCTTGATCATTCTGTGATTCTGATTCTATGTGATCACAGTTTCTTGTCACTGACAGAATCAGACAGGTACACCTGTGTCAGTGTGGGTTGTTTTGAGAAATCAGGCATCAGAGTAGAACTAGGTGCTTGGAAGCTCCTGACAGGACAAGAACAAGGGGGGTAAGACACCCTGCACACTGCAGTAAAACAAGACTTTGCATATGATAGAATCATATCATAGAATCCTTACAGATTGGAAGGGACCTCGAAAGATCACCCAGTCCTTTCCCCCTGCCACAGCAGGATCCCCCAGACCCAGTGGCACAGGAACACAGCCAGGCAGGGCTGGAACGTCTGCAGAGAAGGAGACTCCACAGCCCCCCTGGGCAGCCTGGTCCAGTGCTCCGGGACCCTCCCTGGGAAGAAGGTCCTGCTGAGATTGAGAGGGAACCTGCTCTGTTCCAGCTGGCACCCAGTGCCCCTTGTCCTATCACCAGATGCCCTTGAGCAGAGCCTGGCTCCATCCTCCTGACACCCACTCCTCACCTATTTATAGACAGGAATGAGGTCACCCCTCAGCATATTGAAAGAAGGCTTTTGTTATAACTGTACAAGAAGGAATCCTTGCAATGATTTTCAAAATGCTCCATCTCACAACTAAGCTGATGGCTCACTCTGCTCCAGTTTTCTTTCAGATACTGCAAATCTATGTTGAAATCACTCTCGCTGTTTCTGTTTAGCCTCCATTGTGTGTGACCACTCTTGTTGGGCGATCCTACCTGCTGATCCTACCTCCTGTCCTAAGGAAACACCTCTCTGGCTGGCTAACAGACTGGGAGGGAGACTTCCAACCACCACAAGGACAGGAGGGTTCTCAGCTTGGAGCTTTGCCTGAAAGAAATGGGAAGAGCCTGTTGGACTCGTGAAGTAACACGCCATGGAGAGCAACAGGACTAGTGCAAAGCCCTCCCCTTGTCCCACTGGTTCCTGAACAGTCCCTGTCATCCTTGGGAGTGAGTGGGGACCACCCAGGCACGCTGTGGCAGCACACAGACAGCACTGAGCTCCAATGACACTAGGAGCTCCACGAGGTGTCCACGGATATAGATCAAGGAAGCAGGAAGGAGCAGCCTTCCAAGACACCTCCCTACTGTGGGCAGTGGTGCCCACAGCACTCCCTGTTCTCTGTGCAAAGTGCAGCAGACGCTGGTTATCTGATGTAGCCTCACTGACCTTGCATGGTATGGATGCGGAGCAGACACGGGGCCAGGGCGCTAGAAAAGAGGCTTAGTGGCTGCTCCCAACTGTTTCCTAGAGGGTGTTTACTTCCTCCCAGCTGAGAGAGGCATGACTGACGGTGGAAACACTCCTTGCCTCTCTGAGGCCCAAGTCAAACAAGGAAACCTCCAGGAGCAATTTAAGTTGGGGTGACTTTGTTCTCACACACATGAAGAGCCATTATACGACAGGTAACTGCTGGGAGACGGGTGACAAAGAGCTGGGAGTTCAAAGACCAGCCAGAGTCACCTCCTCAGTTAGGATAATAACCAGGGTACCAATGATAACAGCACTGCCATTAGACTTCACAACAGACGGGTAATTGCTCCTCTATCCCTCCGATACTGGAAGGTGCACTTCAATGAAGGTAGCCCCATGCAAAGCAACGGCTAGGGCCTTGCCAGTAGCAGAGTACATGACTCTGGATGTAGGAGAGGATGGATTCAGACAGAAAAGCAGCAAAGCAGAAGGAACATCCCTGAGAAACGGCTCTACAAGGGACAAAGGGCTCTGCAAGCAGCACCACCCATCTGGTCTCCAGCTCCCCAGCACCTCCTCTGCCTGTGTGAGTGTGCAGCCCCATCTGGAGCATCACAGGGAAAGGAGGGGTGGTCTAGCCATCAAAAAGGAATCACAAAACCTCAAAGTTTAAAAGTAGCATAAGGAGAGAGAAAGGAAGATGAGTGGGATGAGGAAGAGGAAGTGGTCCAGAGAAAGAAATAATAGTGCTGTTAGGAGGGTGGGCATCACCCTCCTGCCAGCTCATTGCCTTAGGAGGCGGGGGGGTGCCTCAGGGGAGAGCGGGGTGACTCAGAGTTCTAAAAGCTAAGAAGGAAGAAAGGGCTGCACTGGGCTGTGGTAGACAACTGAGCGTGAGGTGTGGGCACCTGGGTGAGACATAGAGCCAAGGCCCAGTTCGCTGTGTCCAGTCATCAAAGCTCCTACCATTCTTACTCCAGAAGAGCAGGACGTGGCAACTAGTTTGCTGCCCAGATTTTAACCAAGCCAATAATCTATTTGCCCCCTTCAGTGTAAGCAGGGTTCTACTTTCAGCTTCAGTGCCCTTCACTGCCCCTCTGTCATCCTCCCTCACACAAGTCATGGTGAGGGGGAATAATCTCATAGAATCATGGAATCACCAGGTATCGGAAGGGACCTGGAAAGATCATCCAGTCCAATCCCCCTGCCACAGCAGGATCACCCTGACCAGGTGGGTTTCAAACATCTCCAGAGAAGGAGACTCTACAACCCCCCCCAGAGCAGCCCCCTCCAGTGCCCTGGCACCCTCCCTGGGAAGAAGTCATAGAATCAGTCAGGGTTGGAAGGGACCCCAGGATCATCCAGTTCCAACCCCCCTGCCATGGAGCCACCCTAGATCAGGCTGGCCAGAGCCTCATCCATCCCAACAGCAATTCCAGCAGTGTTTGGGTTGAAAATGCTTATAGATCCACGACCGACAGACACAATCCTGCAGCAAGGCTCCCTGTAATATCTCCGGTGAAGCTTCGCTGCACACAAATCGAATCAAGAGGAGCTGTTATTGATGTGAAACACAACTGAGAGAGCATTTCCCAAGCTCCATGTTCTAATCATATGGATTTTCATTTCAACCTTCCAGCGTGATTTAGAGTTTGCAGGTTCCTCTGCTGAAGAAATGATTGTCATACAAGTCGAAACAGCATTAGGCTTTCCGAATTGTCACAGTCTTGAAAGCAAAATAGAATGCCTAAGTCAGAGGGAATTCAGCTGCACATCATTCTCCTCTGTGGGAGAAACTTTGAGCTTTGGATGCCAGGACCTGAAGAGCCATCAGCTGCTTCGCTGTGGTAAAATGCAGGACAGCACGTGTACATGATGACACCAACTGGGAGGAGTGGTGACACCCCAGAGGGCTGGGCTGCCCTTCAGAGGGACCTGACCTTCAGCCAGGGCAGGGTAGAGCCTGGCAGCTGGGCAACAACAACCCCAGGGACCAGGATAGGATGGGCACTGACCTGCTGGAGAGCAGCAGAGGAGACAGAGACCCTGTGGGAGCTGGTGGCCAGCAGGATGGCCAGGAGCCCGCAATGGGCCCTGGTGGCCAAGAAGGCCAGTGGCAGCCAGGGGTAGATTAGAAGAAGGGTGGCTAGGAGATCAAGAGATGTTCCTCTTCCCCTCTTCTCTACCCTGGTGAGACTGCATCTGGAATCTTGTGTCCAGTTCTGGGCCCCTCAGTTCCAGAAGGACACAGAGCTGCTGGAGAGAGTCCCATGCAGAGCCTCAAAGATGCTGACAGGAGGGGAGCATCTCCCTGCTGAGGAAAGGCTGAGGGAGCTGGGGCTCTTGAGCTTGGAGAAAAGGAACCTGAGGGGTGACCCCATGACTGTTGAGCAAGATACAAAGGGCTAGGGTCAGGAGGAAGGATCCAGGCTCTGCTCAGGGGAACCCAATGCTAGGACAAGGGGCACTGGGTGTCAGCTGGAACAGAGGAGGTTCCATATAAAGATGAGAAGAAACTTCTTCATGGTGAGGGTGACAGAGTCCTGGAAGGGGCTGCCTAGGGGGGTCTCCTTCTCTGGAGACGTTTAATAGCCACCTGGACTGTTCCTGTGTGACTGGGTGTAGTGGCTCCTGCTGTGGCAGGGGGATTGAACTGGATGACCTTTCAAGGTCACTTGCAGTCCCTAACACTGTGATTCTGTGATTAGGAGAGTAGTACAACCAGTTCCCCTTTACAGCAGCAGTTAGTAGTGTTCTGACTGGTGATCCTAAACAAATACCTGCTATTCCATCTTTATTAATCATTGATTAATAGGCCAGATCTTCAGCTGGTACATGACTGAGGTGCTCTGTTCAGGTTCCTCCCTTGTATTACACAAGGTACTGACATTACCCTACTGTCTGTTTCCTAACCCTTCCATATTTATAAAGTAGGTATTTTATACAGGGAACGCTCTAATTCCTTGCTTGGAGAGCAGAACACTCTTCTTTTGACACGAGTGCACGAGAGGATTTGAGGATTTACAGGCTTTTAGACTTTTTTAGACTTTCAAAGTACTGCTTCACCCTGACACAAACACCAGGCATTGCCTGGCAAGGAGGGAATTGCTTCAGAGACACATCAAATACCCTGGGGTTTCCTCCCTCGAAGTGAACCACCTTTGTACAACACTGAGGTTGACAAATTAACAGAACATCTCCCTGAAACAGATGCTTTTCAACAAGAAAGCCACAGTCCTGAGGTGGTATCAGCCAGCACTCCCTAGAGAGGAATGAACCGCACAGTCACCTCCTGTGAGTCAGCCACGGGTGACTTTGCTTTTGATTTTAGATAATTTTACAAACACACCGGTAAGAACCGGTGGGGCCGATTATTAGCACCCCTCAGCCGAGCCCAGACTGCTGAGCAGAACTCGACAGGCTTGATCCACCAGTCTCTTGTGCTGAGGAAACACCACAGACGCTGCCTGCTGTAGGCAGGGGATGCGAGGGGCGGGTGGAGGGGGCTCCTAAGCAGCGAGCAAAGCCTGATTGTGCTCCAAGCCATGAAAAAGGAACAAGAATGAATGCAGCTGTCCTTGTTTGGGGCTTTTAATGCATATCATTACATGCAAATTTCCTCCCCCCAACCCCAGAGTACTCGGGTTTTGAATAGAGCACAGCGCTGCCTTCCCTCACAGTGCTGTGAGATGACTCCTCACAGCCCGTGTTATCAACTGGATTCACATCCAACCCCTATGCCTGCTATTTTACCTGGCATTTTTAGGTGCCCTGTTGGCTCAGACAGGTTGTAGGAGGGAAGGTCTGGGTTATAATCAGATGCACAGTCCCTTTGCTTACAAACCGAACCCTCGAGCTTCTTTACAGGAGAATGGAAGTGGTACCAACAAACACAGTCACCTCCACGGCTCCTGCTTTGGGAAGAGAGCAGGGATCCAAATTCCTTCACGTTCCCATTTGCTGGGTGATAACAGCACTAATGACTGCAGTGTTGACAAGGCAGGGCCATTTATCAGTCTCTTGGCTGACCTCATTCAGCTAGAGATGACGCACTGCTTGTCATCAGGAGCTGTCGCCTCTCTTCAGGGGCTGCCAGCTCAAGACCTCAGGACCTCTGCAGACCCTCCAGCGCCTCCAGAGAGGCAGAGCTCTAACCATTTGCCAGACACATCAATCTGAGTTGAATGTGGGTCACCAAAGCGTGTTTCCTAGTGCTTAAGAACACCAAAGCTGTGCCTCCAGCATCACTGCAGCCCAACTCAGTGCCACCTGGTCTTTGCTTTCCTGGGGCAGAAAGTCCATCTCCCTTGGGTAGCAGCAAGAAACTGAGTCCCCTGTGCTGCTGCTGCTGCTGCTTACATGCTCTTACCTCTCGCAGCACAAAGGGGAGCACTCCAAACGTGGCCCTTGGGGATGTGTGCAGAATAAATTAAACTCAAAAAGCCCCTGCAGATGGAGCTACCGGTGTCACCAAAGGACAGGACATTACCTGATTCCTCTCATAAACCCTTATTTTCCAGTTGTTTATAGTTCTGCCAGACAGGAGTAAGCTTCCCATGCCAGGTGTCCCCCCGTGGCTGTCTCTTTTATTTCATTACTTCACAGGCTTTCAGCAAAGAGGTTTAGCCATCTCCAAGAATGGAACGGGGGGCAGGGGAAGGAGAGAGAAATGTTGTCAAGGCAACAGTAATCCTATTATTTTCTAACTTCTGAGTGCCCGAGTAGGTAACCTTTATCTCCTTTTCTTGCCGTTTTCATACATAATAGTAACGCTGGAGACAATTATTCTCCTTAGTTTTAAGCAAAGAGCAGGTTGGGCCGGTGAAGGGACAGTAGGACACAACTTCTGCAACCAAAACAAGCTGGCACCTTCGTAGAGTTGGCTGCTACTCTTCTGAAAACAAGTATTCAGGGTCGAACTACTCTGCTAGCAACATCCCTTTAGTCTTTTTCCAGGCTGAGAGAGTTGGGGCTGTTCAGCCTGGAGGAGACCAGGGAGATCTCTGAGCAGCCTTCCAGTCCCTGAAGGGGGCTCCAGGAGAGCTGGGGAGGGGCTGTTTCCAAGGGCTGGGAGTGGTAGGAACAGAGAGAATGGTTTCCAGCTGGAAGAGGGGAGGTTCAGACTGGAAGTCAGGAGGAAGCTCTTCCCCAGGAGGGTGCTGAGACACTGGACCAGGTTGCTCAGGGAATCAGCGCAGGAGACAGCCATATAGATGCTGCAGCTGAGATTTATCCCTGAGCCAAAGCCCATGTGCATCTGGGACTTGGGTCTTTCTTCCTGATTTCATCTCTTTTTTTGCCCTCCATGCAAATAGGATAAAGGAACTCATTTCCCCAGCTTGAAGTGCAACTGACAGCCTCCTTAGTTTTGAAATTGTTGAGCATATGGTCGAGTTCAGTAATCATTTCCCTCCAAATTTTATGGCTCATTGTCTTTTTTTTTTCACATAACAAAACATTTTAATGAGGAGAAAGGCTCAGCTTTATGTTTTGGGGAATGTCCCTAGGGAGAAGGCTTTCATTTCTGCCTGACAGGGAAGATTTCAGATTCATAGACTGCTTTAGGTTGGAAGGGACCTTAAAGATCATCCAGTTCCAACCCCTCTGCCATGAGCAGGGACACCCCCCACTAGACCAGGCTGCTCAAGGACCCATCCAGTCTGGCCTTGAACACTGCCAGGGAGCTGGGGGGCAGCCACTCAAGTCATTACTTAAATCGTATTGCATCGGTTATCCAGTTGTCAGCTAAGATGGGGTCTTGCTGTCTAAATTGAAGAGACAGCACAGTTATAAATACAGGTTGGGGCGTGGAGGAGAAAGGGACCTGGGGGTCCTCGTGGCCAACAGGATGACTGTGAGCCAGCAATATGCTCTGGTGGCCAAGAAGGCCAACAGCATCCTGGGGTGGTTAGCAGATTGAGAGAGGTTCTTCTCCCTCTCTACTCTGCACTGGTGAGACCACAGCTGGAGTGCTGTGTCCAGTTCTGGGCCAGGAGGATGGAGCCAGGCTCTTCTCAAGGTGGTCTGGTGACAGAACAAGGGTCACTGCTGGAACAGGGGAGGTTCCATATCAATATCAGCAGGACCTTCTTCCCAGGGAGGGTCCCGGAGCACTGG
>VZRI01011895.1:0-39154 GCA_013397515.1 Upupa epops
GCCCTGCTGATTTTGTTTTCCTACTGATACTATTCTTATTTTTGGGGAGTTAACCTACTAATAAAAAGATAATGAAATCACCTTGCACTGTGAGTGCTATCTGGCTTTAAACTGAATGATAACAGGCTTAGATTAGATGTAAGGAAGGAGCTCTTTCCTGTGTGGAAGGTAAGACTCTGGAACATGTTGTCCAAAGAAATCGTGGTGTAGCCATGCCTGAAAATGTTCAAGGTTGTGCTGGATGGGGCTCTGGACTACCTGATATGGTGGAAGTATGCCTTCCCATTGCAGGAGGTTTGCAACTAGATAACATTTAAGCTCTTTTCCAATAGAAACTGTTCTGTGACCATGAAATTCTGTAATTCAGAAATACATGCAGTATTTCCTAATGGCATAAAATAATAATGTCGTTAGAAATGTGTTAATTACCTTTTTAATGCTATGATTTGTTCTATTGCATATGTAGGAAAATGTATGTTAGTTGAAGTAATAAATACATTTGAAGTGTCTGAAAACAGGTTTTGTCTCACAAAATCTTGCATGTGTTCATATCTGCTAAACCCAGATCAATGCTTTTTTGTCCTGAACTAAGGGATCCCAGTATTAAATAGGAAAAGGGATTAGCACTAATTTTGAACGTCATTCAGTACTATTGAATTAACTGTTACCACTGTTATGAAGTAAAACTATCTGCTGATTGTTACTCTTTGGTCTAGCTAAAACACTGTAATTTTTGATTGTGCGATCTTTCCTGTTCAATTTTGTGAATTGTTAAGCTCTTCTACGGCAATGTAGTAGTTCAACTATGCAGTGCTGTAGTTATTTAAACTGGGAGCTGTAAACCATCCTTCTAAACTCAAGTATCTGTTTAAACAAAGTGTTTATTTTCATCCTGTATAAGCAAATACTTAATGAAGAGCTATATAATATAGAAGGGGAAAACATGGAATGGGCCATGAGTCAAGTCAACAGTATTTTCTGAGTTGTTCTCTTGTCATGTGTACAGTAGATACATGTACTTAAATTACGAGAAAGATGGCTAATCATTTAGTGGAATATTGGGTGTGGTGTTCTTCATGCTGTGCTTTAGATGGTTGTGTTACAGCTCATCCCTTTTTTATCTTCAGTTTGGTACAGAATATTTGAAGGATCTGGATGAAGCAACATGATGTATATCTGTTATTACTTGGACACACAGCAACAGATTAGTGGAAGCAGGCCAATCTCAAACAAAGCGATAGTCAGCCAGTTGGTATGTGGTTTTCTTGAACTAGTGAGAAACTGTCCAGTCTAACCCTTTTAGCTGCTATGTTCTGTGAAAAGGGATTTTTTTTCTTGTAATACCTAACTTTATTCAGTGCAGTGTATTTGAAGTCCAGTAATAGAAGTAAAATTCTGATCAGCAAAATTCAGATCAAATCCTATGAAAGGATTCCTGCTTACCTAAATTTATCTTTGGCAGTGTGGATCAAGAATCCTTTCCAGCTGTGGTTGTGAATTACTGTAGGATGTCATGGTAAAGGCGTGACTGATTTCAGCCAAATCTTTCATGTTGAATTATGAAGTGTCAATAGTTACTGCTGGCAAGAAGAAAAAATATTTAAATTCTGAATTTAATTAAGGAAATGTATACATTAGTCAGGACTAAGGGATAAGAACTACATTGATATAGTCCTCTTTTATGTATGCATGCTGTTTTGTGGTGCTGTCTAGTGTGCTACTATACAGTCAAATTCTTCTAACTGAGTTTTGGCTGAGTTTTTTTAAACTACTCTACATCTGTATTATCTGATGAGATACATTGCTGTGTTGCCAGCATGCAGAGGATGTGAGGCTTTGGAAGGCTTCAGGTGGTCCACAGAAGGATCTTAGGCTCATGAGGCCCCAGTGCTCGTCTGTCCTTATCCCCAGCCTGTGATTCTGAGTTCTACTGTGTATTGCCTCTCTGCACCTGAACTGCATGGGGGTGAAACTATCCTGCACAAAGCCTGGAGCTCTTCAGGGTTGCTCATTAAATGCACCCATCTTTCACTCTCCTCCCCACTGCCTCTGGATCTCCAAGACTTTCTGATCAGAGGAACCCAGAGCTGCATGTGGAAGCATGCTACTTGCCCAATTGGGGCCTGAGATTAGCAAAGAGGCTAGTTTATGCCTCCTTCTGTTGCTTCTCCTCTGTGTCAGGGCTTCTGTAGCCCAAGTTTTCAGAGAGTCTTTTGGAAGACAGGAGGAGATTAGAGAACTGGGGAAGGACACCCTACTTCTTTCTCTTTATATGTACAAATACATACATATACTTTTTTGTTGTTATTAAATGTGCTGAGGAAAAGAAAAAGGTATGTAAGTCAGTCAATAAAACCTTGAAGAGGAAAGGAATTATGTGCTGGTCAATGAAAACTTACTTCCCCTACATTATTTTAAAGAGTTACTTTATCCCACTACCTCTAGGATAATAAAATTCATTTGCAACCTGTAGAGATTTATCAAGCTCAGCTATGTAAAACAATTTTAATTTCCTTCCTTGGCAGGATAGCTAGCTTAGTAGGTAAGGGATGAGTGGTTGATAGATGAGATATCTTGACTTCATTATTTTTTTCATTTTTCGTCTTGACTTCATTTTGGTTTACTAGTAGGAACAGGTTCCTGTGCATCACCTAACTGGCATCAGGGAACCACAGTTACTACAGCCATCAGCACTGTTCTAATTTTCCAGGCTGAAATGTTACTGTCATTCCTGCTGGCTTTTGAGGGTAGTAGCAGATAGAATTTGGGCAGAAAATTCTGCCATTAAGAACCAAATGACAAACAGGTGATGACAAAATTAGATCCTGGTTGGTTTGTTGTTTTCTCTGTAGAAAGAAATTAATATCACCCTCATTTTTAGAAAAAGTTGTGAGAATTCTCTCTGAACCTAATTCTTCTTGTGTTACCACATAGCCATTAAGTGCAATACCAGAAAACAAACAAACCAATCAACCCTCAACACCCCTTATTCTTGCATAGCTGGAATTGTTTATCCAATTTGCAAACTTGTCAGATAAATCTAAAGTAGATCCTGATGGAAGTCACAGACTAAATAAATTCTCACTCATTATACTAGGCAGGATCTGTAGTCTGTACTGGGGTATTCTTCAAACACAGAGTCCATCTGTCTGTCCAGTGTTGATTTCTACCAAATTTATAAAAGTTTTGTAAAAGTGGACATGTAACCTCTTACAGAATACAGCACTGCCTTTTAAATCTGATTGTTCTTAATTCGTTTGCCTGTTTAAGAGTTGGACATGGATTGTGTCTTGTTTACCAGTAGCAAATGAAGTCACACATATCAGAGAAGTACAATAATTTGTCTTGTTTTTAATTCTTGTTTCTCACAATAATAATACATTTCTTTGTCCAAATCTGTTGTGTCTTATGTCATGCTGTTTGCAAAACTGGTGATTAATCCTGTTTATGAACTGGGACATGGATAAGAGTCTAATATCTGTTTGCATTTTATGCCTGTAGGCTTCATCTGATATTTGTCATGTCTTTCAGTGTTTTAAGAGAAGAGTAGTCAGGCCAAGTGTCCATGTGGTTTCCTTCCAGGTCAAGGTGCTTGGGTAGAAAAAAGTAAGAAATTAATGAAGTGTATATAGTGACTTTTTTTCCTGTGGTTAAGTTTCCTAATCAGTGGTTTAAGGGCCTGTTCAGGTAAAGGTTGTGCTGAGCATGTATGTTTTAAAAAACCAGTAGTGAGTCTGTCATTCATGACTTCAGTTCTTTTTTGAGTCCATTTGTAGTTTATAACTATATATCATAAATAAGCAGCATTTCCCTAGTTGTTACAGATTTCCCATTTATTGAGCTCTCATTAGCAAACTACTTTTTGTTGTGATAAATGGTTTCTTGCTGACTTCTCCATGAATCAGTCATTTTGACAGTCCCTGTTCTCTATTCTTATTGCTTTTTCTTTTTTGCTGAAGATTTGCAGTCACTTTGGTCTTGGTAGGTTTGCCAGTGCTTTTATAGGAGATTCTGCCTCTCAACACTGTGACAACACTGCCATGCATTTTATGGCCAAGGAACTGAATTGTTTCATTTTGCTACAAGTAAAATTGAGTTAAGATTTTTTTAATTCTGTGAAAACTAGTTAAATCTTGTGTTAATATAGTATAGGTTTGATGACTTGTATAAATTAAGGAGGTTCCAAATTGTAGTTCTGAAAATAATAATAACTTCCGCAAGTAGTATACTGCTGAAGTTCCTCCCTTTGTATGCTGTACATAGTCTTTAGTGGCAGCTACTATTATTTGATGAAGATGCACTTTCACATGCATTTTTTGATACTAAATGGACTTGTAATAGCTCTGTTTCTACGGTTTCTCCTTTGCTATACACATGTGAGAATAATGAAGGCAATCTTACAATAGCTTCTTACTCTGTTTGAGAGATGTGTAGATGAACAGCTAACAAGTCTTAGAAACAAGTTATTATGTAAAATTTCAGTTAAATAGGAGTAACACAAATTTAGAATTTAGAACAACAAATACTTGATTTTAGTTCCAGAGGAAACTATCCATTTTCTGAATTGTATCTGAACTGCAACTCAAGTCTATTGAGCCTGTAAGCAGATTCTTTCCAAGTGCCATGTCAGTCCTGTTGTGCCTGTCTTTGCCAGTCAGCCAACTGTATATGTCTATGATGCATCAAATGCTCTGCTCCTCTCCTTTTGGCACCGTTATGGCTTTGTGCAAAGGAATGAGTGTAGGGTTGATGTACAGGGCATTGTGTTAGGTTTGGAATATAGCATAGCACTATTTACTGCAGAGAATGAGGGCATGATGCTAAATGTGAATGTACTGAGCATGAGATGGTGTACAGTGGTAGGAACTTCAGCAGAGAGGCTGGTGGGATGTGGTCTTTGTGGCCTGGCAAAGGAAATGTCAGTCATATTAAGTTGTTCACTCCTGTACTGGGAGGAAACCACATCATTCTGTGGTGTTAGGGGGTAAGTAGCCTGCATCACACATAGCCGTTCCTGCCAGCAAGTGTCCATTGTGCAGCCTTATTACAAGATGTTGTCTTCCTCTAGCTGTTAGGTTTCAGGTCTGGGATCTGTAGCTACTTCTTTGGCTGTGTACTTCTTTCTCTGTGGAAATTTTTTGTTCAGTTGCTTGATTTTAGCCATCAGTAGAAAGACAGAATTCTCAAAGCTAACATAGCACCTCTGTTTCACAAAAGTAGGTAGCCGAAGGAAGAACTGTAAAACATGCTGTCAGAAGTCTTGATCAACTGTGAAGCACAACTCAATAAAAAATAAGCTTTGTTAGTAGCAGAGCTTGTGGAAGTACTTGCTTTAATTACTTTTCCATAGCTGAGGATTTTTTTACCGTATAAGGGCTTATTTCAGATGAAAGTTTTTCATTAGAAAACAACCACTATAAATTTTAGTGATAATAGTTCAGACCTCACTTCATCAAAAGTTGGTGAAATATGTCTCTCTGTTCTGCATGATTTCTTCATATATTGTATTAGAAGCCTTGGTGTGAGAAGGGTGGGATGGATGCCACATTGCATGTAGGATACTATGTGTGTGCACTTTAAAATTCTATGCTAAGAGTTTGAAGTTTGTGCTAGACCGAGTTATTGTCTACCATGTGCTATTTGGAGCTCCATACCTCAAAGAACTTGAACTGGGGTAAGATTCTGCTGGAGAGCAGAGAGGGGCAAATATGCGGCCTGTTATAACAAAATTAAGGGAAAATGTTCTATGGTCCTTTCATTTGTCCATTTGTCAGTGTTGTTTTGAGTTACCGAAGTCAGACGGAAACCACAGGTTTTGGCAGGTAGGCCCATGCTTTCTAGCTTAGTGATTCTAAATGGTAAATTAAAATACGCTTTTAAAAATAAATTGCGTGTACTTTTATTTAGTAACATTGTGTTTAAGTTAGCTTATTACAATCTTTCGTTTCTTCTCTGTTTTAAATAGTATAATGTCCCTTTAGGAACAAAGAATTCTGACTGACAAGGTTTATAAGGCAAATAGATCAAATTTAGTGTAGTATTAAAACTATTTAATTCTAATGTTTTAAAATAAAATTGTTCTATAGTAGACAGTAATTGCTTAAAGTTAATCCTACTGAGACAAGTGGGAACGGATAATTTACTTGAGCATTTTTTAAAAATTTATGTAGCATTTATAACATTTTTGTTGTTACTTTAGAGATTTAATTTTTCTTCATACCCAAGTGATTTCATATTATAATTTTGTATTTGCTTGTGATTGATAAATACCAATTACAGAGCAGTGGTTTGGGTGGAAGGTTCTTTGAAGCCTTGTTTCTAGGCATTTCTAAAATACAGATATAAAATGCTTCATAGGTCTTGTTTAGAGTAGAGCTTTTAATGCAGAGATCGCCACTGTGATTCTGAAATTTTTGCTGTGGTTTTGCAAATACTTAATTCTTCCCTCCATATGTAACTTTAGATTTCAGTGGTGGATTTGGATTCTTTAAAATTTGTGTAATTGTCCTGCATACTGTGCTCTAAAGAGGATCAGAGAACCTAATTTTCTCCTAACATGTAATACTTTTGGAGGTGTCTGATAATGAGAGGAGAGGACGTGACTATTAATTGTGTAGAAGTTTCAGGAGATCATCCTGTTTTGGATATTAGGAAGTACTTCCTCATGGAAATGGTGGTTAGACATTGGATTGGACTGCCCAGGGAAGTGGTGGACTTGCCATCCCTGGAGGTGTTTAAGGAAAGACTGAATGTGACACTTGATGTCATGGTCTAGCGGTTTGTGGTGATGTTAGATCATAGGTTGGGCTTGATGATCTCAGAGGCCTTTTCCAGCCTCAGTAATTCTGTGGCTCTGTGATATTATCTTGCTGAAATGAACATGAAGCAGAAAGCTTCCTTTGGACTGTTTGGGTAAGGTTGTATCCTTATCTACTCCTCCATGCCCATGACTAAAATTTATGTTGCATGATAGATGCCTTTAGGCGGAGAATGAGCAGTCAGCTTCTCGTTAATTTGTAACAAGGAGACTTGTGGGAAAGTTGTTCCATGCTATGGAGAGCTCCTAGTGAATTCCTTCAGTGTTGAGGAAGCTAAAAATAATACTCCTGAAAATGTAAGCTTTAGCCAAATCATTTGTCTTCTGAACGTTTGTTTGAATAGAAGTTAAAACTACTGCATAAAAGTAAAAAGAGCAAGGAGTATGCTTCCTCTTTTGTAATCTTTATTAAGACATTGAATACATTTAAGTAAAGATTGTAAAGTGGGTCAGTAGTGCATTTTATGCCTGTGTCCATATAGGAATGATATAGGGAATTTTTCTATGTGCAATTTAAAGCTTCTGTTACAAAAGAAGTATGGTTTTGTAAGTTCCTCATACCCTCAGAACCATTTTTATGTCCTCTTTGTGTATTGATTCTGCAGAGGAATTGAGATGACTGGGCTAAGCCTGTCAGTGAAGTTGCTGAATCCAGCAGTTTCTGGTAGGCAGAGCTAAGGAAGAATTGCCTGTTAGATAAAACCAGTTTCCTTAGCTGCTGTGTGGAGGCATCATTTTCCAAGAAATTTTAATTTCCACAGGAAACAACACAGATAAGAGTCATTGGTATAACCCTTTAAAAGATGTGTTTGAATAATGGGTCATGGAGCAAGAGTTTTCAGCATAGGAAAGAGAGAAAAACTGTTGGACAGAGCAAAGATGTTGTAGTTGAGGTGCCAACATAGCGGAAGGAGCCTGTTTGCTAGGCAAAAGGAAGGCTTCTAGAAAGCCAGTACTGACTTGAAAGCAGGGCTTCTCCCAGATTTCTTGATCTGGTCCCCAGGTGCATTCAAGTATGGAGTGAATTAGGGGCAGCAAGATGTCTGTATAGGCTTTAATATTACTGTGGACATAAAATGTATTTACACTATTTTTAAAGTAAATGTAAGAAATGTAGATCTGTGTGAGATTCCTTGCTTCAGAGAGCCAATTTGTTGAAATGGTGAATGAAGCTGCATGGAGTGCACAGCAGCTACTGCACCTCCTTGCAGACCAAATGGTCAGTGTCAAGGATTTTCAGGGAAAGAAATGTGACTCCCATTTATTTCTAGAAAGAGTCCAGCAGAGGACTACTCAGATGATTAGCATCTGAACTGAGGCATCTGTCTTCAGAGGAAAACCTGAGACCTGTGTCTGTTTAGTTTGGAGAAGACTGAGAGGGGATTTTCTCAATGCTCATGAATGCTTAAAGATGGGTGTCAGGAGGATGGGACTACACGCTTTTCAGCCCAGCCACAGGACAAGGGGCAAGAAGCACAAACTGAAACACAGGACGCTCTGTGTAAACTTGAGGAGAAAATTCTTTACTTTGAGGCTAACAGAGCACTGGAACAAGCTACCCAGAGAGATTGTAGCATTCTCCTTTGGAGATAGTCAAACCCATCTTGTATGCCTTCCTGGGCAATCTGCTGTAATGGGTATCTAGCTGTACTAAATCACCTCCAGAGGTCCCTCCCAATCTTTACCATTCTGTAACTGTGATTCTCACTCAAGAGGCAGGCCTGGACTGGAGCCCTTTCCTGCAGATGAATGATGCACTCTTCCCTGCAGAGCAGGGTAAAAAATATTAATTGAAGTATTAGCATGATCTACTGTGCTTTGTCTCTGTGGTAACCAAGTCCTTTCTGTAGTGTAGTTCACCATGTCTCAGCTTACTGACCAGAGGGAGCTAGAGCTCTCAGGCAGCTAGCATGGGATGGTGGTGCTCTCTAGTCGCATTGAAGCTGTGACACTCTACAGCTGGAGTGCAGCCATCGCTTTGTGCAGTGGACTTCAGCCCTGACCTCGTTATTTAGCTCATAGTACTCAAGGAGAAGAACATGGAGATCTCATGTCTGTTCAAGAGACTGTTCTTCTGGCTTTACACAGTGAAGACTTGCAAAGCTTTCTGTAGCTTTCATCTTGATTTAAACATTTGATTTTTCTATTTGTATTGAGGGAGAGCAGGGGACAGGAAATAGCTGCACACTGACCTAGTATCACTAATTTAACCTGATGTGTGTGTGTCTCTGAAAGGGTATGCATGCATTAGATACATTTATTCTGTTTTCAAATCAGTTTTACTTTTATTACCCAGTTCCTTAGGGTAAAGAGTACTTTTGAAATTGTTGAGGTGGCTGTTTGTGAATGGTTTTGGTGTCTGTGCTATGGATTGCGTGTCTGTGAATTCATGAAGAAAGAAACAGAAAATATGAGGTGTGAGGTTGAACTGCATAACCCATAAAATGGACTCTGCATGTCAGGACATCTCAGCCATATCATGGTGTGGGCTTAAATTAAGGGCTTGCTGCCTGTCCCAGTGAGGGAGCACCGCTGTCACTCCTATGGATGAGGTTCTAGCAAACATAATTTAGTAACTTCTTTTTGGTAATACTGAGAAATAACAGCGATGCATTTATCAGAAAATCCTTTACAATTCAAACAGGAAACAAATGGAAATCCCATTAACATTGTGGTGAACTAGAAAAATACTCTTAATTTACATATATTCTTTTGACTGAATTCAGGAATGTATTTGTTTGGTAAAAAGGTTTGAGTTACTGTGCTTAGAAGCTGTTTGGGGCAATGTAAGTATATTACATATCCCAAAACAAGTGAAGGAAACATGCCCTTCATGCTTTCCCTTAGGAATTAATAGTAGTAATTTACAGACCCTATAAATACACTAAGTAATGTAAACTGTAAGAGACTACAGGGTTATGTTTTCTTTCTTGCTTACTCTTTTCAGGAGTGTCTTCTATCTCTTTAATGCTCATAACCTCATCAGGAAAGGGAGCTGTATTTCTACTATATTCAAACGCACCAATAGGAATTTTGTATTTTCTTATGCATAAGCAACAGCCATAAATATCTGTTCCTACTGTTCATGTTAATGGTTGCTTTAAAATCATACTTGTTCAGTGCATAAATATGACATAGAAAGTTGCTATGGAAGTTTTTTAGCTTTTATTTGTTTGCTTTGTTTTTGCTTTGTAGAAATATTAGAATTATATTTTGTCTTCATGGTTAGACTCATAGCTTTCCTAAGCAAATCTGAAAGTTATTTTCTGTTTCTGCATAATTAATGTCTTGCACTGCATTTTATAAATGAGATTTTTGTTTTATATGCATAAGCTATGAGTTTTGTTTTATAAAGTAGACAACCATTCAGTTTGTTTTACACAGGCATTCGCAAATAGGGGAACTTAAGAAAAGGATTGCTGCTCCTTTTTACACTTACAAGTAATTTAAACCTTTTACATCCACAGTTAGTTCGTTTTTTTTCCTCATTTTAGTCTTTTTAGTAATTTATCTAAACACTGGCTTGGGAAATTTCTACTTCAAATCATCTGTGCCCCAAACTGAAAAATATTAGTCCAAAGTCTTAATGTTTAAAAGAAGTTTTGAACAAGGTTGTTCATGACATAAAAATGGAAGTTGAATCACCAGCAGGTTAAGACAAGATTGACAAAGAAATGGACATTTTTCATAAAGCTGAAAGGAAAAAAAGATAAATTAAATTGTGTAGAATTGTAAGCACATAACTACTTGATTTAGCTAGGAGTGGAACAAAAGAGTAAAACCAGAAACAGATCCACTGAACAACAGCAAAAGTCTATGATGTGACTTAGAGAACATTTTTCTCTAATAAGGGCTTATAACTGTTTTCGAGTGGAGAAAACTGAGCAAAGTAAATTCATTATTGAACAGTCTCATGACAAATAAATGTGATCTGAGTGTGAGCATGCCAAACTGCTGGTATAGAGGTGAGAAGTTGTTTGGCCACTAGCCCTTTAATACTGCAGCTTAGATTTTACTTGCAGTGAAGGCATTTTTTACCCTTGTGTCTAGACAAGTTCATGTGCAACTTGGTCTAGGTGATCCTGCTGTGGCAGGGGGATTGGACTAGATGATCTTTCAAGGTCCCTTCTGATCCCTAATGATTCTATGATCTAGCTAGTTCATTGCTGACAAGAAACTTTGACTTGTCCATGTAGTGTTGTCCAGGCATGAAGATGCAGAGTACCTTCTAGATTAAATGCATTGTTCTGTGATTAGAGGATACACTTCTTATGTATCTTCAAACAATCTATTGGGCTGTTCTTATTTTTCATTATCCAGCAGTTTCTTTTCTTGTCTTGGCACTCAGTTCTTTTAATGTAAGCAATCATTAAACAAAACTCTAAGAAAGTTCTTGATAAGCAGGACTTAGACTTGACATTAGGAGAAGGTTTTTCACTGAAACAGTGATCTGATTTTGCCACAGGCTGCCCATGGAGGTGGTTTAGTCACTATCTCTGGAGGTGTTCAGGGTTAGTCTGGGTGAAGTGCTGAGTGGCATGGTCTAGATGTTAAATGTTAGGTTTACTTGGTTTAGTTGGATTTAGGTTGGACTGGATGATCTTTAAGGTCTTTTCCACCCTCATCATTACCATGATACTGTGATACTGTGACTTTGCCTTTCAGCTGGTAAGACTATGATGCTTCAATAAAGGGCTCTTGGATGTTAATAATTTAATTGTTCAGTGGTAGATAGTTAATAAGATTAGATGAGCTAAACCTTTAAAAGAACTGAAATAAATTCACTGTTGAGAATTTTGAGTGAAATGCTGACATAAGCCTGGAAGTCTTAAGTTCTTGTTTTAATGAAGAACGTACTCTTCATAGCCTTACATTCAAGCTAGAGTTTAATTATATGTAAACTTTTCAAAAACTCCACAGAACTTCTGATTTTAAAGACGAAGAAAGAGAAGCAATCTGTTTTCCTTGTTTGATAGCAGCAGCTGCCTCTGAATTGCATCCCTGCCAGCTGGTAATAGTAGGCATCACTTTTTAACAAGCCAAATGAGAGATGCATCTTAATATTACTCAATAAAATGTTACATTATCTTCCCCCCTCAAGTATGACTTAAGGCCATGTTAGGATTAAGTCCCTGATCACTGGTCCATGTAATCCTAAATGTCAAAAGAAATGACTGAGGCAAGCACACTGACTAGGAAGAAGTTTTAAAACCCCATATAAATATTTGTGGAGCTTTATTGTAGTGTCATCATAGAAACATATATTATTTACAAGATGATACAATAGTGTTGGTGATTAGAGAAAATGAAGTAGCATTTAGTGAATTGATCTTTGATTCCAGTCATTAAATATATGTGTTTTGAGAGCAGAGTGCTTCTTAAGGAAGGAAACCATTTCTGCAGGAAACCATTATGTTAGGCACAAAGGTTTAAGAGCTAAGTGTAAAAGTGATATATGCTAAGATCTGTTTAAGGCCTGTTTGTCCTTTATTAAAAGCAAACTGTTTAGGATGTAGGAATAATTTTTTTAAAAAAAATTGTTACATACAGGCAGGCTTTTAAAAGTATTTTTAAACTTGAGAATGTGCTTTGCAAATAACTGATACAAGAATTATTAATTCCTGATAGGAATTAATACAACAAGAAATGAACTGTATTTAATAATAGTTTCTGTGACTCTTTTTGTTTGGTTAGATTTTGAGTTAATCATATACATGTTTGTATACTCTCCCCAAACCCACTCTTTGTGTGTGGAGTATTGTATTTTTAACATGAATGTACAATATTCGGAAGGAGAAAAGACAGAATTAACTAACTGAATTTTTGTAAGCACTGTTTCCTGTAGGAAACTGGAATGCTTCATGTGGATGCATAGTCTTGAATGGCCTTTGTTGGATGAGCTTTATTTCTAGAAAACGTTAAAAGGTTGAAATAACTTTAGGTTTTATTGGTGTCCTTGCTGGACATTTAGTAACTGTGAAAAAATCCATCCTGCCCATGACTTGCGAAGTTACATTCTGTAACAGATAACGGAGACGATCTATCTTTTATCATATTTCTGATGTCTCTCTGCAATGCATGGTTATATGTAAAACAATGATGATGAACATAATATGATGAATGTACTTTTGACTGTATTTTAGGATTTGTCTCCTGTGATCTGTTTCTTGCTTTACTTCATATATTACTGATGAACACTGTAATTTTTAAATCCTGACTCTCAGAGATAGGGTTTGAGTTTGATTCAGAGTTTGGAAGATTAAATGAGATCTTAGAATCTTACAGCAGTGAGCACCCTGGCAATTAAAGGGATACTTAAGACAATTTTGAAGACTTTACAAGGAAGACCTCTGTCTGATTTTCTGGTGACTAAAAAAAAAGCACCAGACAAGTAAAAGAAAATTCTTTATTTAATCTTTATGGGGTTTTCTTTTTAATTGTTTAATCTTTGAGGTTATCTTTTTCTCTCTTTGATGTCTAATTAACAGCCAGAAAACCTGCTATTAACTTCTGATTTGTTCTAATCCCAGAAAGGCTGGGATCAATATTTTTAACTAAAGTTCATGTATTACACTCTTTGGTACTTGGCAAATGTATTAATGGAGGACTTTTTGCCTTTCAAAGAAACTGAAGATGCCGTTTTGTGCAATGAAGCATTAAATGTCAGAGTACTAGCAAGCACAAAACAGTCTATTCTCAAAAAAACAATCTTAGAAGAAATAGCCTTATTGATACTGATTTTACTGCATGGTATAAAATAAAGTGGAACCATTTGTGGTTGAGTGTGAGAAGTTCCTCAGTATGTGTGGTTAGAATAGGATATCTTTCTGTATTGAGTAACTGTCTTTTAAGGACCAGTCTTGTGGTTTAGTTATGGAAAGGGGGATCAGCTCTACATTGCACAGGACTGGTGTTATGGTCCAGATCCTTCTCTGATGTTTTTTTTTTTTTTGTATCCAGGGTATAGAGTAAGATTAACTTTCAAGACACCCTCCTTTCTATAAAGTAAAATATAATATTCATTTGCTGTCTGTTGTTTGGTGTTCATCTGTTCGTATTTGATGAATAGCTGCTGTGATATTTTAAGGTAAGAAGGGATTCTAGTAGGATGTTAAATTAATTTGGTAGCTGTATGGTGTGGTTCTTTTCTGCCCTCCCCCACTGCTGGCAACATCAGTCGATTAATTTAGCACCAAGTTGCTATATGGAAACCCTTTGCTCTAAAGTCAGTGCAGGTCTGTGAATCATTTTATGAAAATACTGGATTTGGTTTCAAGCTTCAAGTCCCTGCTGATACATTAAATTCTTCCTGGTATTGGCAGGGAAGAAGCAAGGTACCTTTCTTTAGTTGGATAAATAGGAGAAGTGTCAACTCCAGATGCCTTGAAAGAGAGACTCCAGACAAGCTTTTAGTACAATTACAGAAGGACAGAGTGGAAGAGACCCATGGGACTCCTCTGTGTATTGAATTGCGTTTAGCCATTTGATCACACTAACAGAAAAAAACTCCCTAAGAATATTTAAAGGATTTATGCTGCAGTCTTTTGGGTGTGAATATGGAGGTGTTTGGTTGGTTTTTTTTTAATGTATAAATGTACCTTATATTTTATTACTAAATGACAGTGGGTAGGCAAGCTAAAAAAAAATTGTAATATCTCTCTTCAGTTCCCACAGCACATGGAAGAAAAGTCAAGACTCTTCCTTGAGATGTTTCCAAACACTGGAAATAATTGGACTTGCATGGGATTGGCACATAATTCAGCAGAATAGTCACTCGGCTTCAGTGCTGTCCTGGCATAGGAGGGTTGGAATTTTGTTCATTCGTGTGATCTTTCTCTGCAGACAGTTAATGACCTGTATGTTCCTTTACAACAAATAATTTTAAGTGAAAGAACAAAACTCAAAGTCATTACTGTTTACACTTTGTTGATGGGTATGATAAAAATACCTGCAAAATCTGTTTACCTTTTATGTATAAACTAAGATATTTGGTTTATGTTATCTTTAGCCAAGCAATATTGCTTATCCTTTCAGTGTTTCAGTGGCTTTAATTCAGATTTGATAGGAACATTTTTTTCCAAAGCACAATGCTGTCCAATCACATGCTCTGCATTATAAATCCTCCCTTTGTGATAGTAAGTTGCTTAATGAAAGTAGAAAAAAGTAATTATATGCAGTGGGTGCTTCTTGTGCCTTCTGACATATAGAACTGGTTATCTTATGAATTTAAATACAAGTCCTAATTAATTAATGTTAGATAATATTTCTAGTGCAATACTTGTAGACGTTCATAGTGTCCTTTGCTGTAGAAGGCAGAATTTTTTTTCCTCATCTGTGTATTTTCTTTTTACATAAATTACAAGCATTCTGTCATTTGAACTTGATTTCTTCTGCACATTTTCTCCTTCTTTAGTGCAGGGATTAATTCTGGCTCTCATTCTTGGTCTTCATTAGTTTCATCCAAGGAGATTCAGAATTTCATTGCTGCCCACTTATGGAACTATCCTCATTTAACTTGGTTTCTGCTGTTGCTAGTATCAGCACAGAGGGGGAAATAGAACCAAAACCAACATGTCTTTTCTTGTAGATAAAGTGCTTAGGTTTGTTGGGGGTTTGTGGGCTTGGTTTTTGGGGGTTTCTTTGTTTCGTTTTGTTTTTCTTCTTGAGCTTCTGGTATCCTCCACGTTTCTAGTCCAAATACCTGTGGAGAACAGTTTGAAAACATGTCCTATAATGTAAGGATTTGCTTATCTCAGGCACCCATAGTTTTCAAAAAATAACAGGTATTAGAAAGAACACAGTAACACTGCAGAAGTTGGCAGCATTGTCTGGCTTTCTTGCCTAAGTGGTCAGCTTGATATGACATTTTGGGCTTTCTTTGACACGTGCTCATGAATGGCTGTTACTTTAAGCTCAGAATTAAATAAAATAAATGCTTAAATTGTCTTTCTACCTTGAGAATTCTCCCTGTAAAGTTTTTTCTCAATCACTGTGGACAATATCTTGCACTTCTTACAGGTATTGCCCAAACAAAGGTCTAAGATAATGTCATAAAGCCATAAAAAACTCAGTTAACCAGGTAATTGAGTTCAGTTAACACAGTGTCTGAAAGTAGTCAGTGGCCTAAAGTTTAGACCACATTTACACTGATGCTGTTGTAGTCCTCATTGCTCTGCACATTGAAGACTTATTCTGTGAAACAGGGCATTTATCGCATTTGATGGCTGCTAGCAGATCTTTCACTCATTAACTTGTCCCATTACTTCTTAAGCAAAGTGGAATTTAGCATCCACAGCAAACTTTGCTGGATTTCCTCAGCATAATAGTGTCTGACATAGAAAAAGTAGTTTCTTGAACTCTGTTCTCCAGTATGCTTAGATGCTGTCAACATTGGAATTAGTAAACACAGTGTTGTTACATTTTCTTCCTTTATGTGTTTATCAGCATTTTACAGAGATCCAAATAAAATACATCCTTATCGCTTAAATGTGTGATCTGTTCCAAAGATGATGACTCCATACTGTAATAACCTGCAGTGTTCTCTCACAGCTGCAGAGTTTCATGATGAAAGCATGTATTTTGTGTTGTGTGGTTCTCTGGGATTTTGATACTTCATAAATTTTTAGAAGTTCCCTGACAAGCAATGAAATCGATTTTGGCTCTTTAGGTAAACTACTGGGACATGAAATTATGACCTTTAGAAAGAAAAGCTGGATTTTACTTTGCATTTGTAGTTAGAAGTGGATGCCTTGTCACACATTTGTTAATGATTTTCATCTGAGAGCATCTTAGGCTTTTTATCTTACTTAGAAAAGAAAGAAAAACATTTCACAAAACATAACTTCTTAAACTCATGGTGTTTTCCCCCTTCACTTTGGGATGCTATTACACATGTTTGTGATTATCCACTCTGCAAACAATTGTCAGAAAAAATTCATCTGTTTTCCAAGTCCCACAGAAGAACAGATGTGGAATTAAGTTCCGAACAATGTACTCTTAATTGCTTACATGTGGACATGAATTTAAGTGGAGCTCAGTGGGAACTGATGGACACTTTGTTAGTTGAGTGTAGAGTGGAGAATTTACATTTTTCTTAGGCTTCATTCTCTGAATGGTCCTTTGAAAACAGTAGTAACAAATGAACAAGAAAAAGGGCTGTTTCAGATGTGTAGCTCTTTCTAGGGAGCTAAAACCTCGACTACCTGAATGGAGATGGGATGTATTATATGTATGAATATGAAAGAGATTGAATATATATGTGTGTGTGTGTATAATTTTCTTCCTTTGTTTGAGAGCTTTTATGGTGCTGTAAAGGATATTGGGGAGCAAAGTAGCTGCATATCATCTCCATGCTTTCAAAAGCAATTATTTAAACCAGCCAGCTCTGCCTTTAAGGGATTTCAAGTCAGTGCTCAATTGCTAGAATACCATAAGAAAGCAATTATGTCAGAAAACTTACTCTTGTGTTCTAAACCTCAGTACTCATTGGAAAAATCACTTAAAAAGATAGTCCATGCAACTGCTTCAGAAAGCTAGTTTTGGGGATGAAAAAGTTAGTGTTAGGGATTTTACTGCTTTAAACTTTACAGGATTATTATGACTTTGAATCAGTGCATTGGACAGTCATTAAGACTTCAGGAATTGTCATGTTCTCAGAATTAATTTCTTCATAATTGATAAGAAGGCTCATGGAAACTTGTCAATTGGTTTTTGTTTCCATGGTGATTGCCCTGTGATACCCCTGATGGGTGTGTGAGAACCTAACAGACTTGTTGCTTTGAAAATTTTTACAAACCCAGTAACACAGATAAGATTGTGTGTTGTTTCAGGGTTTATAGTGGCATTTTTGAAGCTTTTAAACCCCCTTGGAATTCAGCTGCAGATAGTTTTTCCCTGGAAAATAGTAAAGTTGTCCCCAAACTTGAGGGTGGGGATGGGGGGGGTGCGAGTGAGAAAGCTTAGTAGTGATGCATTTTCAAACCTCCCGAGAAGTAGGAATGGGAGTCCTCCATCTGATTGCCTTGTTTGCTGATCCTTAACTGTTTACCTTGCGCATTCATCATCATGTTTATTCTGGTAGCAATCAAATGGGCCATGCCAATTAAAATGTTAATTGCTGGTAAAACACCAAACTACTGTGTTTTGAGAGACAGAGAGAACATGATAGTTATGTTATGTTCCATAGAGGCATTGTCTCATAGCCTGCCTGCTGCAGAGATCTATGAAGGTTATAGAAGAGATTATTTTTTCTTTAAAAAATTCTTTCTTATGGATTTCCTGAGGCTGTTTTACTTATGCACTGTGAAGTCACCAATTTCTTCCTTTTATTTGTTTTTGGGGAGGTCTGCTTGACCTTATTTTTTCATGTTTTGTTTCAAAACAGCGTTCTTTCTTAGATATTACTTTGTTTATACACTTTGCAAAAGGGAAAAAAACACATAATAGCATTCAAAATAAACATCTTTATACCCCGCATCTTGTTCTTTAAACTTTGTGTAGAATGACATAAATGGCTGAGTATTTAATCTTCTTTAAACACGACTTTTTCAATATGTTTGAGGTAGATATCTTGTAGTGCACAACCAGCAAATGTAGTTGTCTACTGGCTTTGTTCTGTATGAGATTGGAAAAACTCAGGAAACTACATTCTATAAGTTTACTGCTTTGAGAGTATTTTAAATGGACTTGTGTGCCTTGGATTTAAAGTAGAACTTGGGCAATTAATTAGATACCTTCCAGTTGCCTCTCAGGAAGTGTGCTATCATACTCAAAACCATGTAAAGATCCTTGGTTGAAAAGGCCCTTGTAAAGTAGTCTGATCCTGCCATTACATGCAGTTGGGCTGTGTGCAGTTGTGTCTCCACCCTCAGCTTAAAACTAGGAAGGCTTTTTGCCTCTGCTTTTGGTGATCAAAGGCTGTTGATGAATCTTGTTTTTTCAGATTGTTTATGGAAGGTCTCTTATCCTGCATCTTAAGTGTATTCTCAGTCAACTGACAGTATTTTGTTCTTGCTGCAGTGTGGCTTTTAATTCAAGTATCTCTTCATTCTCCTTGCTCATTACATGCCAACAGCAACTGTAGGAGACAATTACAATTATTTTTGTCATCTTTTTGTTAGATTAAAAACAGCAAGATCTTATATCTTTAATTAGCTCTCTTTCCTGGATCAATACAGTATTCCTTCCATGTTCCTAATTCACCTTGGGTGTCTTTCCCTATCTCTCTCTTATGAATCATGAACATTTTTTTGTAGTGTTCAAACTAAGACCTCACTGTAGTCTTCATCAACTTATTATCTTGTCCCTTGGGCTGATATATTTTTTAATATATTCTCAGATTATATTGTCATCCATCACCCCCGTATCTTGTTAGAAGTATTGACCAACAAATTCAGAATCAATTATGAGATACTTCTGAAGGTCATCCTCTTATCAAAACTATGTATACATATTAAATAACCATTCACTAGGGATTAAAACTGCCAGTAAACTTTAAAAATCCGTGAATCTTGTGGAGAATGCTACTTGCATAGTGAGATTGGCTTTTTTTCCTAATTGTTTCAATTTTGTAAATAATTCTTTAATGAGAAAGCACAGTGTTGATTTTTTCTTAAATTATAAAACAAGCTGCAGTTGAGTGAACTGACTGTTATCAGTATATCAATTAGAGGCATTGGGAAAGCACTCTCACATTTGTTGGTAAAAGAGAAAACCTCTGTTATGAATGGAGTGTTGCACTTATTTTGCAAGAGTTTATGTATTTTACACATAGAGGACAGTGAGTCAACAAGTGACATGGTAAATGCCACAATGGTTTAATAAGGCTCAGAGGTAGTGTACACTTGATTATTGACTGCATGGAAGACAGGGTTAGGTAAAACTATGAGAGACCCTCCTGTGGAGTTATGAGGTTCAGAAAGAACGTCTTTGCATGTTAAACTACCAGAGCAGAGTTCAGGTGCAACTGGATCCAGAGTTAGTTAACAGTTTACACCAATGATTATACATGCATAATCAGTCCCTTATATCCGTTTGCTAAGATTTCAAAGTTTCAGCATGTTTATTCCAAATTAATTTACTGAGCATCTGTCCTGAGGAGGATTCTTTCAACCTTGAGGAGTAACCTTGAGCAGGAAGATCCTGGCTTGCAGTTTCCTGCTCTGCAGGAGAGCTCAACAAGCCCTGGGCTGTCCACTATTTATGGAGTAAAATGACTGGCTTATTGTCATAGTTGCATACTGTCCATATTTTGGTTGGTCTATGTTCAGCTAGCCCTGAGGTGACTGTGTTAACTGCCTCCTCTTCATCCACTCTGAGCTGCATGCAGCCATCATGAGCATATGCAGCCATTTTGACTGCTACTGGTAGTTATCACCTGTGTAGGATTATGAGGGTATAGTCACATTGGGAGGGTGGGAAGCACACCTTCATAATGCCAATGAATTTTACAAGTTTTTGTTTCAAACTTAAAGTTGGGTCAGTTTACCATACTTTCATGAGTTTTAGTGAAAGTACTTTATGGGGTGCTATTACAATTGGCTTTCACTGTCTTGCACACTGAATACCTACCTTTCAGAATAGAAAGGTTAATCAGTGGCGAAAGGTAAGCTAGCAGGAAGCCCAATTAATGCTCAGTTCATTTTAATTAGAATTAGAATTACAAATTACAAATACAAATTAGAATTTAGCTTAGGAAAAGGAGGCTCAGGGGTGACCTTATTGCTGTCTATAACTACCTAAAAGGTGGTTATGGTCACGTGGGGGTGGGTCTTTTCTCCCTGGACACTGGAGACAGGACAAGGGGTCACAGTCTTAAGCTCCGTCGGGGGAGGTTTAGACTTGACATTAGGAAAAGGTTTTTTACTGAAAGAGTGATCAGATTTTGGAATGGGCTGCCCACAGACGTGGTTGGATCACTGTCTCTGGAGGTGTTTAAGGTTAGTCTGGATGAAGTGCTGAGTGGCATGATCTAGAAGTCAGATATCAGATATTTAGGGTTACTTGGTTGGTTTTAGGTTGGACTGGATGATCTTTAAGGTCTTTTCCAGCCTCATCATTACTGTGATACTGTGATACGCAAGTTGGAAGGAATGACTGAAGTAAATGGTTAGTTTTACCCTCAGCTGGGAAAGAGATGTAAAAAGAAAGTCAGGTAGCCGCCTTCCCCTCTCCCCACAGCATATATGAATTGAGTCTTTCCTGAATCATTCTGACAGCCAGCCATTTGAGTCTGGCCTATGACAATGTAGTTCAGCTTTGCAAATACTGTTGTATAGGCAATGGCAACAGTGAGTTTGTCTTTTTAAAGAATTTACTTACAGTAATGTTTGGGGGAGGTTTAGACTTGATATTAGGAAAAATTTTTTTACTGAAAGACTGATCAGATTTTGGAATAGGCTGCCCACGGAGGTGGTTGGGTCACCATCTCTGGAGGTGTTTAAGGTTAGGCTGGATGAAGTGCTGAGTGGCATGATCTAGATGCCAGATGTTTAGGGTTACTTGGTTGGTTTTAGGTTGGACTGGATGATCTTTAAGGTATTTTCCACCTTCATCATTATTGTCATACTGTGAAAAGGAAAAGAAAACCAGTAGCTGGGATGAGTTTTTGCTCTCTGAATCAGAGGATGTTTTAGATGTGATTCCCCTCTTCGTGTGCACATCTGTATGTGGGAATATCTTTCACAATTTTATTTTAGGTGATGAAAAAGAATAGAATCCTAGGGAAAATAAAATCTCATCTCTACAACGTAACTTGTGAAGAAGTTACATCTCAGTTTTACTGAGAAGTGTGTTTTAAAGAATAACTTTAAGAGTGTGTAGAGAAATTTAAAGAACATTAGAACTTACTAAAAAGCATGTGCTTTGTCTTCAAAGAGGATATTATCAGTTTCACGAAAAGCTAAACCCAGATGTTTTATTTATTGTGTTACCAGAACATTTTCTGAAAAGATCATCTTCCCTACCAGTGTTTACGCAAATTGGCTTGAGAGAAAGCTTAAAATGGCTAAAATTAAAAAGGCAAAAGACAGCTTCTTTGTGGTAAACAAAACCACAGTTACCATATTTCTTAGTTGTTGTTCAGTTCCCACCATCCCTGGGGCTAGCTAATTCTTCCATGCGCACAGTGAGTACAATTTTTAACTCTTACGAAGCAGTAGATAGCTCATTTCCCTTTCCTTTGGTTAGCATAAAAGGAGAGTCCCTCTGTAGGCTTGTAAGCTCCCTTTGGAAAAGCAGGATGGAGAGGGATAGCTCAGAACTTTCAGACAGCAGTAGAAACTGCAGAATGCTCTCCACAATGGGGAAAATACAACAGATAGGTCTTGAGTAAGAATTTTCACTTCCATATGTACTGAAACACCCAAGAAAAGCACATGGAATGTTGAAGATAAACAAGTTGATGTGCTCTAAGCAGTATTTCAATTTAACTTTGATTTAAGGTCTTGAGTATATCCAAACCTATTGGTTGGATACTGTTCAGATAAACTATTTTTAGTAGAAGGAACTTCAATGTTGCATTGAATGGCCTAAACTCTAGAATTTGTCACTTAGCAAAATCATTGCCTCATTGAAATGTTTCCTGACTGAAAAGCAGCTTTTCACTGGTGGAAAGGTCACAGGTGCTACCTGTAGGTGCCTTAATTAGGTAAGCTGCTTTTTATGTGTACCTTCAAGTTGCATTTACGAAGAGGAAAGCTTGGAGAAGAACATGTGCTTTAGGTAAATAATACTGTTTCTCAGACACCAGAGGAGTTCACAGTTGTATTTTGAGGAATTTTAATAGCTTGTTTGTATCTTAGCAAGTCACTCCCTAGTTCTGTGTTCAGTTGCTCTGTTAGATGTCTTGGCTTAAATATAAAGGAAATTGAATGTTAAAACTAGTCTGCTTTGCTTCAGCAGGGAGGGGAGGATTGAGCTTATGGCATATTTTTTTTTTAGGTTGAAAGCACAAAACCAGCAGGTTGCTAATTCAGTTGTGCTGCAAAAACACTTGAAAATGCATGGATTTTATAAGAGTTTTGACAATTTAATGATTGTTTCATTGATTTGTAATAGTCACAGCTTCTGTCACTAGGGTGATGCTCAGATCTGAGATGGAAGTTTTCAGCTGAAAGCTTTAACCAATCCCCTGGCTGTTGGATTAATGAGTATGTGTGTGTCTGTGAGAGATAACGTTTTTTGTTCTGAAATTATTGTGTTGGGGAAGCTCTGTATCCTTCTGCAACAGGCTTAGGCTCTCTAATGATTAAATAAAACAGTGTTAACCACTTAGGCCTTGACAAAACTCCACAGTTGCCATCTACAGGCCTTCAGGAAAAGCTAACTGAGCTGTCTTCTTTGGAGTTACTGTGTTCCACTTATGCCAGCAGACAGCTTTATTTGTAAACTTAGCATTTTGCAGGCCACAGCAAGTGGTAATCTGGGGGTAGTAATCTGGATGCTAATGGTACTTGTCAGAAGTTAGAATCATAGAATCATCAAGGATCAGAAGGAACCTTGAAAGATATTCTAGTCCAATTCCCTTGCCACAGCAGGACACCCCGAACAGGTCCAGGTGGGTTTAAAACATCTCCAGAAGAGGAGACTCCATAAATTCCCCAGGCAGCCCCCTCCAGCGCCCCTTCACCCTCCCTAAGAAGAAGTTATAGAAGAGTTGGAAGGAACCACAAGAGACCACAGGATCATCCAGTTCCAACCCCCCTGCCATGGGCAGGGACACCCTACCCTAGATCAGGCTGGCCAGAGCCTCATCCAGCCCGGCCTTAAACACCTCCAGGGACGGGGCCCCAACCACCTCCCTGGACAACCCATTCCAGGCTCTAACCACTCTCACAGTGAAGAACTTCCTCCTCACATCAAATCTAAATCTCCCCATCTCCAGCTTTGCTCCATTTCCCCCTAGTCCTGTTGCTACCTGAGATTCTAAAAAGCCCCTCCCCAGCATTTCTGTAGCCCCCTTCAGATACTGGAAGGCCACAATAAGGTCACCTCAGAGCCTCCTCTTCTCCAGACTGAACAGCCCCAACTCTCTCAGTCTGGCCTCATAGGAGAGGTGCTCCAGCCCTCTGATCAGCATGTCCACATCCATCTTGTAATAAGGGCTCCAGAACTGGATGCAGTACTCTGGGGTCTCACCAGAGTGGAGTAGAGGGGGGAATCACCTCCCTCGACCTGCTGGCCACACTTCTGATGCAGCCCAGGATCCGGTTTGCCTTCTGGGCCACAAATGCCCACTGCTGGCTCATGTTGAGCTTTTTGTCCACAAGCACCCCGAAGTCCCTCTCCGCAGGGCTATTCTCCAGCCAGTCACTGCCCAGCCTGTATCTGTGCTTAGTATTGCCNTCCATGTCACCGACAAACATGTTGAACAAGACTGGTCTCAGGACTGATCCCTGAGGGAGTCCGCTTGTCACTGGCCTCTACCTGGACATGGACCCATTGACAGCCACGCTTTGGGTGCAGCCATTGAGCCAGTTCTTTACACAGCTAGTGGTCCACCCATCAAACCTGTGTTCCACAAGCTTGGAGACCAGAATGTGGCACGGGACAGTATCAAAGGCTTTGCGCAGGTCCAGGTAAATGGCATCAGTTGCTTGGCCTTGATCCATTAATATTGTGACGTGTTCATAGAAGGCCACCAGGTTTGTCAGGCAGGATTTGCCCTTGGTGAAGCCATGCTGACCGCACCCAGTCATCTCTTTAACATTCTCCTGTCTCAGTAGTGCCTGCAGGAGGATCTGCTCCATGATCTTATCGGGCACAGAGGTGAGACTGACTGGCCTGTAGTTCCCTGTCTGCTCCTCTCTACCCTTTTGGAAAATAGCAGTTATGTTTCCCCTTTTCCGGTCAGTGAGGACTTCAGCAGACTGCCATGACTTTTGGAATATAATAGAGAGGGGTTTACCACCTCACCTGCCAGTTCTCTCAGTACCCATGGGTGCTATTTATTAATCCAGTTGACATTTAGGAAGAATTGCTAGAGCTCACCAAGTGATGCTAGCTCCTTGCTGAGGACTGTGCTATGAGTTAGAGCATTTAATTAGCAACCCACAGGCCCTTGGGGCACTAATAGACTTCAGTCTCCCAGGGTCCTGCCCCCGCCTGAGAACCAGTTTCAGCGCAGGCAGTGGCCATCAATCCTTGTTGGAGCTGTGTTACCAGCATGTCAGTCCCAGCTGCTGTGGGGTTGACCTGAATCCTTTTCCTGCTAACCGCTGGGCTATCTATGGGACCCGTTTCTCTTCCCATCCATGTACGGGCTGTGGTGAGGCTGCTCTCTAAGTAATTTCTTGACTGGTCCCTCTCAGTTGTAGCAAAACTGTAGCCACTTAGCACAGCTTTATGTCGAAAACAGGGACAAGGAACATCTTTAGTGATGGTGAATGTCCTTATTGGGGTTACTGCTGCAAAGCTACTGGGTTTGGCTGCTTTGGGCTGGCAAATATTGTATGGAGGAAGACCAGGGAGAGTGCTTGCCTGTGATACAATTTAATGCTGCTGCTGAGGGAGGTTGACTGTCCCTATGACAGAGATAGGATTCAAGAAGTATGTAAGTGAACTTAAATGCCTTTATGCTACTTTTACAGTAAACAATTTGTGTCTTTTTATCCCCATGGGCGACACTAGTGGTAAGAGCTCTCAGTGGTTTCATTGAATAAACTCTTGGCTGATGTTCCATATTGCTGGCCTCAAATGAAATTCTGTGCTCAGGTAAAATAAAGCTTAGAAGGCAGAACTACTCATTGTAGAGACCAGCTGTACTAGAAATAAATTTGCATTATCTTTTGCTACAGTTAGTAATGACTAACATGTTGAAGAAATGTGGTAATTTGATTCACTTATCACTCAGGTGCTTGTTGTATTTGTTAACAGGCTAAGAGAGATCTTTCATTCACAGTGCACGTCTCTTAATGCTTCTGTCTTTATTCTGTTTAGTTTTGTGGAAATTGCTAAGATTATAAAAATGTAATATTTGGTTTGAGCATTTTAATGGTGTGTAAAACTATGCTGTACTGCTTTCTTGGTTAAGATGGTATGGTGGGAAAACAGACATAAAGAGCAGGATCAGTAGTGTATTACTAGTACATCTAGTTTTTATTAGGTGCAAACTTCTTGGCAGGTGCATTTGGGTGAAATATTTTTTCTGGTATAAAGGAAGTGATAGGTTTTTTTGTTCTCATTGAATTAGCTTGAAAATTAGGGTGTCTTATATGATACACTCGTGAACTTGCTCTAAACTATATATATGTATAGCATGATCCTGATTGAACAGATTAGGGGGATAACGCAAAAAGCAAAACTTCTGAAGACTTGCTTGAAAAAAAGCAATCAGTCAGAGAAGAAACATTAAAAAATCTGCTGTATGTATCAAGCTGCTATGTTCCTATGTTGTTTAGTGTTATAATACGTTCAGATGGTTTTTTAGTTTTAGTGTGCTAGCGCTGTATGCTATAAAAAGATAATAGTCCTTTCTTGTTTTGCTACTATTTCTGAAGGCAGTTTCATAATGCCTATGAAGTTTTTTGTTATATGCTGTTTTGCATTGATAGCAAAGGACCAAGAAACCATTGAAAGCATTTCTATTAATAGTGACATAACTGATCATATAAACATTCCTGAAGTAAGTAAATCTTTTTTTTATTTGGATACTTGCTGTTATATAATATGTGGAAATATTTACACAGTAGTATATCTGAAGAAAATGCTGCTTGAAAAGGATGTTTTAAGATACAGTGGATATATCTGTGCTCTATTTTTAATTTATTTTTGCTGGGGAGCCTAAGTATACTCTATTCCTGTTGTGTACAGAGCCAGGTTAGGTGGCATGGGAACATTATCAAACCACCTCTTGTTCTCTTAACAGTGCCCAACCTATTTGCTTTTCTGCTGACTGTAAATAAAAACACTTCAAATAAGTGGTTCTCCTTGGTACAGAGAGTGTCGCTAAATTATACAGATACATTTTTTCCTTGCAAATGAGAAGGGAACTACAAACGAAGAATGTAGTGTTTTTTAGTGTTTTCTTCTGTTTTAGGGGATCATGGGGGTGGATTGATGCAGCCAAGTTTACAGCTAGCTGAATAGAAAGGGAGAAATGGATTTTATTTATTTTTGCCAAATGTTGTCAAAATCCATACAAGCTATTACAAAATTTGTTAGAAAAAGCTGAGAGAAAGAATGGGAGCATACCTTGTTTTTTTCTCATTATGATTTGTTTAGGAAGATTCTGTTTTCAGTGTGGTGGCAAAATTGCCCTTATATTTAATATAGTAATCTTGGGTTTTTTTTCCGTATTTCTTGTATGTGAGTAAGAGAAGATGATTGCTGTGCTTTTGGTGCTTGGTTGGATCTTTGAGAAGGCTCTTCTACAGCCTCCTCTGTGGGATGATCCTGCCTTACTCTGCCTGTACTGCTTCACATTCTTTGGGAGCCCAGACTCCAGACAAAAGAATTAATGAAGTACCACTTCATTAATAAGTTTTCACATAGTTTTCACAAACGTAAAATTGGGTTTGTGTATTTGGGTTCTTTAAGTCTAAAATAAAACAATTTAGCCTTTTTTGTGTGTGAAGTGTAGTCTCTGTCGCTGCTAACACTGCTGTATTTTCATTTTACTGCTTTTTGAGACAGAAAATTTGGAGTAATCACAGCTACTTAGTCCAGTCTATTCTATGTTTCTGGAGGCATACTCTTATGTGCCATGAATTCAAAGGCCACTTTAAGGCATGCTTGATGTTCCAGTGCTCCCAGTATGTTTTCCTGTCCTTGGCAGAAGAATTTTGCAGAGTTGTTTCTGCTGAAAAAACATTGTCTTCCCAAAAGCCATTAATCTCTTTTCTTTAAGAGTCTACCAACCTTCTGACTCAGTTTGTTCTTTAAGAGAATGTTCTTCATGTATTCTGTACTAATGTATAAAAATGTTGTTGTTGGAAATCATGTAATTTAGCATGACTGCATCAACTGCATCACCTTATGTTGTCACTTTTGATACCGGGGATCCAAACCCTGATGTGGTATTTCAGATACATGTTTCTGTAGTGCTAACTAACAGTGAATAACTACTGACTAGCTTAGTCTGTAGATATTCTTGGCCTGCCTTTCTGACAGGGTTAACTGCTGGAACATGTTTAGCTCATGTTCGGTTCATGTCTGCTCAGATCTCCAGCTTCAGTTCAGATGGTCCAAGGGATTAGCCTGTCTCAAATAAAAGCCTTCATGTTTGTCCTTGCTGAATTCCATGAAATACCTTGTGTGGGGAGGCAGAACGTGTTTGGAGGTGCATTGCAAAAGCTTCTTGGGTAAACGTAAGTAGCTTAGGTTTTTATTCCAGTTGTTTAGAATCTTTAGAATATTTGGAATAAGTCCAAAGGCTGTCCTGGTTTTCAAATGTTATGAATTGGAATAGAATATACAAATAAAGACATTTTCATATCCTAGTACACTTTATTAGTAAAACAGTGGAGGACAAGAAAATGCAATTTTGTGCATGCTTAGCATTCTAGCATGTTACCGTGTCATAGGATCACAGAAGGATAGAATGGTTTGTGTTGGAAGGCACCTTAAATACCATGTAGTCCAACCCCCTTGCTATGGGCAAGGACACCTTCCACTAGATCATCTCTGGATGGCAGCAGGACTTCTTGTGTATCAGCCACTCCTCCCAGTATTGTTTCATCAGCAAACTTGATGAGAGTACCTTTTGCCCCATCATCCAGTTAGTTAATGGAGATGCTGAAAATACTGGACCTGGTATTGGCCTCCAGCTCCTGCCTCAGCGTGGTAGAAGCTGAGGTGATGGTCTTCTTAGCCTTCATGTTGACTCTGCTGCCTCATCACTCTGAAATTTCGTTGCTTTTTTTGACTTTCTACATTACAGAATGGAGTTAGTTATTTGCATGGTTGGAGAAAAAAATCTGGGCAAGGGCAGAAAATGAAGCACAAGTAAAAATTGTGAAGGGTTGGGTGAATATACTTACGGAAAAGGAGGACTTTAAAGTTGGAGTAGTGCTGCAGAAGATCCTATATATGAGTAGGAAGTGTCTGAAGAATTGTGAAAACTTTAGGTAGTCCATTTCAATTGATCTGTCCTTGGAGAAAGAAAAGAGCTTGAATTTGGCAAAGGGCTAGAGGCATCTTTCCTCCTGCTTATGGCAGGAAACAAGAGCAGGCTGAGAATTCCATATGAAAAAAAGTAATCTCTACTGTCAAAAGAGAGAGAAAAGAGACTTGATACATATCCCAGCTCCACTGGTCATTTAGTGTTTAGGAATGGAAAAAAACAGCTGGTGAATTAATCACATAATTGTAATCATCTCTGCACTGGCTGATAGGAAGGAGCAAAAAAATAAACTCTCTGATACACAGAATCATAGAATTACTTCAGTTAAAAGATCTTTAAGATCATTGAGTACCCCTATTAACCAAACTCTGCCAAGCCCACCACTAAGCCATTTCCCTAAGCTCCATATCTATACCACTTTTAAACACATCCCAGGTATAACAATTTAGCCACCTCACTGGGCATTCTTTCCCAGTGCTTAATGACCCTTTTGATAAAGTAATTTTCCCTAATGTCTAACTAAATGTCCCCTGGCACAACTTTGAGGCCATTTCCTCTTTTCCTATCACTTGTTACTTGTGAGAAGAGACCTACACCCACCTCTCTACAACCTCCTTTTGGGTAGTTATAAATGGTAATAATACGTCCCATCAGCTGCTCCTAATAAACCTTGTTTGCCAACCTTGTTGCCCATATTTGGACCCACTTCAGCACCTCAGTGTCTTCTTCAGTAGCTCTTCTAACCTTATCCCTCTGCTGCTTGGACTAGTTTTCTGTATTCCTTTCAGGTTACCTGTCCTTGCTTCCACCCTTTAAAGGTTTCCTTTTTGTGTTTTAGTTTCTCCTTGCTGTCCTTCTGGCACTTTTGCCTGACTCTGTGGGCATGTGTCCCTTCTGAGCTTGGAGGAAGTGGTCTTCAAATATTAACCAGCTTGTTTTTGCCCCTCTTCACCCCAAGCTTTTATACCCATGGTACTCTAACAAGCAGATTCCTGAAGAGGCCAGTCTCCTGAAGTCCAGGTCAGTCCTTAGTGGCTGGAATGCAATCTAGATTGATGTGTTTCTATAGCAAAGCAGAGGTGTATTGGTAGTTTACCCATGGGCGTACAATCTCTTAAAAGCAGCCACCTGTACTAACAGTAAATACATTTTAATGGGTTTGGGTCTTCCTTACATTTTATGTCAATTATTTCTGTAGGTATTGCCAGATGTCTGAAGTGGTTGAACAGAACCTTAGGAGTTGAAACAGTGGTGAGTACATGAAATTAAAATTTTTTATTATCTGATGTTTTCACATGCTGAATGAGTCTGAAGTTTTACTGCTATTTGAGGGATGGAAGATGCTCACTAGGCTTTGCCTTTTGAATATCTTCTTGGCACCAAGTTCCTGTTCTGAGGATTTATCTGACTTTTCTAATCAGATTTTTAAGAAGGCAAAGAGGAGGTAGTCTCAGTGACTACTTTTGGTGAGTGATACTTCCTTCCCACCATTACATTGACTTAGAAAACATTACTCAGAGTATTTTAAGTAGAATAGTTCAATCAATACTTGTTGAGCAGTAACATGATTTCTGATGGAGCTGGGTCTGTTTAGCCTGGAAAAAAGGAGGCTCAGGGGTGACCTTATCACTGTCTGTAACTATCTAGAAGGTGGTTATAGTCAGGTGGGGGTCAGTCTTTTCTCCCTGGACACCGGAGACAGGATAAGGGGTCATAGGCTTAAGCTCCATCGGGGGAGGTTTAGACTTGACATTAGGAAAAGGTTTTTTACTGAAAGAATGATCATATTTTGGAATGGACTGCCCATGGAAGTGGTCAGGTTGCCATCTCTGGAGGTGTTCAAGGTTAGTCTGGATGAAGTGCTGAGTGGCATGATCTAGATGTCAGATTTAAGTTTACTTGGTTGATTTTAGGTTGGACTGGGTGATCTTTAAGGTCTTTTCCAGCCACATCATTACTGTGATACTGTAACATACGCTGTACCTGTTAATATCAGTGAATGATGCCTGAAAGAAAACTCGCCAGAATCACACCTATGTATACATTAAGCAGTTATAGAGTCAGTTATTTTAGATTGCATGGAAATCTAAAATAAGTTAATAATTTCCCACAAGTAGAATTTTTTGTTTTATTAAACCCCCAGACTTTGTTGGTGATTCTTAACTACCCCTCTGCAAACTGGAATGTCTTTTGTAAAGGTAGAGTCATTCTACCCTTGTACTGAAGAACTTCCTAAGATCTAGTCTAAACCTACTTTCCCTCAGTTTGAAACCATTTCCTCTTGTCCTACTGCTAGATACCCTTGTGGAACTTCAGCCTTCCTGTTAGGTACTAGAAGGCTGCTAAAAATTCCCCCTGGAGTCTTCTTGTCTCTAAGCTGAACAACCCTAGCTCCCTCAGCCTATCTTCATAGCAAAGGTTCTCCATCCCTTGGATCATCTTACATATAACTTGGATAACTTACATATGTGACACAAGTGTACCACAGTACTAAACAGATGTGTTAACCCAGCAGACACCACCCCAGTGCATGAATTACGTGTTTCCACAAAAAGCTGAAACTATTTAAACAAAGCACTGGAGCAGGCTGCCTAGAAAGATTGTGGATACAGATATACAAAACCCACCTGGGTATTTTTCTGTACAGTTTTCTCTAGGTGATCCTACTCTAGCAAGTCGTGAGACTACATTATATTCATAGACCTCTTGAAACTCCTAACAATCTGTGATTATGTGGTTGTAAATTTGCTTTGTAAGAGTTCAATGGACAATTCTGGTTTGAATCTCTTTCCATCTGAGGTCTGATGATACTGTGTGGCTGGTGTTCAGAGGTTGTTTGTCCCAAACATTCTGAAAATAAAAACTGTCCTGCTTTGCAGCCAAATATCCTGGGTTTTAAGGGAAATCCAAAAAAAAAAGTGTTTTTTAATGTAAATCTAGAACTTGCTTATGACTGCTGCTTGTTGATTACTCAAGTGTGTTTAAAAGCAGTCTTATAAACAGCTCATGTGAAGCAACTTCACTTTTTTACTGACATTTAATTGCATGACTTAAAACTGAAATAATTTCCTTGTTTATAGAGAGCTGATACTTGTTATTTTGTGATTAATGTGGTGGCTGTGTTGGTGGGATGCTCTGATATAAGGCTGTGACTCACCAGAGAATCAGAAGAAGTGCTTGAGAGCCACTGAAATACAGTTAAAATACTACTTGCTTAGGAATGAAGTGTTTACGAGTTTTGTTGAACAGAGAAAAAGCTGAAGCACCAGCTTTTGCTAAACTGGAACCTTGCTTTTGTTACAGATTATAGTGAGATTCAATTCAAACTTCAACAGCAGTTGCTAGGACTGACAGATGAAGAGTGAAATGCAGGGTTTGGCATCGGTACATAGTTTAAGTCATTCCACTGAATAACAAATATAGGTATTGTATCTTTCAAGGTAGATGTTGTTTAGGAAGCTGCTAGTTAGGAATTAAAGAGACTTCTTACTAATTTAAAATTGCTAACGGGCTGTTAACAGTTGTTACAGATAATATGACTAATGTTTTGGTAGTGTGCCTCAAACCAGTTAAGAAGGAGTCTTGTAATGCCTGGCAAAATGACAAAAGTGCTAGCATATGCATTAGGAACTTGAACAATGACCTGAGCAGCAGCAGGTGGGAAGCTAATGTTGAGGCAAAGCATAAAAAACTTTTAAAATTTTAAAAATTGCATAGTCAGTAAGATTCGGTCGGTGCAGATATAATATGTTGAAAGAAAATTGAAAGGATAACTATTTCTTTATAACAAAATATGAAGTAGTACAGTTTCTCTCCAGATGTGCAGAAGTGTACAGCAAAGGCCTGCTTATCTTGGGGAAAGCATTTAAAATAGATAAACACATAACTCCATGAAAATATTTACTTCACTTGCAATAACAAAACTAATGAAATTGTAACTAAAATAAAGAAACTAACAACTGAGATAAAAATTTAAAGCATAAAGTTGCCTTCAGAAAAGTTTTGACATTTTGCTTACTCTTTCCTCTTTTTTTTTTTTTTCTCCAGAGTTTCGTTTAATTGTAAGAGCATTAACATCTTGCCTGACTTATATGCAGCAGGTTTAGTATTTTTGATACACTTTGATATATAAGTGAAGTTATTGGACCACAGACTTTTGGCATCCCAGCTACTAAACTGTTGTAACCAATATTCTTCTGTGTTAGATGAAAATAAATATTTTAACCAGACAGCCAGGTTCTTCTTCAGGTAATACTTACCTAGTTTTCTTGCACACGGATCTAGCTGGCACTGGAGGTTGGAGTTTGGTCTTCTGGCTTTGGAAACAACTGAGAGAAATGAAGGTGTATGAAAGAAGGAAGCAGAACACCTCCCTTATGGGGAAAGGCTAAGGTAGCTGGGTCTCTTGAGCTTGGAGAAGAGGAGGCTGAGGGGTGACCTCATTAATGTCTATAAATATGTGAGGGGTGGGTGTCAGGAGAATGGAGCCAGGCTCTTCTCAAGGTCATCTAGTGATAGGAAAAGGAGCAATGGGTGCAAGCTGGAACATAGGACATTCCATATAAATACCAGAAGGAACTTCTTCCCAGTGAGGGTAACAGAGCATTGGAACAGGCTGTCAAGGGGGTTTGAAGTCTTCTTCTCTGGAGACATTCAAGACCTGCCTGGATGTGTTCCTATGTGACTTGGTCTAGGTGGTTCTGCTGTGGCAGGGGGATTGGACTAGATGATCTTTCGTGATCCATTCCAATCCCTAATGATTCTATGATTCTAAATTAAAAAAAATAATATCTTTGTGTCAGGATAACCTGCGGTGAAAGGAAGGGCATGGTTCATTCAAGGTCTTCAGCTGTCATCTGTGCTGAACTGTCTCATAACAGTGCTTTGTGACTTCAGAAACTATGATCTAGATTTTGATGAAGTAAAAATAGGAATTGATAATAGTTGGAGGAGACTAAAAGGAGGTTCCTGTGTAATAATCCCATACAGTTCACAGCAGAATATAGATAGGGGCAGTGAGTTGATATTTGAGGCTTGTGTTTGATTTGGGATTGATGGCTTTGTATTTGTCACTACAGTATTTGTACTGTGTACGTAACAGCACAGAGACAGGATGGGCTTTTTTACCTGTAGAAGCCAAGACAGAGCTATGGCCAGTGTTGCTGGGTTTACTTGTTTTTGTTAACAACCAGAGTATAAAGTAAGTTACATAGTTTTACTGCTTCTCCTGTATGAGCAATGTCTTTTCTGTATCTCAGATTTGGGCTTTTTATTTTTTTATTTCTATTTGTTTACTCCGTCTTTGAAGAACTTTACATCACTAATCCAAAATTACACCTCACTTGCATTTAATAGGACAAATATAACTCAAGGGTTTTTCTCTTTCTTTGCTTTTGAGTATTGTACTAGGAGACAAGGTCAAGCCACCCAGTTATGACAATGCTATGGTTTGGAGTTCTTTCATTGGGAAGGCACTGGGAACTTTCATTTGCTGTAAATGAACCACACTGAACTGATAATTTGCTTATGGAGCAACAAATATAATGGCTAGTTTTAATTTTGTTATTTCTGGAACCTAATGCGCTTCTCAAGATGAGGATGCCATACCACAACCAGTGAGTAAATATCAATTGCAGCCACAGGAAGGCATGTGGCAGAGTGGATAGAGCTGCCTGTCCTTCTTCTTGCATTTGATTTCTGCCTCTGTTATTAACCTGCTAAGTAATACTAAGAAAGTCAATTCACTCCTTACTCTTTTTATCTGTTTAGATGGCAAGGCATTTTGTTGAGGTATTATACTTCAGAGCATCTCACTGTGCTCCAGTGCCTGTGGAATCGTTTAGCTGCTATAGTATTGCTGCTTTTATTTGCAGAGTTTTTCTTATGCTGTGGCATAAACTCTCAGGGACTGACTGTGTGACATGGAATCCTTAAGACAGTTGAATATTCATTCTGCAAGTATAAGGCTAGTCATACTATTCACTGCCTGTTTTGCATCTTGTCTGGGGCAGCCTCGGGCTGATACCAAAAGGGGCAGTACTGCTTCAGCCAGTTCTGTATCTCACAGCATCCCACAACTCCAAAGTCAGTTCAAGGTAAGCAGCTAATGCAGTAGAAAATGCTAGCTGTCTGGGAAGGGAAAACTACATCAGATAACTGGGTTGGCCTGGCTTGCCCTGTGACTAAGAAATTGCTAGGTGTAATATAAGGAACAAAGAAGGAATAAACAGATGGAATTAGGTGGAGAGAGTAGCATTGTTTCTTTCAGCAACAGGTAATAAATATACCATATGAGACATAGCATGAAAATCTAGGCTGATTAAGACCTGAATTTTACAACTAGATTTTGAAAATAGCAGAAGAATGGCTCTCTGATGTTAGTTGCTGCTATACATATTCTTTACCAGAAGTACTTTTTTGTAATAGAATTTGATTGTTTTTTTCTGGAGCAGCAGTTGTCTTTGTGATGTGCATTACAATTTCAAGGCATTTTTCTAACTTCTAAATATAACTTTGATTTTATTTAATTTAAATCATAGTCCACTTAATTGTGAAAATTGAGCTGACAGAAGTTGCTCTTGGTGCGGTATATTCTACAGACCCTGTATTAATAATTTGCTCTTTAAACTTTGTCAAAAATCTTCATTCTTCTTTGAAAATTACTTCTGTAATTGGAGTTGACTTTGAAGGTCATGTTTTACGTGCTGCTCTTTCTCTTAAAAAAGTGTATACTCTGGATTAGACTGCTTTCTTTTATCTTACTTTCTTTGCCTCATAGAATAAGATCTTTTATTGAAGGACCTGTCTTATCTTTCCAATTCACTCTTAAGTGTCCATGAAATAAGTGGTGAGTAGGACAGGGCAAGGAAAATGGAAAAGTTAAAATTAATTTTGAATGACTAACATTAATCTAGGAGCTTTTACACACAGCCCACACATGCTTGCAAGGACCGAATATTTCCTGTTGATCACATTCATGGCTGAGGTCATTGAGTAAATTAGGCTAAAGCAAGGAGAACTGTTCAAAACTCAAAGCATGTCTCTGAGAACACTGTGGCCCAAGGGGTACCCCATCTCTGAGGCCATCTGTATGACTGGCCTAGCCAAAGATGTTGTTGAAATTTCACATCTGTTATTTCTTACTGCCCACTTTTCTGGCAACAGCCAGTCTTCATTTTTTCCATTATAGGCAGCTGTTGGAACTAAAAAGAGATTGAGCTGATTTTCAGATGTGCTAAATAGACTGTGTTACCTTTTTTCTCCCCCACTTTTTTTCTCACACAGGGAGCTATGCACTCTAGATGTGTCTGAAATCAAACAGATGTGTTAGCCTGTGCATGCAAATAATTTCTTCAAATGGGGCCATCATGAAGTCCAGGAAAAGAGGCACTTGTGAAAAATTCCTATCGTTAAAAGAAGAAAGCTATATAGATTGAGGTACAATTGTCCAGAATCTTCAATATTATCGTTGAAGCCTGCTTTGTGCCCTGGCTGTGATTACCTTTTGCAGTACACAGAGCTCCGTGGTGAAGCCAAATAATTTATGTTCAAATATAATTGAATTGCTTGAAGTAAATAGTGGTTTTTTTAATTGCATGAGGCTGACTTAGACTCTTTCTCTGTGTTGCATATATGACTTCTCTTTTATCCTTCTGGCCCTTTCTAGCTTAAGCTTTTGGTGCTTTTCACAATATCACAGTAGTGATGAGATCATCCAGTCCAACCTAAAACCAACCAAGTAAACCTAACATCTGACATCTAGATCATGCCACTCAGCACTTCATCCAGACTAACCTTGAACACCTTCAGATTACATTCCAAAAGTATTAAGAGGAGGGAAGAATTGGAGGGACTGGATGCCCAAGAAAGTTGACTAACCTTCAGGGACCACCTCTTCCAAGCTTAGGAGCATGGCAGCCCAACAAGAAGAGAGTTAGGTAAAAAGGCCAGGAGGCCTGCATGGATGAGCAAGAAACCTCTGGACAAACTCAGACATAACGAAGCCTACAGAGGGTGGAAGCAAGGGCATGTAGTCTGAGAGAAATATAGAGGTATTGTCCACACAGTCAGGGATAGAATTAGGGAAGCTAAAGCTTGGATAGAATTAAATCTGGCCAGGGACATCAAGGGCAAGAAAAGCTTCTGTAGGTATATTGGAGAAAAAAGAAAAAACAAGGGTAAGTGTGGGTCTGAAGCGCTAAGAACTGAGGTTTTTACATGGATGTAATGTTTTGCCTGTGAGAAGCAAGTGTTTTAAATGGCAAGAGGTATTTTTCTTCAGGAAGGAAATTGTTGAAGCAGCAGCCACTATGGTCACGAGTTTTGTAATGAAATACGTAAACTCGTCCTTAAAATATGCAGAGTTCAATAGTGAACTGTGGTTTCTGCTTATGGCTGTGCTCCTTGGGCTGTGTTACAGCCTTGTCAAAAGAGGACTCTTCTGTAGAAGGAAGTATGCGATCTGTTAAGCCAGGATATGGAGAAGGCTGAGGTTCTCCATGATTTTTTCCCTGCTGTCGTCACCAAAAAGCATTCAAGCTATGGCACTCAAATCACAGAATTCAAAGGCTGGGCCTAGGAGAAAGAAACACCACCTGTGGTAGGGAAATATCAGGTTTGTGACCTTATTAAGAGCCTGAAGATTCACAGGTCCATGTGACCTGATGGGATTCACCCAAGAAACTAGTAGATGAAATTGCTAGACCATTATAGATCAGATCTGAGCAATCATGGCAGTCCAGTGAAGTTCTTGCTGGCGGGAAGACTGGGAAAACATAACCTTCATTTTAAAAAAGGGTAAAAAAAATAACCCAGAGAACTACAGGTCAGTCAGTATCACCTCTGTGCCTGGCAAGATCATGGAGCAGATCCTCCTGGAAACTATACTGAGGCACATGGAAAATAAGAAGGTGATTGCTGACAGCTTACAAGACTTCACTAAAAGCAGATTATGCCTGACAAATCTGTTGGACTTCTATAACAGGGTTACAGCAGTGGCTGAAGGTGGAGGCTGAAGGTAGAACAACCAGTGTCATCTCCCTGGACTTGTGCAAGGCATTTGACACTGTGCTACACACAGTTGGAGACAAAGAGTTGTGATGTCCAAGTGGCAATCAGTTATGAGTGGTATTCCTGAGAGGTCTGTTTTGCTTCTGCTGCTGTTTAATATAAGCAAGTATGCTGACAACACCAAGCTGTGTGGCCTGCTGGATAAGCTGTAGGGAAGGGAGGCCTTCCAGTGGGCCCTGGACAGTCAAATACTCTTTTAATAATTTTACCTGCTGGAGCATCACATAGATTTACATGTTGCGATCAACTTTATAGTGCTGACTGAGTTTGATTCAGAGAATTATGAAGTAGATTTAGGATATGTTTGAAGTGTTTTGCAGTCATCGGAGAAAAGAAATTTAAATAATGGAATTGAAGCTGACATTATGAAATGCAGTAATAGGGATCCAATATTGTGATGGTCTAATATTGAAGATTAAGCATCCAGAAAGAGTTAAAAAATAGGGCTAAAAGAGTTGGGGCTGTTCAGCCTGGAGAGGAGAAGGCTCCATGGAGAGCTTATAGTGGTCTTCCAATGCCTAAACAAAGTCTAGAGGAAAGACGGAGAGGAACTATCTACAAGGATGAGTAGAGACAGGTTATGGGGCAATGGTTTTAAACTAGAGCAGGGTAGATTTAGATTGGATGTTAGAAAACAGTTCTTTACAGTGTGGATGGTGAAACACTGGAATATGTTGATTCAAGAGGTGGTAGAAGTTCCACCCCTGGAGGCGTTAAAGGTCGGGCTTGTTGGGGCTCTCAGTGTCCCTGTTCACTGCATTGCGGTCAGGCTAGATGGCCTTTAAATGTACCTTCTAACCCAATACTTTCTGGGATTCTATGACTCAGTATTTTTATTTAGGATGCATAAGTCTTTTTCAGTGATACCCTGGAAAAGATGAAAGTTTTCTGCATTCGCTTAGAAGTACCAAAGCCTTAACTTGCCTGTTAGAAACATTTGTCCTGTGGAAGTTCACTTTGTGGAATTTCACCAAGGTTGGTATAGGTTAAGAAGAGCATCAATAACAAAGAAACAGTTACAACAATAAAGGCCTTCTGGTATTTATATGGACCCTTCTATGTCCCAGCTTGCACCCATTGGCCCTTGTCGTATCACCAGATGACCTTGAGAAGAGCCTGGCTCCATCCTCCTGGCACCCACCCCTCACATATATATAGACATGAACGAGGTCACCCCTGAGCCGCCTTCTTCAAGCTGAAGAGACCCA
>VZRI01011897.1:1375-43160 GCA_013397515.1 Upupa epops
TCCCCATGACTTAGAAAAGATGACGGAGAGTGGCTTAGCAGTGACTTTTGCTGTCTCCCTTAGCACGTGCAGGGACATTCCATTAGGACTCATGGATTTACGTACATCCAGTTTGCTCAACACATCCCTAACCCTGACCTCATCAACCAATGTAGGCTTCTCTCTTGCCTCAACTTCCTCTGGAACCTCAGCAGTCTGGGCTTTGATATCAAGCCAGCTACCAGAAGTATAGACGGCAAAGAAGGTGTTCAGTATATCTGCTTTCTCTGTATCCTCTGTCTTCAGGGCAACCACATCATTCAGCAGGGGTCCCAGATTGCCTCTAGGTTTAGTTTTACCTGCAATGTATATGAAGAAGCCTTTTTTGTTACCCTTGACTTCTCTTGCAAGGTTGACTTCCAAGGAGGCCTTGGCTTTCCTAGTTGCATCCCTAAAAAAACTACAGCAGGGGAAGTTACTGGTCAGAGTTGTTATTGGTGGTGCAAGGTTGAGTTAGGGACCTGTGACCAATGATGTCCTCCAGCGGTCAGTACTCATTCTGGTGTTGTTCAACATATTAATCAGTGACCTGGATGACGGGACAGAATTGCAAGTTTATGATACAAAGCCATGATCAGTGGGTCACACAGTAGAGGGATTGTTGGGCAAAGAGGAACCTAGTGAGTTTCAGCAGGAGCAAGTGTAGGGTCCTGCACCTGGTGAGGAACAACCTCATGCATCAGTATAGCTTAGGAGAAGGTCTGTTGGAGGGTAGCATTGAAGAGTACATCTTGGAGTACTGGCAGATTGCAAGCTGACAGTGTGTCCTTGCTGCAAAGAAGGTAAATGGTATTCTGGGGGTGCATTAAGTGTGTGCCCAGGATGCATAGAAAGGGCATCCACCCCTCACTACTATGCCCTAGTGAGGCCACATATGGATACAGTTTTGGGCTCCTCACTTCAAGAGAGTCAAAGAACTACTAGAGAGAGGCCATTGAAAGGCAGTGAAGATGATTTGGAGCCTGTTAGGAGGAAGGGGTTGAGAGAGCTGGGAAAGTTCAGCTTTGAGTGTAACAAGATCTGATAAACACCCATAAATCTCTGAACAGTGGCTGTAGTGAGAAGAAACCAGACTGTTTTCAGTTGTGCCTAGTGACAGGACAAGGAGTAACGGGCACAAGCTGGAACACAAGAAGTTTCATTTAGAAATAAGGACAATCTTCTTTAAAGTCATGAAGTGCTGGAACAGCCTGTCCAGAGTGGCTGTGGAGATACCCTAACCTCGCCTGGATGCAGCCCTGTGCGATGTGCTCAGGGGTCTGGTTTAGCGAGCTTGCTGGAGGTCTCTTCCAACTCTGACGGTCCTGTGATGTGGCGCTTTAACCTGCAACACCCCATTCCCTCGCGGAACCACCGCTTGATGCCCATCGCGAGAGGGACAGCCGCGGGACTCCCGAAGCGGAGCCGAGCCCCACCCCGCGCGCGGCACGTGGCGTTCCCCCTTTAACGGGGCGGGGCGTTGCGCGCTGAGGTCAGCGGCGCCGTCACAAAAGGAAGTGGCAGCCGCGGCAACGGAGAGGGCCCGAGGGGTAGTGGCGGAGCCGGGACCGCGACGGGGAGCANGGCGGCGGTGGGGGCCGCGCCGCGCCGCGCCATGGCCCAGCAGCAGATGAGCAGCTCGCAGAAGGCGCTGATGCTGGAGCTGAAGTCGCTACAGGAGGAGCCAGTGGAGGGTTTCCGCATCACCCTGGTCGACGAGTCCGACCTCTACAATTGGGAGGTGGCTATCTTCGGGCCCCCAAACACTCTCTATGAGGGCGGATACTTCAAGGTACGGCCTGTGCCCGCCACTGCACCCGCGGCCTGCGCACACGGACCCGCCGAGCCTCTCTTTGTGGGGCTTGGAGAGTCCCGGAGGGGCCGCGGGAAAGGGTCGGGGCCTGCTGGAGGCGATGGGGAGAGACTTGGTGCCGTGTGGGGCTGGGTCGGGGCCTGCGGGGCCTCCTCGCTCCCCGCGCTGCGATGTGCTCCTGGGGATAGGGGCCGCACCGCAGCCAGCTCCGTGCTCTTGTTTTCTCTTTTTAGCCCCAAAGAAAGGCAGGTGCCTCGTAATGAGGTGCCAGACTAGGTTGTCCCTTGACGCTGGGCTCTGTGTGTGGGTCTGAAAGCAGGGGGCTTCCCGACCATCTCTTTGGTTGTGTAGGAGGGTCCAGTGACTAACTCGGGATCAACGCAGTGTTCTCAAAACTTAACAGATTTCAGGACTATTTTCATGGTCTCTGCCATTTCCCTTTTCTTTCTTGCCAAACTTTTGGAAGGCAGGCTTCAAAGAATTACAGCAAATTGGTGAAGGCAGATAAATGCTTATAGTTCCTCTCTTGGCCTCCCAGTTATTCCAAAAAAACTTTGTGGTTATTATTGCCCCTCTTGTAAGTACAGTAAGCAAGAAACCTGGCACAGCTCTCCCAGAAAGGAGCAGACTGAAATTCTCAAAACAGCTGGAGGTGAAGGAGGAATTATAGGTTTTTCTTAAAAGAAGCAACTGAAAGGCCTTGGTGCCTGCAGATAGGTAGCAGTGGGTGCTTGAGTCTGCTTGTCTCCAGCAAAACATGGTCTCCATTCAGCTTGCTTCTGCTAGAAGTTAACTGTTTTAGTAGTTGTTCCTGAGCTTCCTGTTTCATACCCTTTGGCTTCTGTCAATTGAAAAAAGTTCTGTATGATCTCTTTGCTTGGCTAACCTGCATCTTTGCTGCTTCTTGGCTTCTCTAGGTCAAAGTTTAAGAGCTTTGTTCAACAAAACCAAAATAACCTGTAGCTTGGGGAATAATACATTTAAGTCATGTTTAGTTTGGCCTCATTGTTTTGAAGGAAGGGAAGACTTTGGCACAAGGGTTGGCTTTTGTAATGAGTTGGCTGGCTTACTCATGTAGGTGTGATAGGTGTATTCTTAGACTCACCTTCATTATTACTTATTCAGGAAGTTGCTCTAGCCTTTGGTTGGTAACTGGGTCATTCTTAAATCCCAATAGTTTGATGGCCTCTTCCTGCACTTAGGTTACTCATCTATTTTCAAAAGTCGCAATGGATTGGAATACTCTTTTGTGTTTGGGGAGCTCTCTAGTCTGCATATTTGCAGTTCTTCTGGAAGGAAGCTGAAGAAGCCTGTGAAATAACCTAGGTCTTTTAGGAAAAGTTGAGTGTTGCCTTACTCCTTCGTATTAGGGATGTGCTATTTGTTGTCCTTGAACTGTTGTGCCTTTTTTTATATACTTCTGGCTGATGCAGTGAAGCTTATTTTGAGAGTAGGAGACTAAGGTCTCATGATCCCTTCACCACTCCACACAGAAGGATTCTTCATATGAAGTCTTTTATATGTTCTTTTGCTCTCATATTTCCATCTAGAAAAGATCTGTGTGTGGTGGATTTTTGTTTTGAATAGTGTTTGATCTTTGTGCTGCCTAACTTCTGAGCCACTGAAGAAGTGTTCTTGTGGCACTTGCACTAACTGTAGGTAGGAAAGAGTCCTGAACATCCTGGGGATTGTTCTTGGCTTGCATTGTATTGAACCTTCCTGGAAACCTATAGATAAGTTTGACTTGGCTTGCTGAATTGTTTGGAGATAAGATTAATAACGGTATTTGGTGGGGTATTTTTGTAGTATATGCAAAATGAGCACTAGTTTAGATCAGCATCTGGTTCATTTTTCAGATTTCTTGGCTTGTTGAAATACTTAGCTTCATCTTCTTTTATGTTTTAAGTTTCCTAAGATGTGGTTAGAAATCCTGCAATTACAGGATATAACTCTTTTTTTCAACTTTATGGCAATGAGAATTTGATCATTTTCTTTTAACTTAAGGTAAGGTTTGTAGGTAAGAACTGGAGGGAAAGCTTGAAGGCTTCTTGTGTAAATATTTTGAGGAAAATAAATTTTTAATATGACCTTAATAAAAAGGGGTTAGCAGTGGTTGACTTGTGCTCATGGGCCTGGTAGCATCAGCTTTTGGTATCTTGCTTGATCTCAGAGAAATATGACCTTCCTTTCTGGGTTGTTGAACTAGCTGAATAAACTGAAATGAGGGAAGTCTTCTCCTTGCACCTCCATGACAGGAGCTACTGCTGTTAAAAGCTGGTTCCACATTTCAGCAGATTCTGTTTTCAGTTGCTAATTGCGTAGTGCTAGCATTTGATAAATTGAAGCAGAAAACAAGGCCTCTGAATGTTTAAATGGTAGGTTATCAATACTTCAGTGCTGGCTACAGTGAAGTCAAGAACTTCTCAAGAATCCTAGCACAGCAACTAATATTTTATTGACTAATGCAGCCTGCTTGAATGTGCTGAACTACTATGTAGTTTCAGACAGGACCTCCTAGCTAGTTGGAAAGGGCAGGAGCCTTTGAGAATAACTACTGTGTGAAAAACAGCTTGTATGAGCAAGGGATAGGAGCAGTCATGGGCCACAAGCTCTACTATGAGATTGGCTGAAGGTATGCATCTGCAGTGGAGGTTATATCAACCTATCATACCTTGTCATACTGAATAGCTGCATAATGCTTTGAGCAACCTTTTGCTTAAATTTGAGGTTACTACCCTTAAGGAAGGAATTGAACTGTTGTTACTTGCACTGGTTACCTCTTACTCGTTGTAGGCAGGATAAATGTAGGTCAGAGTGGTCTTTTGTAGAGGTCCAGTGATAAGAGCAAATGTTTGTCCCTAAGCTGCTGTCAGCAAGAAATTGCCGGTTTGACTGGCAATTCAGAAGAATCAGCTGTATTAGGCTGTAAGTATTTAACTGCAGGAGGTGAGCTTGATTTTTTTGGCCCTTGACTCATTCACAGTTTAAGGATGAAATGTGAGTGGTAGAATTTGTGTGTTTAAGATGCTGACTTGCTCACAGTTGATTCAGTTACTAAGTATTTTTGAGTGACAAAGAAGATTTTTTTAATATATTTTTCTCAATGAAATGCATCATGGCCAGGTCATAGGCAGTGCCAGTTGCTTGTTTCTCAGGTCATCCAGGAAGGATGTGGTGTAATATATCCCCACTGGGCTATGTGGTAGTTTTTAATTGCTTTGGAAACTATGGGAATGTGTTTTTCTGCCTTCACAGACAGTGCGTGAATAGTAAAGAATTGGCTTGTGCTGGAATTTACAGGACTACGTATGAGCAGTTCATCAAAGCTACCTTTATGCAATGGGCATCTTGGTTCAACTGAGAGGATTCTTCACTATGTGTCAGAACTTCCTCTTCTTTAGTTCTGGAAGCTGATATTTAAAGGATGACCACACACAACTTTGGTTATTGGTGATGATAGGTGCTAGTTGAGGTGGATTACAGTGGCTGAGAGTTGTGCACAGTAGAACCTTCACTGTCTCAGATGACCCTAGATCAGTCTCTGCTGTGAAGTCCAGTGACTTATTTTGATGCCTTCAGAACCTGGAGTTTGATAAACCTCTGCCCAACATTGGTGAAAAAATGTTTTCAGGATGCCTGCAGAAGATCAAGAAGTGGCTTCTGATAGGTTACTCAAAGACCTGCATTTCTGGTGCAATTGTACATTAGTATCATAGCTTTTGATTGCCTTTTTAAAAAGGGAATTCTTGACATTTCTACAGTTTAATGGTATTCTTGTGCTGAGAGCCATCCTTTCAGGGAAGGTGAAGGAGGCATTTAATACTAATAGAAACTTCACTATTAAGCTTGCATTGCTGCCCAGAAGCGTGGTTTGACCAAGTACACTGTGTCAAGAAGTATATTTGATATAGAGCAAAAATCAATATGAAAAGCTCCTTGAAAAGTACTTTAGGCTAGGTAAGTGAAAATGAATACACTTTAAAAAGGAAATGAGAAAAATTAACTGCATTGTTAGGGTTGCGATTTGATTGTTCTTAAGGCATCAAGTGTAACCCTCCTGCTGAAGCAGAATAGTGAAAACCATAACCAACTCAAAGCCTTAATCATACTACAGAAAAAGTCATCCAGACAGGTCTTAAACATCTTCATTGTACTGGACTCCACAACCTTCCTGGGCACTCTGTTCTAATATTTAATAACCCTTATTGAAGTTTTTCTTCATATTGAGGTGAAACTTGCTGTGTTTGAGTTTACATCCATTACCCCTTGTCCTGTCTGACACAGCAGAAAAGACAGTATTTCTTCTTGACAGACAGCCTTCATGTATTTATGGACAGTAATTTCAAGTAATCTGGGGGCTAAATACCACAGCATTGCTTTCCTTGTTTTTTGTAACTCATTAACCATATACTGAATTGTTAGATCTCATGTTTTTCCAAGTGATTTGATTTCAAAACAGTTTCCAATATATGACTTTTTTCAGAGTAGGAAACTGATAGATAACTTAGAGATAACTGATGACATGAATATGCACCATCTTTAAAAGTTTATTATTGTAGGGTACTTCCTAGAAAGCTTTAAAATTTAGCAAGTAGAAGTTTCTGAAGTGTTTAGAATTATGTAGGTGGAGAAAGTTTATGTCCACAGAAATATTCTTGGTGCCAAGGAATAAAATGTGTAGTACCTGTAGCACAGAAGCTCCCTCATTGCAAGGTGCTACAGTGTTTCTCTCTGTGTACTTGTATTTTTCTTGCCTTTAGGTATCTTTGATGCTAATATGGAGAGGTTAGATGCAGTAAAGGGATAGAGAATTGTGAGTGAACAGAACCTGGAGTTTCTTGTTCTGGGTCTGAAGAGATCCCATTAAAAGCAGTTTATGTCCAAAGAAGATCTGCCAAGCTGTTTGCAGGCAGGGAGACAAACTTCTTATGTTGGCTCACTGATAGTAAGCACATTTATGATCTCTGACTCTCAGTCTGGGGTATACCTGACTCATCCTTGCTCTGCTTTTGTGTATCATTTTCTGTGTTGTTACCTCTGTAGGTACCCCAGACAACTCTGACTCTATAAACTGTTCTGAACAACAGTCTATCCTCAGGAGGAAATGGGCAAGGTAATGGTCATAGCCAGCTCCCAGTTCTTTCCCTAGGGCTCCTCTAATACAGGTAGGATTCTGAGAAGTACAGATAGCAATTTTTTGTTTTGATACTGTCTGGAAATATAATATCATGGGCAGTTACATCCTGCAGGAGGAGAGCTGCACTAGACCCACTTCTGCCATTAGAGTAAAAATGGAAAGTTTTCCATTTGGCGAGATTGAGCACTCTCAGTTTACATAATTTTTTGATTCTATTACTATTTTCAGGAGTTTGCATGGAATGATCCTTGGGTAAGTCATGGTACAGCATGACTTTTTTTCTATATATTCTAATAGAAACAGAGAAAGAGCAAGTCTAAGCAAAAGTCTTTCTGTATATTATCTCTTAGGTAGTAATTCTAAACATCGGGTGCTGTTGCTTCTAGAAGCACACACACTGCAAAAAGCTGAGAAGAATCTTCAGCTGAAAAGTAAAATCACTGAATAGAGAATTTATTCTATTCTGTCTGAAACCAGGAGAGTAATGGTACAAAGAACTGTGCTGCTTGAAATTTTTGCCTGCCTGTTCTGGAGGTGACAGACAAAAGCTTGTACATGGCCTCAGATCTGGTTCATGTTCTAGAAGGTGGTGGAAGTTTTTTTGACTCTGTACTGGTGGAAAGTTATTAAATTTTTGTTGCATAGATTGTGAATACTTGATTATCGTAGTGATGTTATTCCAGTGTGTGAGTATGGGACCTTTAACTTCTCAAAAGTTCAAATATGCTTCTGCCTTGCTGTTTCTGAAGTCCTGCTTAAGCTCTTTGCTGTTTCACACAGCAAAATATTCACCCTGAGTGTGTGCCCATTTTTGCAAGTGGAACACATGAAACAGGAAAAAAAACGATGCTTGCAGGAACTTGATTTCTAACCTTTAACATGCAGTTTGGCAGTGTGGTTTATAGGTGTTGTCAGGTGTTGATACTAATCAATATTATGGTCTACACTGGAGATGTTTTGTTGAATTTAAGTGTAACTGAGTTAAAGTTGGAAATATAGCAGTTGCAGATGGACTGCAGTGTGGATGGAGTAGAAGTACTGCAGGAGGATCTCACAGTTGTTAATGTAGTCTTGTTTGTATATGATCAGATTTGTGTATACATGTATGCACAAAATTATCTTGCTGTTTCCAGAGTGCTACTTCAGTTTTAGAACCGTGGTATTATGTCTTGCATTGTGAGTTAGATGAGTTGCAGTTAATCTTACAAAGCTTTTTGCAACTGACTGAGAATGGCTCATGTCACTAGGCCAGGTTAATAACAATAATGTTGGTACTGTGTACCTTTTCTTAAGGCATCAGTAGCCAAGAGGCTACTACTACCTTTCTCTGAGGCACTGGTACATGATTGATTGCCCAGCTTTGTGATATCTTTGTGAAATATCTAAAATGTATGAATATGTCCCCAAAGTGGCTTACAAATAGGAGGGAAAATGATAAAGTTACAGAATTATCTTGCTCGACTTTGAAGCGGTGTAAGTGGAAGTCTTCCTAGATGTTCGGGTTTTTTAAATTTAAGCTATTGCCTAGAGAGCAAGGGGGATGTAAAAGGAATGTTTAAAGTGTGTGACACTTGTAGCTATCACAGTATTAGTGATTTAATGTGCAAAAGTCTGCCTGACAGGCAGGCTACTCTTACTCCTTGAGGTGTTAGTGCTAAAATCATTTCATGGTGTGTTGTTCCCACTAGTAATTCAGAAATTCAGGGAAAGGGCTTTTGCTTGGAAGACGAAACTTGAATAGCTATAGGAATACTCTTGCAATAGCTGTGTGATTCTTCCCCAAGTTGTGTAACATAGTTAGAACATATTTTGAAAGTGTTTCATTGTTCATTGTAGTAAAATATATGAACAGGTGAAGATGCAAATCCCCTTTGTCAAGTTATTGAAACAATGTAAGGACCAGAGTTCAGCTTGTGCCACCTATATTAATTCAAGTGCAACAGATGTGTATTCACTGTGCAAAAATTACTCTTTAATCCATGGACTTCCAGAAAACTTCTTGCTGTCAGACCTAGGCAAAGGCTGAAATAATACAGTTTTTGCAGCATCCTCTTTACCTTCCTCAGAATAAAAGCTGTGCAGTGCTTTGGCTTCTGTGAAGACACACTTCTTCTTGGTAAAAAAATTGCTTGTATATGACTCTAATTCATGGATGTAAGCTACACTGATGTGCAAGTCTTTGCTTATCTTGGCTAGAGTAACTGTCTCTAAAAGCATTCACTTTTAGAATGGCTTCTTGTAGTGTATGGAACAAAACTGGACTTCCTCCTGGCACTTCCAATAACTTCTTTTGCATAATAATAACTGTCAGCTCCTAGTAGCTGAATGCCTTTCAGTAGTGTATTAAGCAGTGTAAGTTATCTAAATCTCTGCTTGCTTGTCATTCCTGTTGTAATGAAATGCCTACAGTCCAGTGTTTCAGGTGGAGGTTTGTGACACTTCTAAGTTAACTCAGAAAGAAAAGGCCTTTTCTATTCTTAGTGTTATTGTCACTTTAGTGGGGGCTCTGCATAACTGTTTTTTTCCTGTTGTGGCCATGTTACTTAAAATACTAAGCAAAAAAGGCATCAAAGCTCAACTCTTGTTGAAAACTTTAGTGTTAAAATCAAATGGATGATGGTAACAGTTTTTACTGTATAATTCTGTAAGGAATTTTAGGAAGCATATCCTCATGGAAAGGGTGATTAGGTACTGGATTGGACTGACCAGGAAGGTGGTGGAATCCCCATTTCTGGAGATCTTTAAGAAAAGATTGGATGTGGTACTTGTTATCATGGTCTAGCTGATGTTAGGTCATAGGTTAGACTGGATGATCTTAGAGGTCTTTTCCAGCCTTAATAATACTGTGATTCTGTGACTGTTGAATGGCTCTCTCTTGAGACAGCCCCACAGTTGTGTTAAAACAGTCCTCTGTAGAGGACCTGTTGTCACTTGTAGGCATTTTACATTGCGGTATATCACCATTGGGGCATATAAAAATGAGCATTTTGAGACCAACATATGGAATTGTTTCAATTTCTCAGTGTCTGCCAGAAAACTGAAAGCTGCTGTACTTCAAAAGTTTACTTACATGCTTTCTGTGAAATTTAACTGTGTGGATTTTTTTCTTCTGGTACTAGTCTTCCATTTGTGTGGAAGAAACTTGGCAGCCTCTGGCCTGAAATGCAACAACAGCAGTGCAGGGGGAAACTGGATTGGTTGGATAGACTTCACTGGGACTGTGAACATTTGGGCTCTTGCATTTGGAAGCCAGCTGGATTCATTTTGAAAATCTGTTAATACTGAACTTTGTTTTGACCCTTGGAGGTTTATGGGTAGGCTCTTCAGGAGCTAAAGACCAGCCTTGGCATGGTCATTGTGGCATGTCACTGTGGAGATTGTTTTTAAATAGCAATAATAGAGTTCATGCTCTAGAACCTGTGTCACTCATGGCTATTACCCAGTTGGAAACAGACTGTAGTTGTATTGGCTCCTACTAAAGAGGGTAAGAAGACCCCTGGCCTTGACTGCTTTCTTCTGGATGTATGGATTAAGTCTGGCATCTAGTGCTGTTATGGATGATAATCTGATTTCACTGATTTGAAGCAGCCTGCTTAATGTTCAACTTGGGCAAATCAATGTTAATTTGCAAGCTATTCCTATATTTACTATTTAGTTGATCACTTTGATTCATATCTCTGAGTTCCTGTGTTTTGGACTCTTCAACTGGGGACCATATTTTGTAAGGAGCAATTAAGTATGCTGGCAATCAACAAAGACTCTGGAAAACTATGCTGCTTAATGGTAAGGTCCATAGAGACCTCAGCTAGGCTGGTTGCTGTAGGGTGCCCACCATAGTTAAGGAGCTACCTGCTGTGAGTTCTAGGTATGTAGCCAAGTGATGAGGTCAGTTTGAAGTAACCCAAATAATAGCATTCCTGTTCCCAGACCTCATGACATGTTGCGTAAGCAGTCTTTGGCAGGTGCACCATACTTAGTATCTTGCCTACTGACCATGTGGGTAGTGTCACATACTGTGAGGTCATGTCTGTGCAGTGACAGGCCTGAAGGAAGGTTCTGGTATGCCTGGACACAAAAGACCTGTTGTTGTGATGCTATCGGGTGTCAGCATCCAAATACATCTGCCTTGAAGTATTTAGGAATGCAAACCCACTTCAGGTGACTTCCTCTTCCTTCATCTGTCTTTCTATACTGGACTGCATGTACTTTGGTACATTACTGAGAGCTGACATAAGGTCTTCTGGTGTCAGTCTTGTTATGTTTCATCTTCCTCTCTTCAGTCATCAACTTTGAAGCACCTATTTCCAAGAAAACAGTGAAGTATTTTTGTCCTTCCTGCTTATAACTGATGCTTCTAAAATACCTTTAGTTACTACTATTAAATCAAAAGTAAACTTGCTGGTGGTGCTAGGGAGAATCTTTGAGTTACACTTCAGTAAACTAGCAAAGCTCTAGTTGAGAGATAGAGGGCAGAAAAGTCTGGGAAGAAGATTCCCTATTCCTGGAAGGGATTTGAGGTTTTTCTAGATTACTTGAGACATAACTTAGGCAACTGTAGTAATGGAGAAACACTAAAGATGACAAAGTTAGTGGTTGGTGTGATGAATTTGATTCTTTATTTGCAGATTAAGTAAATCATGTCAACTTGACCTAAGAGGGTTATAGGAAATTGGCTGCTTCCTGGAAATGTTTGTCTGTTACTAGATACTTTCATGGCAGACCAAACATTGTCCGCCAGGTAGCAGGCAGCAAGCTATCTTTGGTATGTGTTCAGTTGAGCTGTCTTTGGTAAAACGTTGTGTCACATTCACTGTTGGGCCCTTTGTGTGGGTAAAGCATGGCTCTTGTTGAGAATAGTCTGCAGATGCTACACAAATAGGATGAGAGAGCCAATGAGATAATGTTGTTCTGGATCTGTTGGTGAATGTGATAGGTGCTTATCTGAAGGCCAGAGGGCTAGGATTGGAAGAAGGCAGAAGTATAAGTGCTTTGTACTGCTTTGACAGTGAAGTAGGGCCAAAATGTTCTTTGACAACAATGAGAGGCAGTATGATTTAGTGAACAGAACAGGGACTAGAAGTCTTCAATCAGTAATGGGTTCATATTCATGATCCTAGAAAAAACATTTTTATGTGAAAAGGATGTCTTATAATAGCATGGTTGACTAAATCTGTAAGTAGACAACATTTTGCTTTTTATTGATAGCACATGGGGGAAACTTTCCTCTAAAACAAATTCAGCTTGTCTGTTTACAAGTACAGTATTTAAATTTAGAATAGCTGAAGAAATTGTCAGTTGTCAAAAGTGGATAGCTTTCAGGTTGCTTAAGCACAAATGCAATGACTTTTGGAATAAGAATTCCTGCTTATTCCCAGTTTTTTAAAATAAAAATAAAAACCTGAGCCATTTCTTCAAGCATCCTGTGTAGATCCTAATGTACTGACAATTCACACTCCTCCTGCATGGACTTTGTCTATAAGGCAGCTGCAGCAAATATCTATGAGCAAAAAATAAAGCTGTGGTTGTGTAACTTAACCTGGAGGAGGAGGGGGGACATTCCTGGTGTAGAAGAGAAAGCCATTAAGTCAAGGCCTGGATATGTAGGCTTGGTGGGAGAGATATTTGTGAAGCCTGCATAGCATAGAATTTTCAGACTAGTATATTGGGGAGGATCTCGGCAGACTTCTAATTGGAGGAGGTGGCAAAGCTATGTCTTGGCTACCTCACTGTTCAGAATGTTAGAGGAACTTGCATTGATTTCAGAGCTATACAGCTGCTTTTTACCCCCCACTCTGGTATTTGGTTTCAAGTGTAGAAGAATGAAGTAGCTTGCAACCATATGGCAAGGCCAGGGAACAAACCTGGTGTGGCCTTTGTGGAGCTGGCACTTTCACTGGGCAAGATTTGGTTCCGTTAAGGCAAGGTTTAAAGTATATTGTTGACATGCCTCTGGGTTCTGTGGTGCTTGTGACCCAAAGTGACAGGCAGTGCCACAACACTGAGCTTAAAACACATGGGCAGAAAGCCAAATTCTACACTTAGCATGCACTTAAAATAGAAAACTACACCACAACTGACCTACAGGTACCTTTCCTTTTACAAGCAAAGCTGGTGTTCCTAATTGCCAAAGGCAGAGAGCTTTGATTATAAGTGCATTGATAAATGCTGTTGTGTAGTATTTAGTTGCTGAAGTAACATTTGTTTGCAGCATAGTGTAATTCCAATGTAGAGTTTGAGTTTCAGGCAGAAAGTGGTTGTCTTGCTTGAATTTTGTTATCTTGTATTAATAGAGTGAAAGAAATACTCAGGGTTTTTGCCAGTGTCACTGTGCAGACCACCAAGGTTTGCAATATAAAACTGAGATAAATTAATAGTGTTTAGGTATGTCTGCAGTGCAGCAATGGCACATTCAACCTGTCTCAAGTGCAGCAGTGGTTTGATAGCAATAGCATGATACTTAACACCGGTTGTGAATTGACTCAGCTTATGAGCTGGTTTTGTAGCCCATGCTTAATCCTATGTCACCATGGTTAGTGTTACTGTTGTCCGTGCTAATGGATGCAAAGGTAGTGCAGTTGCAGCAGTATATCTGTAAGTCACAGCAGTGAGGCCTATGAAGACAAACTATGGAAGCTGCTCTCATATGGCTTCAAATACTTATGTCACAAAGATGCTGGTGGCAGTAGAACTTAAACCAGGCTTAACTGTTGACTTATTTTAAACAATGTAAATTCTGATCAAAGCTCTTGTGACTGAAGTTGTGATACCTTCTTTTTTGGGTCTAATATGGATGAATTGGGGAAAGGAAAGTTCTCTGCAGAGTCTTATTACCCTGTTGGAAAACTCCTAGAACCTGTATTTTCTGGTGACTTGCAGACTGTATTATCATCCTGTCAGTTGCAGAGCTCAGTGGAACTGGTCACCAGGTTTTGTGACTAGTTGTAGAAGAGTTTGATAACACAAGCCTAAATCACCACATGCATATAACTGTGGGGTTTATACACTTGCTAAATTCTTTGTGGAAGGTGTGATCTTTTTTTTAAAACACATAATTGTGCATTTCAAGGCTTAACTGAGTTTAGGTAGTATGAGAAATACTGAGTCATTCTCTGCTGCCCTTGGTAACAGAAAACAACTCACTGGTGACTCCTCCTATTTTATTGAAAATGACTGCATAAGCATACATTAACCTGGCTTGAATGTGTACCTCTCTGGTTGCATCTACCCTTTCATAGCCTTAGTCTTGGTGGCTTGAATTCTGAGAGGGCAATTAAAACTACTGTGTTTATGAAAGACACTGGAGTTTCTTGGGGCAGAAGATCTCAAAGACTACTAAAAAAATCCTTTTTAAAAAGAAAGATTTCAAAATTACTGTTTTTTGGCAGCTGATTTTGTAGAAGTAATGGTGAATGAAAGGAAAGCCAAAGATAGATGAGCTGAGTGCTGGTGTTGATGAAGTGGTTGTCTTGGCAACCACAGTCACTTAAATATCTCTAGGAAAATAGCAAATGTTAAAATTGAGAAATGGTGGTGGGTTGACAGAGGATCCAGGAGCATTGACGCAGCTTGAGGTTTATACAAGGCATTGATTTGACTACTGTAAGAAATTGATGTTCTCGGTGGTGTGCATTGCAACCCTGATAGTGTGTCTGGCTGCCCTCTAACTGCATGAAATAAGATCCTTGGGGAGAAGCACTAATGTCCCATGGTATATTAATGCTCCCGAAAGTGGCTCATGTGAATGATTTAAATTGAACTACTGCTGGAGTGTTTCATTTTGTAACCCCAGTGTTCATTGTAATAACATGTGTTGCAGCAAAACCCAGTGCAAAATGAACTGGGCACACAAGCAGATGTAAATTGAGAATTACATTCTGTGTTGAAGCTAAGTTGCAGAAGCTGAGCTTCTGAGTGTCAGGGATTGGTTTAGGTCCTTATGGTGAGAATCAGGCACCTTACTATGTGTATTCTTATTTTATATGATGCTTTCTAACTCTGTACATAAAACTGGACCATTTTACTCTTACTTTTCCTTATGGAGCATTTAACTCTCTCACATTGGCACAAAAATAAAACCCCGGAGAAAGCTTGACAGAATAAAACAAATGGAGTATGAGCCAATTGTTTCCTGCTGCCACAAGCATATTTGTAACTGCCGACTATGACAGGTATTTCTACAGGCACTGAATCTTAAGCAGAACACCAGGTGCTTGAAGTTACAGAAGACTAAGTGTATGCTTTGAGCCTGTCATCTAATAGCTGGTTTCTGAGCTTCTCTTCGGTTGTGACTTGTGAAAAGTAATAGTGAAAAGCTTTGTTCAAGTGGAAGTAGAAAGCTCATAAGGTATTTGTTGCTGTAAAGGGCAGTGAGTGGTGAAAACTGGTGCTAGAACCAATGTTCTACCACCTCTTCCCTAGAAAAAAGTCCTGCCTTTTAGAGAAACGGTCAATGTTACTGTTTTACTTGCATGTTGAAAGCTACCTGGCTCTATTGGTAGTGGTCAGGACACTAGGCAGATTTAGCTGTTTGCAGCTCCAGTTTGACACTATGGCTATTTCAATCAAAGCTTTGATCATTTGTCCAGCCATTTTTGTTTAGCCACATTTTTAGCATAGGCAAAATGTCTTCTGACTTTCTCTACTAGCAGTGTAAGTCAGTATTACAGTTAATAGCTGATTGGACTTCTGAAGTTGTGCCAAATTAGATTGCCTTGGTGAGTGACATCAACTTTTGCAGTTCTGGAGTGCTGAAGTGAAAAATTGCTGTTCCTTGTGTGATGCAGGTAACTAGTGGCAAAAATACCTGTTTAGGTTTTAGCCATTTCTGGCTTATAAGCTTTTAACCTGTCTCATCTCCCCATGACCTTTCTAGGTGGTGTTATGCTGAAAGTGCTAATACCGGTTGCAGGATTTCAGATTTCTTAAGGCTCTGAAACTTCATCTGATACTAATCAACAGATGAAGGTTCACAAATCACTTCTGGAAGTAGGGTGGTACTGCTCTACTTTCCAAAATACTTCCTGTTAAGGGCAAAGAATATTTATTTGAAGCAAGGGAGGATAGGATGAAACCAGGGTCTTATGGTATAACCTTTGAGCTCTGTACTAACAGCAGTCTTATCTGCTGTGTATATGTTGTTTTTATCTACTTTGATTGTTTTAATAGCTAAAAGTCCCAAAAAGGCCTGATTCAATCAAAGCCACCTTCTAGTTAAGACAAAGATTGATGTAAGGAACTTTATGAACTCAGCACATCAGTAGTCTGGGGTTTTCTGAAGAGAGGATATGGTAGCTGACACTCCAGCTAGAGACAACTTGATAATTAGAACTCCTTTGTCTGAATCCCTTTGTCACTTCTTGGGGCTAAAGGCAAATTAAGCTATTTAATGTAGATGTAAGGAAGGTAGGATGTTGACATTACTTATTTCTGCACTTCTCATTAATCTAACAGATACTTGGGCCAAAAGCTTAAAGTTATGATGTTAAAACAGTTAAATTCTAGTACAATGAGTAGTACATTGGCAAACAGTCTTCTGAATGGTGGAGGATCTCAAATCACTGGTTGATCTGTTGTAATGCAGGACAAGGCAAGCCTGTGAGAGACTTTTTGGGGTTTCTCTCTAGTTTTCATGTAGTAGCTGGCTACCAAAATCAGAGAATTGCTTACCTGTGTGCTTTACTCTGGTGGTCTGTGTGGGTTTGTGCATTTTTTTTTTTTGTGGTGAGGGTGAGTTGCATCAACTTTTTTGACTGACGTGTTTCAACCCTAGTTTAATATTCTACAAACATTTGTGAACATGAATCAGACAAAGTTTGGCCTTAATTGTTTTTGAGGATGAATGTAATAAACTAGCTAGAGAAGCTTAGGCCTAATGTTGTTAGAGTTTGTTTTGATTTTTAGTGTTTTTAAGCTGAATCTCAATGAGATTTAGCTAACAGTTGCTCGAACAATCAGTGTGGTTTCTACTGCTCTATGCTGAGCAAAACAACCAGAAAGAACAAGTTATCTGCGATATAGTGGCTTACTCATGCTGCAAGGCTTGGTTCCTTTAATCCTTTCATAAACTGTTTTATCCTAGCTAATGTAATCGTGTGTTCTTATTACCCATATAATACCTAATCCCTTTTGATTTCTGCTAAACTGTTGACCTTAATGTTGTTTAGCAATAATTAGCAAAATACAGGTGGTTTGTGTATTGCTTAACTCTTGATCAAAACTGTTGAAATCTTGTTTCTGCTGACCTGTTAAGCTTTTGTGTTGGCAATGCTTCCAGTGCTGACTGGTGAATAGGAACTTCCCTGGAATGGCTGCCAGCCCTGGCAGTCACAGAACTACAGAATCACACAAGTTGGAAAAGATCTTTTAAGATCATCCTGTCTGACCATTAACACAACACTTTAGTCTTTGACTATGTCATCTCTGTCATATGTTTGTCTTAAGAACTCTTGTCTTGTGTTCCTCCTTGACATGACAGGCTTTTAAGAATGCTTGATATCTTCATGCCTAAACTTTGGAATGCTTCATAGGAAACTTGTACTCTTGCAAAGAAAGTAAACCATCTGCGACCCTTCTATGCAAATTTGTGAATTGCATTACTCAATTCCATCCTGCTACTTTAAGTTTAACCATCATCTTTTTACATGGCTATGATAAAGGAGGAGTGGTAGCTGGTGTTCTGATGTTTTGAATGTCAGATCTGGGGGTTGTCTAGCTTTGGTAGCATACTGAAAATCACTTAATGATTTTGAGTCCTTTTCTTCTATTTTCAGATACATTTGTTCTAGACAAGTGTGCTTGTTCAAGGTCAAAGTTCTACTTAAAGTTAAGGAACAATACATTCTTCTCAAATAGTCCCTGTCATGCTTTTGTTGCAGTATTTTTATCCCATATGAACTTGCCTTGTAACTCTATCACAGTTTTAGGGCAATCTGTGCTAAGTAGGGTAAAGAAACAAAATTGTGCAGAGGTGCCTGGAGTGTCAAAACCTTCAGGAGAGATGAGTGATACTAAGGGGCACTCCACTTATTTTAAGTGCCTGACTTTGTGGTGGGACTTGAAGGGGTTCCGTGCCTTCCTCAGGACTCTAGTTTGTGGGGAAAAAAACATTGTGTCTTTCAGCCAAAAGTACTGTTCAGTTTTGCCTTACTGCTTGGAGATGGAATCGGCTCCTGCTTTTTGTGAAAAGTCTAAGGTCCTGTCATCTGTTTTGGAGGGTAATGTAGTGGGGAATCTTTCCTTCCCTTTTTAAAACTTCTGCCTTGTTGTTGGCTTCTTAACTTCATAGTAAGTCTGTGCTCAGCTGGAAGGAGAGATTGCTCCTGTATATCAGCTGTCTTTCCAGTGTGAAATACTTGTAATCCTGAGAGCTTTTTCCAAGCCATGTGCTTCCAGCAGTCAGGCTCCTTTTTGTTTTCTGCTTAGGTTTTCACATTCTTGTCTGGGCAGTGTCCTGATGCCAAGAGTAAAGCTGTGCTTAATGCCCCTTAGGATAGGGCATCAGCCCAGAATGTAGAGTTAAAATGCCATTGGGGCAAATGCCCCAGTGCCAGCTGACTGAAGTGTTTTTGAGGTATCAGGACAATCATCTGAAAAATATGAATGTTAAAAGTGGTCATGTCCAGGATTTCAGGCTTTGAACCACTCTTGTAAGCATACCTGTATGTAGGCTTCAGTTCAGCATTGCCTTCACAGGGTTGATTGTTCAGGATTTGTAAAGGCATTTCATTCCTTGCCAATTTTGGGCTGCTTACCAAGCACTACTGACAGGAAAGTGAGGAGAACTATGTGTCGACCAGGAGTTTCCTAGGCTAGGTGCCTAGTCAACCACCAGCTCCTGAATGCACCTTGTAAGTACGATGCTTGACATAGTCAGCCATGTAATGCTTATTGTGTCACTCATGTTCTAGCAGTGTCCAGAAAGAACAAGGGGCAAGCTCTTTGTAAGTACCTATTAATCTCCTCTGAAGAGTGCAGGATCCTTCTTTCCTGTCTAAACTTCTGTTACCTTTTTGGAGGATGTGTATGTTAGAAACAGGGTAAGTCTCAACCAGTTCCTGTTCTGTGCTCAGTGCCTAGCCATGTATTTATGGGAGAAGATCAGTTTAACAGGAAGATTACTTTAAAATTCATCCTTTATAAAGATTTTTACATTGGTTAATTATTTTCCAATTCTTTTGGTTTTTCCAGTTGAATTTTCTCATTGGTTTGCTGTTGTCAGTTCTCTCTTGGATGAAGCTGTGATTTTTTTTTTTTAAAGATATCCTTTCACACTGGAAGTCACTCTGGTGACCTATGATGATATGTACAAGAATGTCAGATCAGTCAGTGTTTAATTTGACAATTAAAAATGCTGCTGTTGTGGCTTTTTGTGTTAAACTACTGAACTATAAAGATAATGAACTAGTGATGCAGACTTCCATTATCATTAATCTGATATTGTGCTAGCTGTGTTTTAAAGCTAACTGTTCACAGTGAAAGCAAATGAGATGTGTTACCTTTAGGTATAATTAGATGTACTGTCTTGTTTGTTTAGGAGATTAGAGCAGAAACATGGAAAAACCCCTATGATATAGGCTGCAATGCCCAGTGCAGAAGTGATTGTGTGATGAATGGGAGCTCTGCAGCACAGACATCTTGTCACACAGTGTGGGTTACCCTGCTTTGGATTTGCTGAGGAGTTGTTTTTTCCCCTGCCTTTTAATTGTGATAGCTGCAGCCAGTAAAATGGCCCCATGTGAAACATGAAATCTAATGTCCATGGAATTAGTACCCTAAAAAGTTGGGCAGCGTTGCAGCAAATATGAAGGAGCTGATGCTGCCTATGTCCTTGCCTGGATACTCATGAGCAATCTTTCCCAGAGATCAGTCCTCAGTCTTCCCTCTGAAGAAGATAAGACTATAAACCTGAAATACTATCCTATTTGCTGTTAGTATGGGCTGTGAACAGCCACTGTGTTCAACCCTTGTATTTCTACTGGCTTTAGATCTTAGGAAAAAAAAACAACATGACTCTGAGCAACACTAAACAGTGGTTAATTACGTGGTTGTCTTCAAGATCCATGTGTTTCAAAACTAGTAAGCTATAAAATGCACTGCTATCTTTGCTGCAAAACCAGTGCATTTGTTTCTATCCTGAAACAACCTATAACCTTCTGAAAGGAGGAAAGAACTTTCTTACAAAACTAAAATTTACTGAAGTATTTTTGGTTGATGGTTGTAGAATCATATAACAAAACCATGGAAGGTTTGGAATTTCAAATAAACCCTCAGGTCAGCTAGTCAAGCTGCCCTGCAACTAAATCAGGTTGCTCAGAGCCCAGATCAGCCAGACTTCAAGTGTCTCCATGAATGGGACTTCCACCACCTCTCTGGGGAACTTTTCAGGGTTTTACCACCCTTCTTGAAAAACGTGTCGTCTTGTATCCAGACTAAATCTACCCTTCATTAATTTTAAATAACCATTCCTTGTCCTGTTGAAGTATGCCCTGCTAAAAAGTTTGTCTCCATCTTTTTTTATAGGCCTACTTAAGTACTGAAAGGCTGCAATTGAGTGTTTCCAGAGCCTTATCTTCTCTAGGCTAAACAAGCCCAACTCTTACCCTGTCCTCATATCAGAGGTTCCCAACCCCTGATCATCATAATGGCCATCCTCTGGGCCTGCTTCAGCAGATTCTGCTGAGGACTCTAGAGCTGGATGCAGCATTCCAGATGTATGCTCAACAGAATGGAATAGAGAGGTAGGATCACCTCCCTTAGCTTGCTGTCCATGCTGCTTTTGATGGATACAACTGGCTTTGTGGGTTGTGAGTATTGTTGGCTCATGTCTGGCTTTTTGTTCACTGGTAACCCCATAAGTCCTCCTTCTCAGGTCTGCTCTTGATCCCTTCATCCTGTATTGGTACTGAGGATTGCCCCCACCCAGGCTCAGTACCTTGCACTTGGCTTTGTTGAAGCCCATTTCTTCAGCTTATCCAAGTCCTTGTGAATGACTGTCCTTCAGCAGTGTCAACTGCACAGTTCAGCTGTGTTTCATTGTCAAACTTGCTGAGGGTGTGCTCAATGCCGCAATGTCATTTATGAAGCTATTAAACATCACTGGTCCCAGTACGCACCACTGAGGGACGCTTAGTTAACATAAGTCTCTGTCTGGACACCAAGCCCTTGACTGCTGCTTTTGGATGTGATCATCCAAACAATTCCTTATTCACCTTATTCCTCATTCAGACAGAATGGTCGGCCATTTCTTGACTTGATGATCTTTGTCTCTTCCAACCAAAGAGATTTTGTAATTCTGTGATCTCTCCAGTTTAGAGGGAAGAATTGTAGGACCGTTTAGATTGGAAGAGATCTTAAAGGTCATTAGTTCTAGCCCCACCTGTCCTGACACTTCTCACTAGACCAGGTTGCCTAGAACCCCATCCAGCCTGGCTTTGAACACTTCTAGGGATGGGACAACCACAAATTGTCTCACCTTCATGGTGAGGGATATTTTCCTGAAATCTAATATAGATCTACCCTATTCTAGTTTTAAATTGTTCTCCCTTGTCCTATCACTGATATATTGTGAAGGACCATGTATAAACTCCTTTTAGAAGTTCAATTAGATTACATCCTTAGCTCTTCCTTTGTCTTCTGATGCAGTTACTCCACTGTATAAAGCCAGAACATAGGTCAGGCATGACTTTCCCTTGGTGAAGCATGCTGGCTGACTCTATAATAGCTTAGACGCTATGCTGAGGCACATGGAAGACAAAGAGGATCTGTTTCATTATCTTCCCAGGTTGGTGTTACACTGTTTCCAGTTGTGCCCAGTGACAGGACAAGGAGCAGTGGGCACCAGATGGAATGCAAGAAGCTTCACTTAGAAGTGAAGAAGTGCTTTCAGCACAAGTAGCAAAGCCCTGGAACAGGCTGCGGGGAGAGGCTGTGAATTTTCCTTCTCTGGAGGTTTTCAAACCTATCTGAATATAGCTCTGGACAGCCGTGCTTTGACAGGGGAGTTGGACTTGATGATCTCTTGAGGTCCCTTCCATATGATTTTGTGGGTTTTTTATGTGCTTTTTAAAGCACCTGGAACTCTCTTTAGTGCTCCAGTGTTAGTTTCAACATCTGATTTTTTTTTTTCTGCATTCAGACACTGATACTTAAATTGAATTATTCCCTTTCGAGAAAAAGCTAGCTGAAAAGGCTGCAGAATAAACCTGAGCAAACAATCTTGTAATCAAATTAATCTTGTGTAATGAGAGTAAAGTAGTGCATTTTGAGAATTTTCTTTTGCAGAACTCAGTGCTATTGGGGTAATTTCAAGAGTGTGATGTGTTATTGGTTGTGTCTTGTTCAGTACAATGAAGCTGTGACTTGCAAGGTGGTCTCAAACCTGCAAAATTAGCGCAGCCCCCAAATGCAATGAGGGGTTTGTGGTTACTAGTGAGCTGCACTAATGATAATTACTATATAGCTTGTGGTATGCAGATACAAGTAGATTAGAGCACTCTTGAGAGAACAGTGTACTCTGAAGGGTAGTGACAGGTAATTTCTCTACTATAAGTAGGTTGTGTGCTCAGTTGCTTCTACTTGCCCAAAAAATTAAGCACAGGTTTATAGTGATATGCACTGTTGTAATTTTAGGATCTACATTGCAAGTCATTTGACTACTAGGTTTGATCAAAAATTGGTGGCTTGGCTATCTTCATCATTCAGCAAGAAGTTGGGTCACTAATTTAACTTGCTTTGATTATTTTTTTCCCCTTCCTGCTGTTCATTTGTGCTAGAGCTGCTAAAATGTTGCCCCAGTATTAGGATGGAAAAGGAATGAAAGCCATGGCCATGGGTTTGTTCTTTGCAGAATAGAATGTACTGATTAGAACATTGTGTGCCTGCATGTGTACAGTTTTTAGATTATCAACAAGTTTTCAGTTAAAACCACAGTTGACAGTATACAAAGCTGTTCTTTTGAGAGCCCTCTAATGGAAAAGGTAACAGACATTTATGCATGATTTCATAGTAGCCAAAGATTCCTTTTCAAATTTTTTTGTCTAGGCAGTCCCACACTAATTGACTAATTGAAAAGACCATGTAGTTGCTTGGTGTGTGTCCTGCTTAAATGGTTGAACGTAGCTCCAGGAATGTTTAAGTAGTTGCTGCTTCCAAATAAACCATGTGAGTTAGAAGTGGGTAGTTTGTTACCTGAGTGCACAAACAGTGGTTCCAGGAGTGGTGAGAGGAGGAATCTGATTTGTGCTGTTTGCTTTTTACTTCCTGCTTGGGTCTTACAGGAACTAAATACACTAAGGTAATAAATACACTAGGATATTTCTTAAACTATTAATGCTGGGGATTTATCAGTCCCATAGCTCAGTCAAAGAAGTAGGAAACATTTGGTGCACTTCTAGGTGGTTTAAAATGGTAGTGATAGTGCTGCCCACACTGTCAATGTCAAATCTAGTTTTTAATAACCTGTTTGACATAGTAATTCTAGTTGTTGCTTGTGTCCTAATAGAATCATAAAATTGTTTATGTTGGAAAAAACCTTTATCTCAAAAGGTCTTTTTAACTTTTAACATTTAACTCAACTCTCCCACAGACACTGCTGAACCATGTCCCTAAGCTCCATATCTCTGCAACTTTTAAACATGTCCAGGGATGGCAATTCAACAGCCCCCCTGAGCAAAGTGTTCCAATGTCTTAGTGCCTTTTTGGTGAAGAAGTTTGTCCTAATATGTAACCTGGACTTCTCCTGGCATTGAGGCCATTTCCTATTGCTTGTTACTTGTGAGAAGGGACCAATCTCCTCCTCTTGTACAACCTTCTTTAAAATAGTTGTAGACAGCATAAAGGTCTTCCCTCAGCCTCCTTCAGACTAAACAGCCCCAGCTCCCTCAGCTGCTTCTCACAAGGTTTGTTCTCCAGACCCCTCACCAACCTTGTTGCCTGTCATTGGATCCACTGCAACTCTTTGTCTTAATTGTGTTGAGGTTCCCAAAACTCCACACAGCATTTACAGTGTGGCTTCACCACTGTCCACTATAGGGGAATAATCACTTTTTGGCTACACATTCACTGTGATGCTTAATTGGAGCCCTGAGCTTGGTGTTTAGCTGCTCTTACAGTACCTGCTAGTCCTCATGCGCTTTTTTTTTTTTGAAAGGCTACAAGCCTAAAGAAGCTCTGGGTCCTTTTTGGCATTGAGCTTCTAGTTTGCAGTTTCCTTAGTGGTCGATACACTGCAGCCATTTGTACCAAAGCATAACTGTATATGTGAACATTGTAGCAACTGGTGGTAAGGTGGTGAGGTTGATGATACTGGGAAGATACATGATACTCTTAAAGATAGTTGGGGAAGGGTGGCATCTTCATTAACAGGTAAAATACCGATACAAGTTCTTGATCCTAGAAATATTTTTAATATTCAGTAATTCAATAGAACTTTGTCCGATAGTTGTGTGGAGACTTAATACCACCATTTTTTCCTGGTCAACTGTAAAAAAGATTTACAAGAATGCTGTTTCCTCTTTCCAATACCTTCTTGAAGTGGAAATCTCTCTCCTCAACAATGAAATCCAAGTCATATCTTCAATCCCTCTTTTTAAAACTAGTTTCTACCTGTGCTCACTGTCACTAGATGGCGAGTACCAGTTGAGCTTCCTCAGTGCTTTTAATGAGTTCACTGTAACATTTTTTTTATTTTAAAATGTTTCCTTGCTGTTGACAGGCTTTTTATGCTACAGCACAGTGAAGCCAACTGCATGACAAATCAGCCTGAAAAGAATATCCAGATCTGATTTGTATTTTGGAGAAACTGAACAACAAAAATATAGGCTTTAAATATGATTGTTAATCTTTGTAATGCAGATGAAACACAAAGTAATGCATAAAGTGGCAGCCTATGCTCCAGGGATGCTCACCTGGGATCTTTGCAAACTATTTAATTGAGAATACCGCAGTGCAGCTTAGTGCTTGTGGTCTGTGATAGCAGGAGGATAATGCACTGAATATCTCAGATAACATTATAAGTCTTAATTTTCACTACAGCCTTTTTTTATTTTGCATTATAACAGTTCAGTAAGGAACAATTAAGTCCCGTATTATTTTTCAGTGTACTATACAGTTCAAATTAGCTTTTGGTAGCATCTTCTGAGAAAAATCCAGTGTCTTCTTGGCATCTTTTGTGGTACAGGCAGATAAATGTTTCCAGGTTATGAAGTGGCAGACTAAAATGGTGTACATAGATACATTCCTTTGAACCACTCCAGGCAATGTTCTGGTCATCTAACTCAAAACTTCCTTAACTTGATTAACACATTTATCCCTTCCTCAAAATGTGAGCAGAAAGCAGCAAACCTTCCAGCTGATAGTATTTAGTTTGTGATTTCAGTGTTCTAAAAACTCTAGTCTGTTCCAACCAAATTATTCGGTCATTAGCTTCTAGAAGAGTTTAAAACCCAAATTTTCTTTCAAGTACTGAGTGACCACATTTAGCTCATAGTGCTGTGGCATTGTGTGTTCCCATTCCTCATGACTCTGTGTAAATGCGCTAGGTTTTGTCATGATGTCTCGACAAGTGCTATACAATGTCTGTTGACCTAGACAAAACACTTGAGGTGGGAGTGCCCTGACTTTGCAGACCTACTGTACTTCTGTGTGTGCAGTTCGTGCTTGAGATTCTGTGGAGGAGCTGCTGGTCTGCTTTATAAACACTACTTAGTAGTTGTAGAAATGCTGGTTATTAGAGCTGGACTGCTGGCACTTTTGCTATAGTACACAACTTGAACCAAGCAGCTGCAGCTGGTTTCCTGGGATACCACAGCAGAAGCCAGGAATTGATGTTTCCCTTTTGCTCTCAGACTAATTGACTAGGTTGTCAGTACTGTCTAGTCAGCTTACCTTTTGTCTAATCAACTTACATCTCGGGTCTGTTTGAACAATAATTATAAAGAATTGGCAAAATCAATGTGATTGGTTTTGTAGCACATGAAGACAAATTCATGACTTTGTCACCAGTTGTTTGTTCTGCATTCTGCGGTAGGTGCAGGCCATCTACTTGTGTAGCTCTCAAGTATTCTATTACACAGTTTAAAGATTCCTGCCAGTGCTGCACCTTAGTGTAAATGTTGTCTCTGAACATGAGATATGAGAGAACTTGTCAAGCACTGTATGTGGGTTCTACCTTGATGAATTGTATATGCTGTCTTACTTTAATACTGATAGCAAGCTTTGACCTGAGCACTTCAAATGTTGGAAGTATCAAAAAGTCCTTTGAAGAAATAGGATCTCCTTTTGGAGCTTTTCTCTTACATAGAGATAGAACTATTCTTTTATTAGTAAAGAATACTGAGCAGTAACCTTCAGAACAAACTTGCATGCTTCTGTAACAGGAATTTGTAGCATATCTCCAGCCATTTGTGGTGGTAATTGGGAGTTGGAATGAGTGACTTTTCCAAACTTCAGAGCATAGCATGCTAATTCAGAACCATGTTGAGTGTCTTGAATTGCAGAGTGTTTGACAAACAGATTCTTAACCTACTGCTAAAACCTGGGTTGGTTCGAACATATATTTAATGTTGGCAATATGCATAACGGACTAGAATTAGTAGACTGTAGAGTATTTCAGCAGCAGCATGACAGGGATGAGCATGCTCAGCATCAAAAAATGTAGCTGAAGGTACGTTTCTGGGACAGGGAAAACCTCATGGAGAAATGTTTTGCTTCCTCTGATTCTAAATATGACTTGAAACAAAACCATGTATAATTGGACTCATAGATACTATATATAGATTCTGGTCTTTCCTGGGCTTGTAATGGCTTGAATTTTCTCAAGTTCCCATGCTAATGGTAAGAATGCTGCCTTGCTCCCCAGCAGGTTTCATAAAGCACAGACTTCTAATGACCCAGCTGATGCCAAAGGTGGTAATTGTGCTTTCTAAAAAGATCTAAATGCAGTCCTGTTACAGTAGGTATTCATGACTGTACTAATAGCTGCAGGCAAAGTGGGAGTTTGCTTAGCTGTTGCAGAGGAGAAGATCTATCACTGCAAAAGAAGGGTCTCTTTAGCAAGATGTTAATACTAAAATATAAGCATTGTGTATGGTGCACTAAAGTGTTTTCTTAATTGGCATTGCTTTATTTTTGTAGTTTATTTCTGTACAATACATTTTCCTGTAGCAGTGGGTTTGGGATTAAATGATCTCTAAGGTCCCTTCCAACCTAAACCATCCTATGAAATTTGACTGTGTGTGAGAGCTGTGTGAGGCCAAGATAGTAATGCTTGTGTGAATATGAAATGAAGGCTAGCAGTGTTCCTTGTTCATGGGTTTAGTGCATAGATGCAGTTTTGTTGAACCATGTTGTCCTTTGAAATCTGATAGATTTGTTGAGTTTTGAGGTGCTCAGCCTTAAAAAAACATTCAGCATTAAAAAGCAAGCTTGTTTGCTTTAAGGTTTGAGTAGCATGGCATAAACTTCTGCTTCTAATGGGACAGTTAAAGGTTGAGTTTTGGATATCTACAGAGTATTCTGTACTGCACCAGAACCAGCAGAATTGGATATAAATCAGTATAGGGCTTAGCAAGCAGGGGTAACCTAAAAGGGTCATATGTGTGGAGGTCTTTTAGGCAGTATTGCTGCTTGGCTGAGCTGTTCACGTGCCTGACACAATGTGTGGTGGCCTGCCCAACATTATCCTACATTATTGACTGTTGATCCCCTCTCTCAATAGAAGTATATTCTTATTTGTGATAGATCAGAGCTAGTTCTCTGTTCAGTGATTTTTAGTTTTCAGCTGTTTTTTTTTTTCCAGAGTGACTGCATGTTTTGAAGTTATTGGCATGTTTTTGAAGTGTCTGCTTCAAGTGATAGAAATTTTTAATGCTTATAATCTAAGGGATAGTGTGGCAAAAAGCTTTTGCTTAGACTTGCTCTGATAGTAATGACCTCAGTTTCTAAATTTTGTGTTACACAGCGGTGCTATAAGTTAAAGAGCTCTGAGTAAATAAGTGTATCATGCACTGTGGACACTGAACATCCCACATCTTGTGATGTACTTCATATGCATTGATAGGATTGTTCCTAAAAGATGCATAATCTTTGTTTCACAGGGACAGTTCAGGCTTGGAGGGATGTGGAGACAGGTTGTTCTAATCTGTGAAATACATACCTTTCGGTACAGCTAGAGAGGCTCTTAGAGCTGATCCTAAACTTCCTAGACTTCCTTCACTGCTAGTGGAGGTTATTGCTGTTGCCATCTCTGGTGGATACCTTTGTGGACAGTTGAAAGCTCTTTCCTTAGAGGCAGTAAAAACTGGAACAAGGTAGGATGGGAGGGTCTGAGCAGTAGTTCTCTTGAATAATGTTGAATGTCCAAGATTGGGAACAATAGAAACTTCCTGAGATGGTGTGTTTAGTGGTTTTGGTTTTTCTCAGAGAAAGTGCTGATAGCTGGTATCTCTGACTGTGGGTAATGCATCTCTGAGCTAGTGTGAATACCAGCAAGGCTTTTTAGCTTACACATGAATATCTGTTAATTCACATCCCCTTTATTACCACTAGAGGCTCCTCCAAGTCATGCTTTGGTTGTTTCCATGTCAGGAAGCAGCTCATGCTTAAAGTAGCATGCAGATGTCTGATTGTGGTGGTGTAACCTCTTTACAAGCAGTGAATTTATTTTTTAATATGAAAATAGTAGTCCTCTTGATAGCATAGTTAAACCTGAATAATCAATTTGAAGCACTATTAACTACTGATGAACATTAAAGCAATATTGACTAGAAGCTTGTGTTGCTTGGCAGCAATGGGGAGGGGAAGGCTTGAAAATATTTGTAATGCTGAGTGTGGGTAAATTTTCTTTTAGGATCAACATAATTTACCCCCATATAGATAAGGCTGTAATTATGAACAGATTATTTTGTGGTTCAGGCGCTTGCGTCTATGATGGGGTTAGTTACCCATGACACAGCTATACTTATGTTTGTATTCTCAACACACTGTCAACTGTGCCTGCAAACTGATTATTACTGGATCATAATTTGATAAGGTAGGTTTCTTGTATCATGTGTAGTTGCTGAGATACAGGCTCTGAACAAATGGCCTAACAAAAAATTTGCAATAATTAAACAATCATTTAGATTGGCTGGATTCAGTTTCAAGAGATTTTCCAATAACCTAGCTGTCCTAAGGCTGCTGCTAAACAATGTCCCTAAGCTCCAGACCTGCACAACTTCTAAACACATACAGAAATGGCAATCCAGTGCCTTCCCTGGGCAGCCTGTTCCAATGCCTGATGACTCTTTCAGTAAAGAAGTTCTTCCTAATGTCTAATCTGATGCAATGTGAGACTGCTTTTCCTATCACTTCTTACTTGTAAAGAGGTGGGAGGTTGGTCTCTTCTCACGACTTCCTTTCAGGTAGTTGTATGCAGTGATAGAGTTTCTTTTGAGACAGAAAAGAATATCCTGGTATCATGGCTAGCTAGCATACAAGTACAGATGGATATTTCTCCTCTCTACTGGGGGCTGTTGGAGACATAACAGATAACAATGTTACAGCTTGGAAGGGACCTCAAAAGATCATTTAAGTCCAACTTCCCTTGCCAGAGCAGGGTAAGCCTACAGCACCCAGTAGGTCTCACCATCCAAGTACAAACCCAGCCTTACCCTACTTCCCTACTTAGATTCTGAGGAGATTGGGCTTTTTTTTTTTAGGGGTAGCATGGCCACAGACATGGTGTGCCTTGTTGTACATTAAGCATAATGATCTCTGTAGTCACACTTAGATGCAATGATCCTATTGTTTTAGAAAGTAGAGAAACTTTTAGATGAGTCTTTGCAAGAAAGCAACATGACTTGTATCTGTACAGCCATTAAAATAAGAGGGTGCTGTGCGGCATACTGAACCTGTTGGAAGGTTAATTTTTTTCTGTTTCTCTAGTATTCAGTTACTGTTCTTAAACATCAAGACCTTAAAAGAAAAGCAAAGCTTAAAAAATAAAAAATCACCAAAAGGATCTAAGCAGGAAGTGTTGTCTCACAGTAGAAAACTTACTCTAAGATCTCTACAATTGCCCCCCAACCCCCAGAGCCACCTTCATCTATTCCTGCAGATCTCCATAGCCATAGGTGCAGCTCTTGCAAGATTTCTTACTGTCAGTGTGCTTCTGCAGTTTATCTTGTTGCTTAGCATGCACTGCTCTGGCTTTCTCCTCACTACTTGTGTCCTTTTTGTCAACACTCCAGTTCTCACTAATAAAAGTAGTAGTAAATGACATATTGTCTTGTCTTCCCTAGTATGCCACTGGGTGATTGCTTATCTATCATACAGATTTATTCTGAAGTCATATGACACATCAAATGAAGAGAACTTATGACATGCTTAGATATAGAAAGAGAAATCAAATTAAGTTTTACCTTCTAGTTCTCTTCTTGCTACTAGTAGGCAGTACTACATAACAGAGTCATTTAAGGGTTGCTTTTAGTTGCACAGTTGTACAGGTTTCTCTAACTTTTACAGTAAGATCATCTTCCTCTGTCTAAATTGAGATCCTTTATCTGTATTTGCATCTTGTCTGTCTCACTAAATTTGTCTTGACCTCTTGACCTCAAAATGCTTTTGGCCTGTGGTAGTCTGAAGTGTTTTATTCACCACTACTCTTACCCAGTATGGCTTCAGACATAATGTAGTTTCTGTTCCTGAGATACATGCTTAAAATTCAAGGATGTTCATTCATGTACTAAGCTTAACTGCATTGTACTGTTCTTCCTTTTATCAGAAATATAAAGGAGACCCTAAATATCTTAGCGGCACAGTAGATAATCAATGTGCTTTGCAGCCTTTGGTTTTTTCTGGGTATATTCCAGCAAACTGAGGCTTCTGGACTTACGTAGGTGTCATATTAGGCATTGACATGGCAATTACTTGAAACGTAGGTAGAAGTAGCAATGCTAGCTTTCACTGCGGTGTTGTACTTTCAGGTTATACAGATATACAACAGAAAGATGCCTAATGCATCCCTACATTAAAGATAAAGAACAACTGTTTTATCTAGTCATGCATAATTGGCTTTTTTTAATGGAATTGTGGTGGATATAGCAGGGAGGTGACTTCCTATTGACCTGAAGGAGATGAGAGTTGGTGAGCAAAGGGTCATACTCTTCAACAACTCTTTTCTTAGGGGCCACCTTGACAGTGTAAAGTCTGTGTTATGCATAAGACAATTCTACTAAATCAAGTTTTATGCAATATTTAGTCTTGTGCCTGGTGTAATTATACTTTATTTTCAGGAACTGGTACTGTGATGGATTAGGGCTGGTGGCTGCTGCTTTTATGCTATAGCTCAGGCTATTTTGTAGTGTGAGAAGTAGCAGCTTAATACAGTGCAGGCCTCAGTGATCTCCCTTTTTGCGTTTTGATTCCTGGCTTGAGGTGGCTGCCTGTTTTGAAGTCATTTAATGATCTCGACATATGATTTGAATGTGGTTCCTTTTCCTTAGTAGGCCAAACCTCAGAGACTCTAGCACTTCAGTGATATTCTGGAATTTGGAGGGGGCTGTGTCTTCTGGTGATAAATGTGAGATCCGAGCTAGAATTTGCCTGTCTTTGATTCTCTTGCAGTGCAGTTTACTGGCAATCAAGTCATTTCAGTTCATAAATAAAGCAGCATTAATTCTGATGGTGTGAATCTAAATCATCTAAAGCTGAAGGCAAGTGTGAAAAGAGGCAAAGAATGGCAGAGTATTGAAAGCTTCTTGAATCTGGCTCCCCAACTAGCAAAACCTCCACCCAAAACCTGTTCCTATAGAAACAATAGCCTTAGAGAACATGTATGAGTAACTATCAGCTAATACTCTTATTTTAGTTTAAATGTTAAACCTGATCAGATTGAAACAGCCTGTAATAATGGAGTTGAAAAGCACATTGTTATGCAATATTGTGGAAAACAAGCTTTTGTGTCTCAAATGTATGAGTCTCACCAGTGAATTTCTCTAGACCTAGTGCTGGTTCCTGCTATGATGGGCTGTGAGGAAAGCTTGCACAGGTGTCACAACACACCAGCTTGTAGCTGGTTGCAGGCGCCTTGCAGACAGGTTATACACTGTTTCTATGCATGGTGATTCAGTGCTGGTCATGTTGCCAGGCTAGGAGATAGTGCTGCTGTGTTTATTTTGCTCTCAGTTGCAAGTGTTACAGCCCAGCAGATTGCTCACTGCTACTGAAGAAGTGTTACCTGCGTTCGCCTAGATTTACAGCCTGTGAGCAACTCAGCACAGTAGGCTTTACAACTGAAAGAGTGGCTGAAAAATAAACAGCAAGCTTGCAATAGTGCTTAGCTGGCTTCTGTGTGGCAGACAGCATAGACGAGATTTCAACTGCAATTCCTGGGTTCTGCTGTTCAGTTTCTAGAAATGTGCCTCTGTTTAAGTAAAGGCTGGAGCAGGCCAGCCTAAGAAGACTTATCAAAAGAACTGCTGCCTGCTCTGCTGAGAAAGCTGAAGTTGTGTAACACTGCAGCACAGTGGTATGGTTTACACTTACAATGCTATAAATACTTTCTCCTTGCTTATGAAAGAGGTGACTGCATTGAGACCTGACATGTTTTTTAGCAGGCTCTCCCTTGAGGAGAGCTTTCCTCTTGGCTTGCATATGAAGAGAATCAAGGCAATTAGTCATTCATTGACTCATGAATATTGCTTGTTCAAGAAATTTTCTAAAAATAGTTAAAATAGGCTGAAGTAAAGGATGTTCATATCTTGGACATTTCTTTGGTCAGCAAGTGTTATGGCTTGCTTCACCAAGCAATGAAGAAATAACACTGTTTTGGTAAGTATGCAAATAGGGGAATAAATAGGTGAAACTGTCAAGCCTGAAGCAAAAGCTACAAAAATGGGATGTGTGCTTGGGCCATGTTTACTTGAATTTGAGTAATGTAATATACAGAAATGAGCAGGGAAGTCTGAAGTATGTCACACTATCTTATTTTCAACTGTTCCCTAGACATGCTTGTGTATAAATCTGCTTCAAGAAAGTCAATTACTTATGCAGGTCATGACATTTCAAACTATAAAATAGAGCAGGATACTGAGGATACTGGTGAGGGGTAATCAAGTTTGTAATAAAATAAACTTCTGATCCCTGAGCCTTGCAAGTGAGGGCAGGTGCCCAGAGTGTCAATCCCATACATATCTAACCAGAGACTTCCACATACAATGCCAGAGATGCCAGTAATGTGATCTTTTCAGTCTCAAATATTCCTACTACTGTTCCAGCAAAACCTTGTTTTAATAATGTTTAATAATGTACAGAAAGATATGGAAGTTTGCTTGTTCATGAACAGCTATTCATATTAGAGCTTTACCCATTTGACTAACTGCATCCTCAGTTATACCTGCAGGAGAACTATTTTGAGTGCCAGCTTCTCTAAATCAGAGACCTAAGTGGAGATGCGTAATTTGGAGTAAATTTTAGGTGAAGTATGGCCAAGTGTCTTTGGCTCCTTCAAGTATTAAACTCTTTAGGCAAACTGTTGCAGTGAATGTTACATGGCCTGTTCGTTTTCCTCTGGGAGACGTAGCTTGACCGCTCACCGAGGTGTACACCAATATGATGAACGGCATATGGTGTTTATTTCCACGTGGCGTACACTTATATACCCCATGCCGTTCATGTATGCCCCTTTCTTACTGATGTAGCAGAGTAGGGGAAGGCCTATCACATCACATCCCACAAGCCCACATGCGCATAATACAACAGGAGACTTAATTTTTTCACATTTGGAGAGTATTCTTCCTGGTTTGGCCAAATGGGGAAGTTTAATGTGTTTGTGCAGATATAAATAACAACTGAGTCATCTGTTTCTGCCTGGAAGAGAGTCACACAGACTAGCCTTTCTGTGGAACACTCACTGAGCCTGATTTCAAGCTGTACAACTTGTGCATAGTTTGTGGACATCAAGGAATCTAACCCAAGAGCACCATCTCAAATGAGACCTTCAGGGGTGATAGAAATCTAACATCTGTTCAGTCACAATCTTTAATGTGTTCGCTCTTTTTTTCTAACTTCTTAGCGGTCTGATCCTGAAGTGAAGATTGAATTTAGGCAGAATCTACTGATAGGACAGCATAGAAATTCCTGAGAAAATACAGAAACATCAGTATGATGTCACCTTTCTTGTGTGGGAATCTGAGATTGTGTTAGTGCTCAGTTCCTCTAGCTGAAACTCAGTAAAGCTGTTGAGTCAGCAGCTTGCCCTGCAGAGACGGACCAGGCAGTTCTATTTGGTGCCTTCTAGAGCTGCAAGTACTTGCCTTTTCGGTAATGAGGTGGCAGACTAATGCAAAAACTGAAAACCTACACCAGAAGTGGTGCAGAGTGCCACTGTTTACAACTCAATCTCCTGATGTTGCGGTGATGTTGGTGTTTGCTGTAGCATTGTGTAAAGTCAGACCAATAGTGAAAGTATCAGAAGTTAATCTGGCAGTTGTTGGACTAATAACATGGGTAAACACTTCTGTAATCATCTTTGCCTGATCACCAAGGGCATTGACCTGCTGCTTTGGGGAGAAATGGTCAGAGTAGCATGGCTGTTGTCATGATCTCCTTTTGGGTAGGACAGCTTGGCAGACTTGCATTTGAATTTACCTCAGATAATTCTGGGTGGCTAGGGGAATGATGGACAATTAAACATTTCATCATTAAGAGGCTTTGTACATTCTCAGGAACAGACCTCATGGGTCTCTGCATGCCTATACTTCCTACTTGGTGGTGGGATGCATGCCCAGTGCCATCTGTTAAAGGTCCCAGAACGTTCTAGAAAGTATTTCAGCTGACCCTGGGTTCCAGGTGCATGTGTTAAGGACCTGGGATCATGCACTCTCAGACAACAGGTTGTGTACTTGGTTGCTGTGATGATAGGATTCCTGTCTTACATTGTATCTGTTCTGCCCACAATGTTGAGGCAGAACATAACTTCTAGCCCCTTACCCTGTGACTCATCAAGGCAATAGTAAGAGACAGGATGAAAAGAGGATAAAAACAAGGGTAAAAAAGTGTATACTGATGAGTGACAAAGATGTTAATAGCCAAAACATTATATTAACTTTTAAACAAGACTAATGCTTATGATCAGTAATAATTCTGTTTCAGATAAAAATAAATGATATGGGGTTATCATCCCCTTGAGAATGGCCCTGGTTATTTCTCCCTCAGGGATATTTTGAATTTTCCCCTATAATTGGATCCAAATAGGTTTAAGGGAGTTGGGGAGCCCTTGACTGTGTAGGGGTTTGTTCAAAGAGGTTTAGATAATGGCAAATTTCTTTGCCATTATCAGCCTGGAGCATAGAGCTGAGGCAGGAAGAACCTCTCTGTCAAGCCATGAGCCCTGCAGGTCTGACCTGTGTACAGCTGAAGCTGGGTACCTGACCCTGTGCTAGTGGGGCTGTGTTTGGTTCTGTCACTGGGAAACTGCTTCAGGAGTTTGTAGGTGGCCTCTGGCTGAGGGAAACTTCTAATCTAGCTTCTAGCCTGTCCCTAGCAAGCTCTTGACACAAGAGCCTGAACGTCTGCCATGCATGAAGCTGGATGCTCTCTGGCTCAAGACCACAAGGCAATGAGTGCTAGCCACAGCTAGAGTGGTAGCCGTGGTTCAGACTGAGCAGCATAGTTAGGTGGAATGTAGACTGACCCCATCTGGAGTACTATGTCCAGTTCTGGAGCCCCCACACAAGTAAGTTACTGAACTGTTGGAATGTGTCCAGAGGAAGGCCACAAAGATGACTGAAGGGCTGGAGCACCTCTCCTGTGGGGACAGGCTGAGAGCGTTGGGGCTGTTCAGCCTAGGGGAGACTTCAGGTTGATTTTTACAACAGCCTTCTAGTACCTTAAGGAGGCAAGTGGGGGAGGGGCTGTTTCCAAGGGCTTGTAGTGCTAGGACCAGGGGGAATAGCTTCAAGCTGGAAGAGGGTAGGTTTAGATTGGAAGTCAGAAGGAAGCTCTTCATAATGAGGGTAGTGAGACACTGGAACAGTGAGTGCCCGGGGAGGTTGTGGATTCTGCCTCCCTGGAAGTGTTCAAAGCCAGATTGGATGGGACCTTGAGCAACCTGGTCAAGCTGGGGGTGTCCCTGTTCATGGCAGGGGGGTCGGAACTAGATGATCTTTGTTTCAGGTTGCAAAGGACCTGATTCTCTGAATTTGTGAATAAAGCTATCTGCAAGAAAGAAACATCTCTTTGAACTGTTTCAGATCTTAACCACAGCTGACTTGTGCAGGGTAACTCAATCACTACATGAATAGCAGCTGCCATGAGCAGTTACTGTTTTGAAGTCTAAAATCTCCAGACTGAACTTGTAGGTTATCAAAGGAAAATGATACTAAAAAAAACCCAAACCTGTAACCTTTTGATTCTTCTTAATGATGCTATAAGAAAAGGGGTTGGTTTCCAGACACTACTTGGTCTATTGAATAACAATTTACTGTTAAACTAGGTTTCTCTTTACTAGAACTTCTTTTATACAAAAGAGTTCTTCATTGGAAATGACAGCTTTTAGTAATGCCCCAGATAACTAAATCAGCATATACAAGATACAGTGTAGTGTGAAGCGAGAACTCGTTCCTGCTTGTCAGACTTGTCTCTGCCTGTTTAAGTTAACCTCACTCATGGACTCATCTTTGCCCTGCTGACTTGTGGCACTGCTGTTAGGAAACTGTGTCCTTTTGAAATCTAGTTCACTATTCACACTGAGGTCTTTAAATTACTTAGGAAATGCTGAAAATACTACCGGACAGGTTTGCTGCTGTAAAGTGTTCAAATGGTTGTTGCAGTAGCAAAGGGGTTTTCAGGACTAACAGGACTTCAAGCCAGCAATGAGCCCTTGGTCTTCTGCAGCACATCAAGAAGTGTGGCCAGTAGGTCAAAGGAGGTTCTCTTCTGTCTCTGCACTGCCTTGCTTAAGGGTGCATCTGGAATACAGCATCTAGTTCTGGGCTCTCCAGTTCAAGAAGGACAAGAAGTTACTGAAGAGAATCCAGTGTAGAGCCACTGAGGTGAGCAAGGCCTGGAGCATCTACTGTATGAGGAGAGGCTGAGAGCTGATGCTGTTTAGCCTGGAGAGGAGAGCTTGTTAATGTTTACAATCATCTGAAGGGCAAGTGTCAGGAGATTGAGACCAGCCTCTTCTTGGCAGTGCCAGCAATAGGACAAGGGGCAGCAGGTATAAATTGGAATATAGAAGATTACATCAGAGCATAAGGTAATGGAGCACTGGAACAGGCTGCCCAGAGAGGCTATGAAGTCTCTGATTCTGGAGGATGTTCAAAACTTGCCTATATGTGTTCCTGTGTGATTTGCTCTTAGAGAATCTGCTCTGATAGGGTGGTTAATGATCTCCAGGTGATGTCTTACAACCTTTTCTATTCTGTGGTTTATTTTTTTTTTTGAGTCGAATTGACCTGGTCGCTCATCTTCTGATGTTGTAGTTCCATAAAAGCACAATACACATTGGCTTTGAAATGAACCCAGAACTGGGCTTCACATACCAGTATAGTGCACACTGCTGCCACAAAAAGTTACTTAAGTCCTAAGCCATAATATCTGGAATTGAAGTAGCAGTGTTTATCCTACATTCAAATCTTTAGGCTGTCAAATGATAGGTAATGTAGAATGGCCTGTTTTAGTGCTGCTTAGAGGCCCTGAGGCAGGACAACAAGGTGGTCCTTCAAACCTCACCGATGTGAAAGAGGCTGCTGGTACTTAGTGCTGAGCCCCACTGAATGTGTTTCCTAGCACTGGCAGTATTAAATACTGTGTGCTAATGCAGGCTTAATGTGGGAGAGGGGAATCCATTAGATGAGTTGTATAAATGCTTGATGCTTGGGAAGCAGTGGAGAGCATTTAGTGGGATTAGGTATTAATACTTAACACAGTAGTGGTCTTGGTTTTGTGCATCTTAAGCCTAAGCTATAGTTAGCAGCAGGCTTATTTGGTAGGTGTGCAGCTCTGAGGAGGGATGCTGTGCCTGGTGAAGAGCTTGGTTATACCTGTTAACAAAGAAATACAAGGAGACCTTGTGTCTGCATGTGCTGTAACTCTTACTGGGACAGTGTGGGTGATTTATGGGAGACCTTGGTGATACCTGCGCACATAGTCAATAAGAGCTTGTCTTTGGCATGACTTCAGCAGTAATTACAAAAAAGTACAAAATATTTTTAAAAACTCAAATGCTTCCTTTTGCATTTGATCTGGACTACTGAACATAAGGGGCAGTCCTGCCCTCATTAGGGCTCCCAGCAGAGAGAGAGGTGGTAGTCATATTTAAGAATCCAGTAAAGTACAGGTAAGAAGCAAAGAAACAAATCAGTGTAGTTATTCACAGCAGTTGAATCAGCAGTTGGTAGGGGGGTTAGATTATTTTCAATCAAATAACATAATATTTAGAAATACTTTATGACATAAATAGATTTTCCTATGGCTTACCCTGATCTAAATAGGGATAAAAAACTTGAAGTGCAGTCACTAATGAGGTTTTGTAGAGAAAGATAGTGAAACAGGAAATGGTGACCATTCTGACAGCAATATCAGAGTGTGTTATTGTATAAGTTGGAGATTGCCAGCACGTATACATGCTTCACAGAACTTCAAAGGGATGTGTTCTTTGCCAAGCTGGTGAATTCAGTGTAACATCAGAGGAGTCTTTTTCAAGCAACTATGAGTATTTATAAACTGGGGAATGGGGAAATGGTGATGACTGTGGTCTCCAAGTTCCTTGCTATTGATCTGTTTGGTGTTGTCAAAGAGCTGTGGTGGGCAGGCAGCTAAAACTAGGTCTCTGAAATAGGATGGTGTCTGTTCAGTTTAAATTCAGCTATAGGAGTCAAGCAAACAGTGAATACAGTAGTATTCAGGGGCTTGTAGGTGGGGGGATTGAGCTGCATCTTTATTCCTCCTAAATTAGTTTGTCTGTTACTGAGACAAGAAGCTGCTATAAATGCTGCTTTCTACTACTTTGCAGCTTGGCTGAACTTGCCATAAATAACTCAAATAATTGAACTGACATCATGAAACTGTGGTGGGGAAACCTTTCTGCAAGCTCTATTAAAAATAAGTTTATTGCCTATTTCAGTCTCTGCCCACATGCTTGGAATTGTGTTTCTATTGGGAAAAGATCATGACTTGTAGTCATGGCGGCTGCTGCAGCTTTGCAAGCAGTCTTGCAACTTGTCTTGGAAATTCCTGACTTGCTTCACCCACTCAAACTCAAATAGTAGTGAGAGAAGAGCAGGTTTGCATAATTCCTATGACTTCTCTTAAAGAAGTGATGCAGAGTATTTCTCTGGGACTTGTTTGTAATGCCTTGGAAAAGTGTTTGGTTTCACTTTTGTAATTCTGGATGATGTCAACATGAGACCTGAAAGCAATACTTTTAGGTTTGTTTGGAAAAAAATCCCTGCGTGTGATGTGGAGTTTCCTAAGTTGATGAAATAAGGTCTGTGGAGAAGCTTCACTTGCTTTATGCTGTAGTAAAGCTTATCACTGCTAAACTCAGGCTTGTTAGAAACTGCTTATCAACATGTAACTGATTTTTCTAAGTGTGTGACTGCTTACATGCATGCTTGGGTCTCAAAAGGCATGCATTCTTCTTGTGGCAACAAACCAGTTTTATTTAATTCTGTAATGACTGTTACTGCACGCAGGCAGGTAGCCCTTTTCTCTCAAAGAACTGTGTGTGAAAAAACAGGATCTAGAAGTTCAAAACAGTCTTCCAGGACCTACAGCTTCTGCATGAGTCTGTATCATGTATAGAGACTACAGCTGGTGCTCCAGTACCAGCCTTTGCAGTAGCTTTCCTGAGCTGAAACCCTCTGGCTTAGACAGTTTGAGACTTCTGATAGTAGGACTTGTGTCCTCAACATCATCATATGTGTGTGATATCCACACAGTAATGCTGACATATGCCTGGAAAATACACCTGTGTTGAAGACACAGGTTCTGCCAAGAAATCTTGTTGCTAGCTCAGCTGTGAGTTTTTTCTCTTGCATATTTAATCTTGGTCCTTGGGCTGTTTTATGTCTTTGGATATCATGAAACTGCATGTAAGCACAGGAATGGGCTTTCTTGGGAAAATCCTGGTGGTCTGGAGGATTGTATAGCTACATGATGCAAAGGTGCTTGGGAGAAGTAAATTAGCTCTGCCTTGGATGAATCTCCGCTCTGCTTCCAGTGTACCCAGTCATGTCCTCACTGCAGCAGCCACTCTCTTCTGAGGTGATATGGTGACAGGAGGTGTTTTCTTGCTCTCCTTGGAGCAATGCCATTTGTGTAACTGACCTTAACTGCGGGCTGGGATTGTTTAAGCAGGTCATAAATCCTTTGGCTGTGAGCATGCCCTGGCAATGACTGTGGGTTGGGAGTCGGTGCTGTTGTAACATACCCATGTACAATCAGTAAGGCAAGCAGGCATGTACAGAACATAAAGCCAGCTGAGCTGCCGAACTTCATAAAGGTGAACCCTTTTATTCTTGACTACCAGCCCTCTGGCAACATAAAACATGGTTTGTGAGGCAAAGGCTTATGCTAGTATAAGTAAAACTCTAGTCAGGGGCATAATGGCTCACTAATCCAAATTATTTGATTGCCTGCTTCTGTTTCTGGGACTAAAACTTGCTATAGTTTGCCCTGTTGAACAATGTCAACATCTTATCTCCAAGTGGCATGGCTAGGTACTTAGGGAGAAGTGGTGGCCTGGGATTCCACACTGAGCCCTGAACACTGTTTTATTGATGTTTCTGGGTGATGTGGGGGTTCCCTGAACAGGAAAGCTCAGGGGAGTCAGGAGGTAGTTGCTGCAGCAGAGGAAGACCAGGCTACGGTCACCACTGCATATGGATGTGGGAAGTCAACAGAGGTCCCCCAAAAAGATGAGGCTGTGCAGGTGACAGGCTGCCAGGAATGTAATGTGCTCTCGAGTTTTTCCTGGCTGTGTGCAGGGTGAGCAAGGTAGATTATCTGTTTAAGCAAGCAGTGCAGCTGCAAGATGAGGTTGAAAAGCTGCAGGTAGAAGTTGAAAGGCTCAGGAGAATTGGAGAGGCTAAAATAAAGGTAGGGAGCCAATCTGCACAACAGCCAAATAAGAGCCAGAAACAAGGGGACCAAGTATCCTGCACCACTCACAGGGAGGACAGAAGCCCAAGTAGAAGGGGTACATGGAGCTTAGTGAGGAATCGTGGAAGAAGGCGAGCACCACGCTTGCCTGCCTCACCTTCTCAGTTGCCACTGATTAACAGGTATGAGCCCCTGCTGGATGACAACCAGTCCAATAAGGATGTAAAGGACAGAGAACCCATATTGGAGGCCCTAGCAAGGTCGCAGAACTCTGGGAAATCTTCCAGTGACACGACAACCTCCTCCACAAAGAGAGGGGTCCTAGTTATTAGAGACTCACTCCTGAAAGGGACTGAGGGCCCAGTATGCAGAGCTGCCCTCATTACAGGGAACTCTGCAGTCTACCTGGAGCTGAGATCAGGGATATCACTGGGATCCTCCCTAACCTGGTGAGATCAGATGACCACTGCTCGCTGCTGATCTTCCAGATGGGTGGGGAGGAAGCTGGGAAGCTGTATTCCATAACCTCAGGGGGAAGAGGAAAGACTACAAGACCCTGGCAAAAGAATCTGGGATACAAATTGTGTTTTCTTCATTACTTCTACTTTGGGGTGAAGATACAGACTGGAGTAGGACAACTCGGTCCATTCATATCTGGCTATGAGACTGGTACGACAGGCAGGGCTTTGTGTTCTTTAATAATGACTGGTTCTGTAAGGCACCAAATCTTACAG